>CM031239.1:328304168-328428741 GCA_018340775.1 Taxus wallichiana var. yunnanensis
CTCAAGGTAGAACTAGGTCTAGCCAAAGACAACTACCCTCCTAACACGTAATGCTTGTGAAAAAAAAAAATCCTCCCGAGGCGCCTAGGAAACGTTTTTACTTCCAAGGACTTGTCCAAAGTGCCAAAATTGTGTGGTTTTCACTAGTGGACGACCTTTTTTTTCTTTTTTCTTTTTCCGATTTTTTTGTTTTTTTGTATATTTGATTTTTGTAACCTCCACTTACACCATGTTCAAGCATATAATCGCTAATATGCATGGTGTTCATGGGCTCCTGAGCTCATCACCATTAGGTGAGCCAATTTGTATGCCCCGTGCCGTACTTGGTAACTATGACAGGGTCCAACCAATGTGGTTTCAACTTCCCTTTCTTTTTTCGCTCTACCTCGGTGTTGAACCGGTTCTTCTTCATGACTAAATCACCAACCTCAAACCGACGAGGGATGATTACTTTATTGTAGTTTCTGTAGAGACTCTATGTTGATACATTTTCGTGTGATTAAGATTATGAATGCACCTCTCATCCAAAAGAGCTCTAACTCAGCCTGGGCTCGCCACTCGATAATCTTCATCCTTATCCGTATAGTCCGGGTGTAAGAGAGATTCTCAAGGAAGGAAGTTCGATCTCTAAAGGGATAATAGATTCTATCCCGAACACTAGGGAATATGGTGTCGCACCCGTAGGAGTGCGAATGGATGTCTGGGTAAGCCCAAAGAGCTAGATGGATTGTAGGTCAGCTGGTTCTCACTCAAAGTACCATCTTCTCCATTATCCTTACATGAGTCTTGCTTGTTGCCTCGGCTTGCCCATTATCCCGAGGGTAATATGGTGTGGACCATTTTAATCTCGATTTGGAACCGTTGCAGACCTTTCACGCTTTGTTCTTAAATGACTTCCCATTATCTCTGTAATAATGGTCGCGTGAATACCATATCAAGTAAATAATGTGATTCATTATAAATTTAGAAATATGTGCTCCCGTGACATAGGTTAAAGGGACAGCCTCCACCCACTTTGTAAAGTATTTTGTAGCCGTGATAATATGTGTATGACCATCGATGAGGTAGGAGTAAGTTTCCCTATTAAATCAAGTCCCCACTGGAGAATGGCCATGGGGTAGTGATTGGTCGCAATGGTCATGATGAAGCATGGATGAAATTTCCATACTTTTGGCAAAGTACACATTTTCTAACATAATTGTAAAAATCGAGCCTCCATGGTAGGCCAATAAGTAACCTACTCTTACGCTTCTTAGCCAAGACCATTCCATTTATATGTGTTCCACATACCCCTTCGTGCACTTCTTTGATTTCTTGGATCGACTCTCACACATCCAGACAACATAATAGATTCCCATCGTAGCCACGACGATAAAGTGTACCTCCTACAAGTGTGTAATGGGCTATCCGCGAATCAGCTTTGATTTTCAAAATAGGAGATATTGGGAGGGAAAGTGTTGTCCTTAAGATAGGTGAAAATGGGTTCATACCACGGGGAATGGGGACCAACAACCTCACAAGCTAGGAAAGATTCCGACATGTCATATGCGGGCTGGCGTAGATTTTCTACAAAAAATGGCATATCATTATTCCCTGGCGGAATACGAAGCATAGACCCCACCCTTGCCATGGCATCCACTGATCTATTCTGTGTTCTTGGGATTTGTTCAAAAGTAATACACACAAAATACTCCTTTAGAGTTTCCACTAACTTTTTGTAAGGTACAAGCTTGTCATCCTTAACCTTATATTCATCATTAACCTACTTAATGATTAATTGTGAATCACCTACAACCTTAACATAGTGAACATTTCACTTGATGGCTAGCTTCATTCCTGCAATGAGTGCTTCATATTCTACAATGTTGTTTGTGCAAGGGAAGGCCAAGCGAAAAGCTTGTGGTATAGGATCACCAAAAGGAGTAATAAGGACTACTCCTACACCTAAACCATGAAACGTAAATGATCCATCAAAATGTATCTGCCACACGATAGATTCTTCAATGTAGAGCAAGACAGCATCTGCAGTCCAGACTCAAAGGTTCCATGCTTTGCAAGGCTGTTCCAGGTGCTTCCCTACTATTGCAGTCTACAAGTACTTGTCCTTTAACTGATTTTTGATGGACAAATTCTATGTCAAACTCACTGAGTAGAATGATCCAATTAGCCATTCTACCTATGAGGGCAAGGTTTGGACAACAAATACTTGAGTGGGTCGACCTTGGATATGAGCTTGGTCTTAGTATTCAGCAGGTAATGGTGAAGTTTTTGAAAGGTAAAAACAACGGCCAAGCAAGCCTTTTCAATCGAGGATAATTAAGTTCATAGGTGATGAGGTGCGACTCGGATAGTATACCGCTTTCTCCTTATGCCTAAGGTCAGTATTAGGCGAGCAGCTCACCAATGGAAAATTGTGTAGTGGAAATATAGAGAAAAAGTGGTTCTCTCGAGGGGAGACATGAGGACAGGTGGATTAGCTGTGTACTATTTAAGCAAAGCAAATGCTTGCTATTGTTCGGGTCCCCAGAGGAAAGAAACATCCTTTTCAAGCAAATGGGTGAATGAGTGACATTTATCCGTAAGCCGGGAGATGAAGCGACGAATGGCTTGAATTTCCTCTTCTAAGCTACGTAGTTTCTTGATATTATCAGTGGAGGCATTTCAAGTGATATGCAGACACTTTAGCGGGTCTACCTCAATACCTCGTCTTGACACAATGAAGCCCAATAGTTTCCTGGATAGTACACCAAAGAAACACTTCTTGGGATTTAGCTCCTGGCTTTGTATTCACGCAGGCATTCAAAGATACGCCATAAAATGACAAGATGATCCTCTCTTATTTTTGGACGTTCTGAGATGTCATCTATGTAGTCCTCCATGATATCATGAAAAATAGCCGTCATGGCCCGGTTGGTAGGTAGCTCCGCATTCTTAATGCCAAATGGCATCACCCGATAGTAGAAGGTGCCCAAGGAGTTGTAAAATATGTCTTGTGTTGGTCCTCCTCGGTGATCTTAATTTGATTATAACCTGAAAATCCATCCATGAGTGATAGCATTTTGTACCCTACTATTGAGTCAACAATCATATCAATGTTGGGCAAGTGGAAAATCATCATTACAACAAGCTTTGTTGATGTCCCTAAAATCCGTGTAGATTCGATAATCGATAGGTTTCTTCTAGACATGAAATATGTTTGATATCCATTCAGAATAATCAATTGGTCTGATGAATCCTATTGCAAGCAATCTTCCAACTCCTCTTTAACCAATAGGTCCACTCTTCGGTGCATCTTTCAAAGCTTCTGTTTGATAGGCTTAGCATCTCGTGCACCACCAAGGTTGTGCACAACCAAAGTTGGATCTAAGCCGGGAATGTCTTTGTAAAACCATGAAACACATCAATAAACTCTTGCAAAGAACATAGTGAACTTCTTTTTCTCTCTAGCCGAGAGTGATGCTCCTAATTTTACTATCTTTGGATCCTCTTTGGTACCAATATTGACATCAATGGTTTCTTTGACTAACAATTTTGATAAATCCTCCATACACGTAGGATCGTAGGAAGGTTGAGATCTTCATCCAAGGATGTCTTCACGATATTTTCATCCTCGGGGCGTGGTTTCTTTGTTTGTCCTTTGATTTTCTTATTTCTTTGTCACCAAATTGCCTCAAAGAGGTTTTCACTGTGTGACTTGGACTTCGATTTTTTCCAAGGCTTTTCTTTAGAACTTTTGCCCTCAATTTTCTTTAAATTTTGTTGACCACGAAGTTCAGTCTCCTCATCGAAGTAGGCACATGTGTCTAAGTCGATAAAGAAACATTTCTTGTCATCTCCAATGGGGATTGATCCCTTATGCCCATGAACTCGCAATAGCCTTGTCATTCTCAAATAAATATAGTGGCATGTGACATTATTGGTCCCATTCAACAAGGGAAGGGTATACAAGGTCAAGGGTTGGTTCGTAAGGGGTTAAGGTTAGGACAACATTGTTCATTAAAAGGTTCGTGAGAGGTCGATCCTCGTATTGGCTACAATGGGAATACATATCACCTGTCTAGATAATCGGAACTATCCTCACACAAAAAAATTCGCATCTTGATCGTTGGGGTGTGCTCCATAAGGGTGAATCCCAATGCCATATCTTTTTGTTTTGAAATGTGGAAGAGGATTGGTTCTCTTTGTCCTGTTTCGTTCCTCCCACATCCTAGAGCCTTTATAGCCCATGGAGTACATCATTCTCGCTAGATTTTTCATATTTTAGGGTTTGATAACAGGATGGCTAAGTGTCCTTAGGGACTCAAGTAGTAGGTGGATCAAGAAATTTCTCCTCGGCCTAACAAGCCTCCGAGGCAGGAATGACCCGATAGTGTGTTCCTCTCTAGGTCTCTCAAACAAAGTAGTTGGGTCGACCTCTAGTCTTGGGCAAAAGAGAGATGTCCGACACCAAGAGAACTTGTTGTACATTATACTCCCCTGTACCATATTCTAGGATTTTCATCTCCATGAATCAAATGGAGATGTTGAAGTAGATGCCCCATGAGCGCAAGAACTAAGAGAATCGAATCTACTCAGGATTCCATGGCCTTGGATCGAAGAGGGACAACTATATTTGTGGAGGGACATGCATATGTACCCTTTTGTGCAAAGCTATTGAGAACTCTACAATGAGTAAAGGGCTCTAAATCTCCGGTATTGAACTTTGTGTCCCTCATGCTTCAACTTAATGCATGATGAAATGTTGATGGCACGAATTGCATGGCATGAATCCATGGTCAGCCTAGAAGCATGTTATATGGAATTTCCAAGTCCGAAGATGTGAAACTTTGTCTCGATGACAAGTGGGGCCCACCTCCATGGGTAACGTGATGGTGCCTCTTTGACTCTCTTTCTGCGTTGTTGTATGTGGTGATAGTGATAATATGGGACTCAAGATCTTCCTCCGTATGTCCCAATTTTTGACCAACTTAAGTATGCGAGATGTTCAACCCAAACCGTTATCCACAAGCACCCGTTTGATTTTCCCGCAGTGACAACTACCTTAACGTATAAGGGAAGATTATGTGTAGGATTCTTGGTAGGATCTCCCTATGGTTGAAAGTGAGATGCTCACTCGGTGTAATGTTTGCCACCATGGCTTGAAGGTGTACAGGATTGAATTTTAAAGGCACTCCCGACCCCTGAAGAGTTTGGTACAGAATGTCCTTATGCACATTAGATATCTTGAGAATATCTAAGATTGAAATCTTAACAGACGTCTTCTCAAGTTGTTCTAAAAGGTTATATTTACTGGTTTGTGGGGTCAATGGAGAGGGTTTGGAATCACGAGGTGGTCACACCTTATTAGCATAGTGTAGTCCTTTCCCGATCCGGATGGTATCGGTTCGACACCTGGCCAGCAGGAGAGCGAATACATCCGATAAGAGAATCATAATGATAGTTATCTTATTTGGTATACAAGTAATTTGCAGCTTTATAGGTTAGGGATGACTCTCCCGATCCGGCTTTTTCTTTTCCAACACTTCATGCTTGGGAATGGTTCTTTATAAATCCCCATTTTCTTGTTAGGTGCTTATGTTTTTCCAGGGTTATCCACCTCTATCTCCCTGTTATCAATGAGGTCCTAAATATAATGGTGAAGCCGCAAACATTTGTCTATCTTATACCCTTTAATGTGATGCATTTTGTAATATTCATGCTCCTTATACCATGAAGCTTTAGGAGCATTTTCATAAAACAGGATTTGCATGGTAGGATAGGTCATCATGTGGGCCGCATCCAACCTGCTTTTAGAATGACTAACAATGGTTCATTGAGAGAGGTGAATGTTCTTCACTTTGGCGGTGGTCGAATTGGGCCCTTGGTCAGTTTAAAAGGTTAACGGTTTGGACCGTTTGAACACATTTGGAATCGTGATTCCGTCTCCCAACATATTTTTTTTTTGTTAAATATTTTTAGCTTTTCCATGGGTTTGACACTTTGGTTATCTTTAGATTGAGTTTTGAGGGTGCCTTTGGCAATGAGAGCCTTTTCTATCTGAATCCCTTTCTCGATAACCTCCTCAAAAGTATGGACACAATGCATTTAGAGGTGGAAAGCTATATCCGGGTTGAGATTGGGAACAAAAATACTGACCAGCTGCTTTTCAGGGAAAGCACAAGGGAAGTGACTAGCTATCCCTCTCCACCATTGGAGGAAATTGATGAAGGTCTCATTTGGGTGTTGCTTAGCGCCACACAAGTTTGCCATGGTGACATCACTCTCTATGTTATACGAGAAGTGACGCACGAATATTTCTACCAATTATGGCCGGTGAAAATTGATCCTCATGGTAAGCGTGTAAACCACTCCAATGCTTGACCTCCAAGACTCTTGGGAAAAAGTTTGATAAGGTAATTGTCACTATAAGACAGCTCTTGACATGCCATGTAGAAATCTTTAACATGATCCCTTGGGTCTCCTTTTCCTTTGTATTTGTCAAATTTTTGCATATCAAATTTCTTTGGAAAGGGGTGAAGGGTAATTGTTTTGTCAAAAGGATAGGGGCATAATTATTCATATTGATATTTCTTAATGCTCCCTATATTTCTCTCTTGTAATCTTGTGAGTGTCACTTTCATGGACTGCACTTCTTGTGCGAGCAATTGTTCTTTAGTGGGAGAAGTAGGGATGTGAACACGATGATACCCTGTGTCTTCTTCTCCTTGGTTTTCCGATGGAGTTCATTGATCTTAACCTTAGGCCTCAACTTTTGAATGTTCTTGTTTGCATCTTTCTGTACATGGGAAGTAAGCAAAGCTAGTTGTCAGCTTAGGTTACTAATTTGTTGTTGGATTGTGGCTTGGTTTGTTGTTTCTTCTTTTAAAGGTTCCTCCTCCTCATATTGTGGAGGTTCTTCTCCTATCTCATGTTGTATCTAGTTTCTTCATGGCACTTTAATAAAGGGCATTCTATGCCCGACTACTTTATCATTTTCTGCGTAAGAGGTAAGCTTATACATGTGTTAAATATCTTCCATATCGATAAGGGGATGTTCTTCCTCAGTAGCATTATTCACATGTAGTATTGTTTCATTCTCGATGGGAAATTTGGCCCCTAATTCCACGACCCGTGCCAACACTCTATCTTTGTTTCTGAGAAGAAACTCGTCTAGTAGAGTGGGGTCAAAATCAAAGTCTACATGTGGTGAGTCTAATTCATTTCCACTATGATCGACCTTTTCTTTTGTTTCCTTTTCTGCAAAAAATAGTGGTCCTAGGTCATGTCTAATGAAGGGGTTTGACCCTTGTCTGTTAGAGGTTTCCCAAGCTTGCACTTTTTGTTCCTCATATGTCTCTGTTTCTTTAACCCTAGACGTGTTTTATGAGCCATGTTTTCATGATATTTTCACTGGGTAAGTTGTAAATGTGTTCAAAGCTTAGTGATGACTCCTAAGTGAAATGCAAGATGTGTTTGTTAAGAGTATGAATAAGTCAACAATGTGAGAATACCAATGTGATAGAGTGATAAATCACCCATGATACAAGCATTTGGTATCAAAACCTATTTAAATGAAGTACCTCCTAGACTACGTTTCAAGAAGTAGTTCACATCACAAGATGATTAACAAGATGTTTTCACTTATGCCAATTTCAAGGAGATGAACAAAACGTAAGTAAATACACGAAGTCAATGCGACCTCCCAACCAAGATATACGATGAGCAAGCCCAAACTCGATTAAGACCTATATCTCAAAAAGTGCCAATTACAATTTTTGAATGACACAATAATATCACCAAGATATGTTAACCCACTTTGTGAGAAAGTGAAGTATTGATATCAAGGTGTTATTGATATAACATGCACAAATGGTAACACCTAACACTCTTTTAAATCGAGGTAATAATAGAACCGAATTAAAAAGATCAAAGTATAGCTAGGAATAATTAAAAATGTGTGCAACGTAACCTTACAATATAGGTATTTATGTTGAGTTTACAAGAAACAAGACGTAAATATCAAAATTGCGATGATACGATACAAACAAGCTAACTCTTCTAAAGAAGTCCGCGGTGATGAACCACGCCTAACTACAATGATGATCTTGACATGAGTATCAAGATCACAATGGCTACCAATGACATGAATACACCTTCACACAATTTAGACGTTTAACTTACCCAAATCGTAAACATGGATGGGCGTAAACAGGACATAAAAGTGATAGAAACAATTGATGGTAACACAAAGGTAATCACACTCTTTCGATCAACAAAGTGTCAAAAGAATGTGAAGGAAGTAAATAAAAAAGGACAAAAAATGTTGGCTTCACTTCAACAGAGTTTCACCTCACCCTAAGGCAAGTAAAATTTAAGCGAAAGTAACGCGTCACATGTTTCTCAATGAAAATAAGGTTCATAACTCAACACTATTTTAGAATGGTCAAAGTGGGCTCTGGTCAAAGCATATCTTCCTAGGTGGTTCTCTCGCCCTAGGTGCTACAAAGATTATCCACGAGTATAACGATTTACCCAAAAAGTCGCAATGACTCGTTTGGGAGTATCTTGACTTTGCCCCCTTCAATCACAAAGGTAATAAATGCGTCCAAATGTGTACTTAAAAGGGTCACGTAGGGACAACTTGTAACTCTATCTCACAAAGGATTTACTAGTTAGATAGGTAGTGTAGAGCACTTCTTGTTACATCCACAAGGTTCCTCTTGCGTGGACTACTTTGGGGTTCCCGAACCACCCCATTGTTGTAGCTCAAGGCGTTATGCCAAAGGGGTTATGTTCTAGTTGAGCGAGAGAGGACGTACTTTTCAAAACCCGTAATACGTTGTTATGAATATGTTGTTCTTTTTATCTTTTTTAATTAGATGTGGTTTTCTTGAACACCGTTTGACAACCTGTATAACAAATGTATTAGTAGTTTTCGACTTTTGTTTCAATTCCTCCATTCTTTGACAAGCATTTTGGTCTGTATTTGATGATGTTTAGTAGTTTTCCATCAAAAGTGAAGACATCATTTCTAATTCTCCGATCGTCCAAGGACGCAAGAGAAGAGCATATGTGATTGTCTTCTAAAATCTAAAAGATATCAAATGGAAAACACTTTTAATTCATCTATGCCAAATTAACCAATTCCAAATCAAATACCCTTAGCAATCTCGAAGCATCAAAAGACTTAAGAATCATTTTTGATTCCCAAGATTTCCCTAAAGGACGCGAGGAAAGAGCATACACGATCTTAATCCTATAAGTAAACAATGAAAAATATTACCTAATGAAATACAAACATGTAAAAACAACCTACAAAGAAAAAATATGATTAGATAAACTTGTAAGAATGTTAGCACATCAACACTTTAATTTCAAAAAATGCAAAAGGATGCTTGCACCCCTTTTCAATGGCTACTGTGCACAAGGTTAGGGCGTATGCGCCACCAAAGGTTGTTTTTGGCACACAGTGTACCTATGCACACGAGAGATGTGTGCGCCATGAAAATAGTGTCTTCTCCCCTAAAATAATACTTACGCCACTCTATGGAATTTTTAGATCTATTAAACACCTGCACCACCAGAGAGGTGTGTGCACCACAAAAACAACATATGCGCTACTATGAGAAAAAAAAAAAAAGAATAACCGCATTACGAAGAATAATGTACCGAACCACTAAAACCACATGTGTGCCAATCTGATAGGTTTCGGATGCGGTGAAGGTACAAATACGAAACGACGCGTGTGCGCCGGGTTAGTGCACTTGTGTGCTAGTTAGGGTATGTGCGCCATGGTTAGTGCGCATGCGCCATGTGGGGTCGGCAGATAGAATGACAAATTTTAACAGTATGCTTGCATCACTAGAGAGATGTGTGTGCCCCGAAAACCGTGCTCTGACGTGCCATGAAAATCGCGCATGCGCCCCTAAAATTGTGCCTGCACCAGACCTATAACAAAAATATGACAACAAACATAAGAAAACTCACAATATCTCAAATTTTGACAAGTTAGCTTAAGAATGGAAATAACCCATTACAATTAAGGCTATGAACATGAAGTTACACATATCAAATAAGCAAAAATTCTAAGAAAATGGACATTAATTACTATATGTGCATATCAAAAGTTAGCCAAAATAATGAAACTTAAACTAAAATGCCATGGGACTAAGTGTCCCACTGGGCATGCCAAATGTGTGCAAGTGTTTCTACAAATTTAACCAAACTTAAAGCAAGAAAGCTACCACCTAAAAATAGCTTCCTAACCTAGTTAAAAATGGGAAATGTGTACCATCATGATGAAGATGTGAGCAAGTCCTACCCTTTAAAAATTAATAACTTTGAATCTAATCAAAACACAATGTAAATGCATAAACTCTATTCCCCTTAATTGTCTAATTAAACATTTAAAATGGACCTAAATAGTCCACATGGAAATCAAACCATATTTTCTTGCTTTGATCCTTTAATGGATGCTTGGGTGTGAGGCTTAGCTCTTCAAGAATGGAGGATGGAGGGCTCAAGAATGACAAAATGCTATTAGCATGAAACTATGTACTTACTTTTGTCTCTTGAGAGATTTAGGTGTAAGTGTAGAAGTAGAGAGAGGGTTGTTTATATAGCCCAAAGGATAAAGGATTCAACACATCCTCATGAATGTGGGATAAATGAAGATGTAGAGTTAGTTATGGATAAGGGGGTTTAGATGGGGTTGAGTTAGCTTTAGGAGGGTTTAGTTTGTCCTTAAGTGGCTCATGTGGATAAAGGGGGTGCATTAATTAATCAAGATGATTAATAAATACATGTGCAAGATTTTATAAGCTTTTAGATGAATTTTAATGTGATTAAACCATTAGAAGGAAACAAACCAATTAAATAGAAATTTATTGATTTAATGAGAAGGAGGCTAATTAATTAGACTAGATAGAAGGTGTTGATTAATGAAAGGTCGTTAATTAAGGTATGTGTTGGATAGGTGACTCAATTAATTAGCTTAATGTAATCAATTAACGAAAATGAAAAAAAGATGAGCGCTATTGACATAATATGTCGTCAATTTGAGGAAAGGAGATAATTAGCGCAATTTAAGTATTTAAATTGCTTAGGTGTAATTATAGGTGTCTACAAGAACCACTTCCCTCGCAACAATGAACACTAAAATGTAACATTGATTTGAACTTAATATGATTAAAATGACCCAAAAAAAACTAAAACACTTAAGAAATTTTTATAGAACCTTTCGTAATCGAGCTCAACCTTTTCATATTCATTTTTCAATCAAATTGAGAAATTTCGAATTGATCTTCAATCAATCAAATAGAATATACCTTGCAATCCATCCTAAATTCCTCTAAGAGAAACCCTCCATGTCTATTTGCCATGTTGAGAAAGGAAGGAGGTCGAATTGAACAAAATTTATAAGTTAAATGCTACTAGTTTTAATTTTATAAGCCTATAGAGCATTTTCTCGAAGTATTGACCCTTAAAATTTATCCAAATTAAATTATTAAGGTTTTGTGCAAATAGATATCGACCTCTTTTCAAAATTCCATGTTTTCTAAAACCGAGTTCCCTATCAAAATCTATGGCCTCCTATAGTTTGAAAAAGAAAAAGAGCTCCTTCGTCTCCCGTCTTGTGCGCCCGAGAGAAAAAAGAGCTTCTTCCGTGCCCGTCTTGCGTACTTCGAGAGAAAAAAGAGCTTCTTCCACACCTCGTCTTGCACTCCTGAGAGAAAAAGAGCTTCTTCCATGCCCATCTTGCGTGTAGCTGGGAGAAAAAGAGTTTCTTCGTGCCCGTCTTGCGTGCTCGAGAAAAAAAGGTTTCTCCCGCGCCCGTCCTTCTACGCCAGAGAAAATTTCTTCCCATGCCCACTTTTACACCCAGGGGAAATTTTTTTTTCACATCCCGCAATAAGATAATCTATCCGTACTAAAGATGACTTCCTCTCTCTTAGTGTTTTGTAAGATGTTTTGATAATGTTGCAAATGGATTGTGGAAATTTTGTTGGGAACACTTTAAAAAATATATATTCCTTAACTTTTCCTAACTAAATCTAGGTTGTTCTTGGGTCTCAAGTGGGAGACTTCGGGTGGTGTTACACTTGGTATCAAAGCCATGGGTTCAAAATATTGGACCCTTGGGCACACTATAAAACTTGAGACATGAACATTTAAACCTAGTACAATATTAAAATTAGAACACTTTTAGATCTAAAATATAATTTTGTTCAAAAATTTACATATTTTAGTGAACATGGAAAACTCGAAAAAACGTAGAACAGTTGAACTAAATCTCGCCTTGGTCGTCATGTGGGGGAGGTGTGGACAAGACGAGGGGTATTTTCACATAGGCCTAGACTTACCACCACTAGATCACTCTTTGAAAGCATCTAATCTACCACATATTTTACAAACACTCAGGATGTTAATTCCACTCGCGTGGAGGGACCGTAGGAGCATGTTCAATCGGACATGATAGGGTGACATCCATTAAGGCTTGTGCATATCCTCGGCATAGTATGGAGCATAGATGAGATAACTCCCATGTGGAGTCGGTTAGAGCAAAGTCACCGCATAGGCGATGGGGAGACCGAGTTTCAGGACACAAAGATAGGTCTCGAGATCCCTAGGATTAGAGATGAGCATGCAGGAGGCCTAGGGGTCATTAAACCACTGCTTGAGACTACATCGGGAGATCTCAAGCTATGAACATCACATTATTCTAGTGACATAGGTGGATTTCAAGTAGAGGCTTGGTTGGTGAGCTTGAGTGGATGCTTCAAGCTCTGCCCTTTTCTAGCAACATGAAAGCTCATGTTGCGATCCATCTACCGAGGATGGAGCAGTGTCCAGTGGAGGATATAGGAGTAGAAGCTCTATGTTGATTATGAGACAGCTTACTTGGGAGCTCTTTGAGGAGTGTTTTAGGAGCAGATATTTGTCACGAGTTTTATACAACAGAGGATTGATGAGTTTCATGACCTCTGATAGGAATCTCTTAAAATGGCTGAGTATGAGAGTAGATTTCTGGATCTACTCTAATATGTTGATTACATGCAAGATGAGCAGGTACGGATCCACATATTTATCCGGGGCCAGAATCTTGAGATTGGAGGTGTAATTCGGATCCATTGTCCACAGACATTAGCTGAGGCCATTGAAAAGGCCTATATAGTAGAGGAGACTCGGGAAAGACCCAAAGCTGAGGACGAACCAAGCGCATCTAGTAGATGCAGAACAATAGATCGAGGTGGCCGCACCTCCTCCTCATGGTGGATAGGGTTCATCACATAGTCATCTTTTAGACCACAACAATAGTAATCTCACCCACCTTATAGACCTCCACAGAGATTTGATGCACAAAGAGGTAAGAGTATGTGGCCTCCTCTCGGGGTCCCATCAAGACACATGGAACACCAGAGGTCACCGGCAGAGCTCACCAACAGAGACCTCAACGAGACCATAGCCGGATCATCAGGATCCACACCACAAACCTCCAGAGTACAAGTTGGACCTACTACACATGGGAGAGGATCAGGCGGTTGTTTTGGTTGTGGCATTGATGGACATTTTTGGAGAGATTGCCCTCAAAACCCTATTAACAAGGGTAAGACATAGATCTCAAAACCTACCATTGGTGACACATGTGGCATGATCATATGGATCTATACGATGATCGAGAACCGCTAGGATAAGCATCGAGTATCGTGATTGAGACCACGGTAAAGCATTGGTGGTATTCCTACCTCCATTTTTTTAATTTTGGTTCTTCGATTCTTTTATCGCACCATCTTTAGTAGAGCGATGTAGGCTGGTGGTAGTTAGGAGGGTCTTAGTTGGGACGTAGAGATGGCTTGGAGCCAAGATCTCTATGGACTCCTTAGTTAAGGAGTGTCTAGTGGATTTGGGACCTTTCACCACTACCTCGGATCTTTGTATCCTCTCGTTGGGATCGTATGGAGGCATCTTGGGTATGGACTAGTTGTCGCACACGTGGCCGTGGATGGATTGTTACCACAAGATCATATCTTGTACGGACGATCTAGGAGTTGAGGCAAGTGATAGCATTGGGGTCGGGAGACTCGTTTTATTTACACCATCTCCGCTATACAACTTAAGCGGTGTGTGCAATGTGATTGTAAGATATTTGTTGCTGTTGATTAGTGACTGATCGCAGTATGGGTCTAGTGGACCATCAATACATGACCATCCCATTTTGAGAGTTTGTTGATGTTTTTCTAGGGGAGCTACGGGGTTACCGCCCCACGTGATATTGACTTATATATAGATCTCGTTTCGAGATCAGATCTTATCTCACGAGCACTATATGGGATGACCACACTAGAGCTCATGAGCTCAAGTTACAAGCTAGAGGGCCTTTGGAGAAAGGCCTAATTCATTCTAGTGTATCCCCTTGGGGTGCACCAGTGATTTTTGTGAAGGATGGATCCTTATGGTTGTGTATTGATTACCGCTAGCTGAAAAAGGTAATGATCAAGAATTTTTATCCCCTTCCGTACATAGATGATTTGTTTGGTCGATGAAGGAGCCACAATTTTCTCTAAAATTTATCTTAAGTCAAGCTATCATCGCCTAAGGATTACGGAGAAAATATTCATAAGATTACTTTTATACGAGATATGGGCACTATGAGTTCACAAAGTGGTACCTTTTGGTTTGGCGAATTCCCCCACAATATTTATGAGTTTGATGAATGGAGTATTCAGAAATTTCTTAGATCACTTAATGCTCATCTTCCTTGATGACATTTTGATTTCCTCACGTACGTGTGAGGAGCACGAGGGGTACCTTCGCTAGGTTCTTTAATGTTTTCGTGAACAACTTTATGGGAAATTGGAGAAGTGTGCTTTCTTTCGAGATAGAGTACAAGATTTGGGTCACATCATTTCTACTAACGTATCACAATTGATCCTTATAAGATTAGATCCATTATGGATTAGCCAAAGCACCCACTAGTGTGACAGAGGTGCGCAACTTCATGGAATTAATAGGTTATTACAGAGGTTTTTCAGGACTTCTCTCGATTGCGCATCCCATCACTTCCCTTCAAAAAGTGGAAAGGGAAGAAGTTTGATTGGTTAGATAGATGTAAGCATGCCTTTAGAACATTGAAGGAGTGCCACACAACAAAACCTATTCTTGCAGATTGCCAAATCCATAGGGTAATTTTTTTCATATGCACGAATGCTTCTTTCGGGCAGGAATGGAGGTGTATTGATGCAGAGAGGCGAGTAGTGGCCTTTGAGTCTCGCAAAATAAAATATTATGAGCTCAATTATCGACTCATGATCTTGAGCTTCATGGCGTTGCAGTGCATACTTTGGCTCGATGGAGACACTTTCTTCTTGGTCGGAGAATCACACTCAAGACAAATCACTTGAGTCTTCACCACCTCTTCATGTAGCCCGATCTCAACGCTCGTTAGCGGCGTTGGATGGAGTTGATTTGTGAGTATGATATGGAGATAGAGCATGTGAAGGGGAAGAAGAATATGGTTGCAGATGTTCTCAGCATACGAGACATGTGATTATGGCCACTTCAGTGGGCGCAGATTTGTGGAGTAGGATTCTACAATACCGCCTCTTGACAACTTCTACATTGCAGCAAGAGTAGAGATCGAGTCCCCGAGACCCTCGGGGAAGTTTGATGGTTTCTCATTAGAGGTAGATAGACTTCTCAGCATAGAGATCAGATTTATGTTCCTAGAGATGGAGGCTTGAGGCGGGACATCTTGATAGAGGAACATCGTGCACCCTATTCAGCCCATCCTAGGGTGAAGAAAATGCACGCTACCTCGAGATAGCCAGATCATTGGAGAGGACTTCGTAGAGATGTGGCTTAGTTTGTGTCATGTTGTTTAGAGTGCCGAAGGTGAAGTCAAAGCATTAGCATCCAACTAGCCTTCTCTTTCCTCATGCCATACCGGAGTGGAAGTGGGACACCATTTCCATGGACTTCATTTTTGGGCTACCGATGTCGAGAGATCACCACAACGCCATCATGGTCACGATGGATAAATTGAAAAAATTGGAACACGTTTCTTCATGAAGACAACTTATACAGCTTGTGCAGTGGCACAGATCTATCTGGATGAGATTGTCAGGCTGTATGGGATTCCGTGGAAGATCATTTGTGATCGCGATCCTTTGTATACTTCCCATTTTTGGACTACTGCAACACGACCTCGGGATGAGGATCAATTTCAGCATAGCATATCACCCTGAGAAAAATGGAAAGATTGAGTGGGTGAATCATATTTTAGAGGATATGCTCAAGATGTATGTTATGGATCATCATTCGAGATGGGAGGAGTACCTGTACTTGGTGGAGTTTTCCTACTGATAATAGTTTTCATAGTTCTATAGGCATGGCTCTTTTCAAGCCTTGTATGGCGTAGAGTGCAAGACACCTCTTAGCTAGGAAAGGTTTAGAGGACGGGGTTTCTCTTGGACTAGCTTTGTTACAGACATGGAGTAAGAGGTGTTTTTGATTGTGAAAATACCGCAGAGGCACAGATAGGCGAAGAAGTATGCAGATCAAGCATAGGACTCGACCGTAGTTTTGATGTGGGAATGAAGGTGTTCCTTCATGTCGACCATATAAGATCCCTATCCATTACGGAAAAGGTTCTAAGTTAGATCCTAGATTCTTATGCGCTTATTACGCCCCTGGGAGAAAAATAGCTTCTTCAGGACCCATCTTGCGCGCCCGAGAGAAAAAGAGTTTCTTTAGCACTGTCTTGCACGCCCTGGGAGAAGAAGAAAAGGTTTCTCCCGCACCCATCTTTCCACACCCGGGAGAAAAGTTTTCTTCCCATGCCCACTTTTCGCGCCCCACAAGAAGATTATCTATCTCTGCGCTAAGGATGACTTCCTCTCTGTTAGTGTTTTGTAGACGCGTTTTGATAAATGTTGTAATGGACTCGGAAATTTTGTTGGGAACACTTTAAAAGAAATATATTCCTTAATTTTTCGTGAATTTTTCCTATCTAAACATTGGTTGTTCTTGGGTCTCAAGTGGGAGACTTTAGATGGCGTTACAATATTTCAAACTCAACTTGTTAACACTATTACCTACAAATGTATTATTAAGTGGTAGGATTAGTAATATTTTAAATGTTATTGACAAGGAAATAGTTATTAGAATGAGCCATTTTTTCTTTAAAAAAAAATATTAATGTTATTGTCCTATTAATAATATTATTATAATAATATACTATTGATAATGAACAAATTATTAACCTTATTATATTAATAAGAGTTCTCCTTGATCCAATGTAATTTTCAAATGTTACTTTATCTTTATATATATATATATATATATATTACGTAACATGGTGTAATGAGTCAAGGACATCATGGATACGATCAGCAGGTGGTGAGATGACAGCTAAAGCAGTAAGACTCGAGTAGGAGTCAATGCACTAGACGCGGATGGGTGTCTCAAAGAGTAGGCACGACGATGTCGTGGCAATGGCATCGAGGCGAGGTCAAAGTTGGGATTGAGCCGAGGAAGAAGAGTACCTCACCCGTATGTGATATGGTCTACAAAGATGGCGAGCCTGCGCAATGCTCCCCGCAGGGATACATACAAGTGTGGGCCGGGTAACGCCACCGAGGTGGACAGTTCATGTGAACGCTGGTGTAGAGCTAGCCCCATATATATATGTATTACATAAAACAAATTTTAATTAAATTGAAAGCTGATTTTTTTAAAAAGAGGTTGGTAAGGGGCCGCGGCTTCCGTGCCGTAGGGGTCGTGACACACATTGGGGGGGGAGGGTGGGTGCAACCCCCACCCCATTTAATATTAAATGGGGTGGGAGTTGGGGCGCCGACCTCCCCACCCCCAAACACTGTTTACTCCCATATAACAAAAACTCGCCCTACCCAATCCGGTTTGTACACCGATCGTATCCCGCGTGAAACTCACTCTCACCGGTTTTCACTTGTTCCCCTTACGCCCGACACCGTGTTGGACACATGCACACACACACACACACACACACACACACACACATATATATTCTTGATCATATTTTGAATCCGGTTTTCCTTTAACCCGTTATAAAAGAGAGAGAAGCAATGAATGATTTTCTTTTAAAATAAATAATTTTTTTACATTAGTATTTAAGAGTATATATACATATATACGTATATATACATTCTCAAAAAAAAAAAAAAAAAGAATATAAATACTATATGTCTTTATAAATAAAATGGGTAATCACCCACAAGCCCATTTGGGCAAATACAAGAAAGGGAACCAAATTAAGATGAATAAATACTTTTTTTTCAAACCCTAATGAGGGTATACATAAAATACAAAAATAAGAAAACTTGTGATCTTCTTCAAAATCTTGGAATGGCCTTCAATGGCTTCCCATCTTCCTCCAAAACCTCGCAAAACAAAGTAGAAACAATGAGACAAATAAAATGAGAAAGAAGACTTCTTAAGGATGTTTTAGAGTTGGTCACCCTTTTTCCACATCAAGGGCCCTAAATTGAATCCATCCAAGGGATGAGATTCATTCCTACAAAAAGTAGGTAGAGAGTGGGTGAGTGGGAAATTACCTTTTAATTTAAATATTTTAATTTCAAAATATGGGTTGACTTTTTAAGGGGTCACTTTATGGGGTAATGAAGGGTCTATTATTCCAAACCCAACTTTTAATATGGGACCTTGCTAGTTGTTTCAACCTTATAGAAATTAAATAACCTTGGTATTTAATTTCATTGGCCACTTTTACCCTTGACACCCATGGGGGATTATTCAACTTAGTAGGAATTAATTTATTATTTAAATAATCCTTAGGGAGATTAAACTTGCTTAGTCAAAACAATGTACTAAAGCATGTAGATTTCAAATATTGTGTTATCATGGAATATTATTTTTTATTTGTGTCATCGCCTTAGAGACATTAATGTGGCAACTGTCATTTTCAAAAACTTTTATGGGCACGCTTTTCAAAAAAAAAAAATTATTTCTTAATTTTTCTAACTAAACCTAGGTTGTTCTTGGGTCTCATGCGAGCATTCTTTAGCGGGCATTACACCCCCAAACCTAATGTTGGCTAAAAATTAAATCCCTATCTTCTAGGGTTTCAAAGACAACAATGAATAAGCTTAACACACAAGGATAAAGCTCAATCTTACCTTGTGTTTTTTCTCTCCATATTTGGGCTATTCATCATGAAACCGAGAAAGTTTAGGCCAAAATTTGTGAAATCTGCATATGAGACCTAGCTGGGAAAGATTTTCCTCCTCCTTAAGAACCTTCTTAAGAAGATCCTCATCAATTTTCGGCCTGGGTCTCTTGTGAGAGTTTCAAGAACTCATTTATGGCATTCTCCTTATGTTTGGAGACCGCTGCAACATAAGATCTGGACCTATTAGCGCCTGCCATGTTTTCCCGGTTCCGAAGACCCATGTTTCTCTCTCTCCATCACTAGATCCACGCATAACAGTCTTTGTAGAAGGGGAAGGGGCTTTATTAGCGTTTAATGGATCTGGTCCACCTTGGCCATCCCCATCAGAGGATATCCCTGATTTGAGAGGAGCATGATTTTGATCTCGATGTCCCGCTATTCAGAGATCGATCTTCATTTTCCTTGTCTCCACCTTTAATGCCCCAAAATTTCCTTTTGCACTGTGTATATTCATTTTTGCATGGTAAATATTTTCCCTTATCCAACCGCACGTTTACCCCGTGCTCTTACTACAACCCCGTCCCGTGACTAAGCCGAGTCATGACATGGTCGCAGCAGACACCGATCCACCACTTTGATCATGGAAAATGGATTTAGAACTCGTAGAGAGGGATCCGCCACTGCAATGTACAGCCTTAAGATTAGGTTCAAGAAGCGCGTTTCAGATTAACTATGCGCCCTCCATGTTTTAGACAAATATAGATTCATAAGATTATGCCGACATTCATAACTATGATGCCGACATTGATAACAATGAAGATGATGATAGTTACAAGACCATGTTGATAACAATGACGTTGAGGATGATAGTATTACTATTATTGTTGATAAAATTCTAATAATAATATTTATACTATTTTTCTTAATTATACTAACATTAATATTTTTATAGATAAAATGCTTTTGACCAGAAGCTATGAATTGGAGTACAATCAACCAAGATACATAAATTAAGCTCAACAATTAGTGAATCACGAGCCGCCACAAACACGTCAAGCGAATCACGAGCCACAAAGCATGCACCCACCACAAGCGAACCACGAACCGAGCAATCCTCATTCGGAGCGCCTTGCACGCTCGCTTGGTCCATATGATGAAGTTTGACCCCTACTTGTAGGTGTCCCCATGACCACTTATCGAAAATATACAATGAACTCAATGGGAATGAAATTGTAAATGATGATTACAAACAACTCAGAACCCACTAATAAAGCACAAGACCTTGATTTCATAATAACATTAATATTACTAATAATAATATTAATATTAATAATAATAATAATAATAATAATAATAATAAAATTAATTAAAATTAACAAAAAGTAAACATTGATGATAACAATGAGGACGATTATTATTATTGTTGATAAAATTCTAATAATAATATAAATATTAATAAAAAAATTCTTAATGATAACAACACTAATATCACTAATAATTTTAACTTTAATTATTATTTTTAAATTTTTTTTTAAAATTTTAAAATTAATAATAAATTTAATAATAATAAAAACAATAAAATTGATTTTTAATTTTGAATGTTAGTTTTTATTAATTTTTGTTATTTTTGATAAAATTCTAATAATAATATAAATATTAATAAAAAATTCTTAATGATAACAACACTAATATCACTGATAATTTTAACTTTAATTATTATTTTTAAATTTTTTTTTAAATTTTAAAATTAATAATAAATTTAATAATAATAAAAACAATAAAATTGATTTTTAATTTTGAATGTTAGTTTTTATTAATTTTTGTTATTTTCATTTTATATATTTTTATCAATTCATTTTTCAATTGTTTCTTTTTTTTAATAACTTTCAATTTTAATTATTTTATGAATTTTTTGTTAATTTTTTATTTTTATTTTTACTAAATTTTGTTATTTTTAATTTTTAATTTTATAATAATTTTAAATATTATTAATTTTCTTAATTTTTTTATTAATTTCTAATTTTTACATTTAGTTAATTTCTATTAATTCCTTTTTTAATTATTTATTAGTTTTTATTACTTTTATTTTTCAATTATTTTTTAATTTTAACTTTTTAATATTTTTCTAAAAGATTTTTAATGTTATTCTGAATAATAAAATTTTACAATAACAAAAAATAATTTTAATTTTATGTATACGTTTTTAATTTATTATCAATATTAAGTAATATTTTTTGTTATGAAAATTTTAAAAACTATTATTAATAAATTAATAAATTTTTATTTTAAAATTAATTTATTGTATTTTTTTATTTTTTATTTTCAATTCTTTTAAGAATTTTAGTTTGTTTACTTATTCTTTATTTTCAATTTTTTTGTTTCGATATTTTTAAATTAATTTATAATTTTTAGTGGATTCTAAATTTATATATATTAATTTTTTATTAAATTTTTATTTTTATTGTTTTAAATATTTTTATGAATTTTTATTTATTTCCTTTTTGTTTATTTTTATTAATTTTTCATTTATATGAATTTTTGATCAATTCATATTATTAAATTAATTTTAATTAATATTTATATTGAATAATAAATTTTTATATTAATTTTTTTTTTTATTGATTTCAATTTTTTTATTTTTTTATTAATTATTTTATGAATTATGACATTTTAATTTTTATCACTTTAGTTTTTTTTTTAAATAATTCTTTCTAATTTTTTTTTTTAGTAATTTTTTAAATTTTTAAGTATTTTTGAAAGTCAAAATTAAATGTAAGATTTAATGATAAAATATTGAAATAATGAAAATAATTCTTAATTTTAATTATAAGATTTTTATTTATTATTTTTTAATAATTTCATTATTTCGTATGAATTTTTAAATTTTTTTATTTTAATCAATTTTTTATTAATTCGTATTATTAAATAATTTTTTTAAATTTCTTACAAATTAATATTAAATTTTATTAATAATTTTTTAAAATTTATAGTTTTTTATATTTTTATTAATTTCTAATATTTCCTTTTTCTTAATTTAAATTAATTTTTATGAATTATGAATTTAAATTTTTCTTTACTTTTAATTTTAATTATTTTTAAAATAATTCTTAATTTTAATTATAATTTTTTTATTTATTAATTTTTGATAATTTTAATTGTTTTATTTTTTAAATTAATTTTTAATTTCATATGAATTTTTAAAATTTAAAATTTTATTATTTAATAAACTATAAAATATTTCTTATTTTTATTTTCTTTATATTTTATTAAAGTTATAATTTTTTCTTTACCAATTTTTATTTATTTATTTATTTTTTAATATTTTTTACCTTTTTCTTTATTTTTAATTTTTATTATTATTTTTTAGTTTTTTATTAGTTTCTACTTTCTATGTTTTTAATTTATTATTTTAATTAATTTCTCAATTTTTCCTTTATTAAGTTTTTTATTTCATATGAATGGTTTTTTTATTTAATTATTATCAATTTTATTAATAGATATTTAATTAATATTTGTGAAGTTTTAAGTTTTATAAATGTTTACCAATTTTGTTTATTTTTATAAATGTGTTATTTATATGAATTTTTAATTTTTAATTACGATTTTTTTAATTTTTGTCAATTAAATTAGTTTTAATTTTAAATTTAAATTTTATTTCTTTATTTACTATTTGTTGATATTTATTTTTATTTTTTATTTTATTTCTTTATTTATTATTTTAATTGATTTTAGTTTTTATTTAATTTAACTTTAACTTTTTATTTGTTTAGTACATTTACATTTTAATTAATTTTTTTATTTATTTTTTATTTCATATGAATGGTTTTTTAATTTATTTTTATTTCATATGAATGGTTTTTTTATTAATTGTTTTCAATTTTTATTAATAGATATTTTATTAATATTTGCGAAGTTTTAATTTTTATTAATTTTTACCAATTTTGTTTATTTTAATCTTTAATATTATTTTTTGTTTATTTTTATTAATGTGTTATTTATATGATTTTTTATTTTTAATTTTTAATTACGATTTTTTAAATTTTTGTGAGTTAAATTAGTTTTAATTTTGAATTTTAATTTTATTTCTTTATTTATTACTTTAATTGATTTTAGTTTTTATTTAGTTTAACTTTAACTTTTTATTTGTTTAGTACATTTACATTTTAATTTATTCAATTTTTAATTTTTGTTTTTTAATTATTATTAATTTTTACTTTTCTTTTTATTAGTTTTTTCAAATTATATTCTAAAAAATATTTGATTTAATAATAAAAATACAATAAACTAAACAAGATTACAAAAACATAATCATAAACACAATTACACACTTACAAAAAATACATATTAATTATAAATAATAGCAAAAATACATATTAATTATATATAATTATAAATACAATAGCCCAAACAAGATTAAAAAGACATAACCATAAACACAATTACACACTACAAAAACAATTTAAATAAATATTTTACTCAATAATAAGCATATATAATAATATCTCAAACTCACAAAATAAAAAAATACAAATCCATTTTAATCATATCTATTTTTAATAAATAAATTTAATTGTAAATACAAATACAAATATTACAAACATTCGTACATCTCCAATCAAAACATTTGTACATCTCAAATCAAATTTTAAATCAATATTTTATTTAATAATACAAATATATATTTATAATATATAATTAATAAATATATTATCTATCATACATACTATATAAAATTTATATTTGTATAAAACAAATATTTAATTTAAAAGATTAGAAAAATCTAATCATAAACACAATTAAACAAAAATTTTAAAAAAATATAATTATATATCATTTTATATTCTAAATAAACATTTAATATAATAATACAAATACATATTAATTATATATGATAAACCAAACAAGATTACAAAACATAACCATAAACACTATTACAAATCTACAATTATAATTATATTCTATAAATCTACAATTACTAATAAACTAATATATATTAAAAATAAAATTTATTTTATTAAATAATACCATAGAATCTAAACACTCAAAATAAGTATTACAAATCTACAATTATAATTAAATTTTATAAATCTACAATTACTAATATACATATACATACATACATATACACACACACACACATATATATATAAAATAAAATTTATTTTATTAAAAAGCCCTCTAGTTAGACAGCCTGTAGATCCACTCGCAGAAATGCAGCCCTACCAAGTACGTGAAATTGGAGTCAAGATACCATTCACAGACGGATTTGACGTCATCGGAGTGCTGGAATTTTCCGTAATTGGACGGATAAAAATGGAGCCTCAGCCAGTGGTGCCCAGAGGAGACGGGAAAGGAGTATGCGGCCGAGGATGTGAATACCACGGAGATAAAGATGTGTTGCTCTGGGCCGATGCCGTCGCCCATCTGAAACTCAGAAGAGCCAAAAATAATGCAAAAGTGGGCCAAACTGATCTTGGCGAGGGTGGAACCGGAGCCCTCCAGCCATCCCCACAATTTAAAAAAAATGACTTATTTTCTCCATCAACAGCTAAATTTTTTGATGACAGGCAGGTCGAAGCTGCTCAAGCAGCAGAGCGTCGTCGTTGGAGGTCTATTGCACTATAGCCACGCCTCCGGCGTAATAATAAAACAATATAAATTCAATCCCCATCATTCAAAAAAATAAATACATCTTTATAATTTTATATATAATAACTTTTCCTACATTTAAAAAAAAAAAAATTATATTTTTATATAATACGTACAAATATCTCCACATATTATTAAAAATATATGATTACATATTTTGTTAAATATAATCGACACCAGTAATTACAAAAAAGATATAAAGCTACATCGTACATTTTAATAAAGCTACATCGTATATTATTATTTCCATTTCCATTTTTTTTAATTTAAATTTTAAATTTATTCAAAATTATTTTTTAATATTTTGATTTTAACTATTTAAAAATATAAATTAATTATTTGATTTTATTTTTTAATTCTTATTAATTTTTAATTTCACTTAATTCTTAATTTTTTATTATTTCTGATTTTTCATTTTAATTTAATTTATAATTTAATTTTTTTTTTTGTTAATTACAATTTTTCATTTTCATTTTTAATATTTTTCTAAAAAATTATTGATTTTCTTTTAATACTTTGTTAAATTATTTTTTTAAATTTTTTTAAATTTTTTAATAATTCAAATTAATTTTAATTTTACTTTATTCTTAATTTTTATTAAATAATCAAATCATATATATATATATATATATATATATATATATATATATATATATATATATATATATTTCATAAACAAACCTATTGTTCAACATATTAATTATATATAATTATAAATACAATAAACCAAACCAAACATAATTGTCTATTTATAATGATACAAATTTCAAATCAAAATTTTATTTAATAATATACAAATCAATAATAATTAAACCTAAAAATATAATCGTCTATTTCTAATTATAAAAATATAATATTAGTCATAAACCCATAATCATAAACACAATTACAAACTTACAAATAAATATTAATTATAAATACAATAAACCAAACCAAACATAATTGTCTATTTCTAATGATAGAACTATAATATTAACCATACACAATTAAATTCCAAATCAAAAATTTATTTAATAATATAAAAATAAATAATAATTAAACCTACAAATATAATTGTCTATCTCTAATTATACAAATATAATACTAGTCATTCACAATTATATTCTAAACCAAAGTTTTATATTATAATATACAAATAAATAATAATTATAAACCCACAAATATAATTTCGTACTTCAAATTAAATTTTAAATCAATATTTTATTTAATGTACCAATATATATTAAACAAAAATACTATCACAAACAAATATAATTATTATTGTTTATTAAACCATATATTTTTAATTAAAAATATTTATACATATAACAAATACCCATAAATTTATCCATATTTTTATAAATCTACAATTATGAAAGTGTAAATTAATAAATTATTAAATAATATTATTAAATAATAATAATACACACTCACACACACATTAAACAAATTAAATAATTCATCATTCAAGATTATAAAATTATATTATACAATCCCAACTCAAAATAAAATATAAATCTGAACACATAAATAAATATATACTATATATTAAATACATCTTTATAATTTTATATATAATAACTTTTCCGACATTCAAAATAAATATTATTATATTTTTATATAATACGTACAAATTTCTCCGCATATTATTAAAAAAATATATGATTACATATTTTGTTAAATACATTTTAAAAGATTAGAAAAATACAATCGCAACATTCACAAAATACACGTGTCTATAATTTTTAATAGAAGAGTTGTTACGTTGAAACATATCTCCACATATTATTAATACATGTAATTTTATCTTTATATAATGGAGTGCAACTCAAACGCACCACCGGATGTTGTTGCTGGTTAAGTAAATATAACGCTACAGGCTTTTTTTTTTATTTTTTTATTTTTTTAATGTAAAAGTAATGTATATTATTTAATAAAACATATAATATAATCAATAAAATGAAGTGATAATTTTATAAAAATAAAAATGAAAATATAAAAACAATATATATACTATTTAATTAAATATATATATATATATATATATATATATATATATATATATATATATATATATAACATAATCTTTATAATTTGAGTACACTTCCTTTCTGTCATATTTTACATTTGTAAATTTTGTTTTTTAAATGTTCATTTTGGTGAGATGTAATTGACACCAATGTTAATATTGGTGAACTAGTTATAACATGAAAATATCATGTATTTCCAAACATAATTGAACTTAATTAAGAGTCACACTTCCTAACACTTAATTAACCACAAAAAAATGGTGAGATGCTCATATATCATATATATATATAACTCTATTTCCAAGTCTACCATCATAGCATGAAAAAATCAATCATGTATTTGCAAATCTAATTAAAAATAATTAAGAAAGAAAAAATCATTACGATACACTTAATTAATGAACAAAAAAAATAGCACCAATGTTTGATATTATATATTGTATATAACTTTGTTAAGAGAAAAACTCATTACCTAACACTTAATTAAGAAGTTAAAAAAACTACCACCACAAAAAACAATAACAATTATAATTTTATATAAATTAGCATGAATAAAAATATTATTAATAAAAAACAATTTACTAAGAGATTTAAAATCAATAAATTAATACTTTAAAAGATTCAAAAAAATTAATTGAAAATTACTTTAATGAAAAAATAAATTGATACTTAAACTAAAAAATATTAAGTGAAAATGTACGAAAAGTAAACTGAGAGTCCAATTAAAAATTGTTAACTGAAAATAAGAATAATTTAAGAAAACAAAATAACATAATTATGCTACTTTTATGGAAATCTCTCGCTTCGAGACCGGATTACCCTGTCACTAAAATTAAAAAGAGTTTGTAATACCTGGGCCGTTCTACCTATCTCTCACGCACGTTCGGGGGTCGTGTATTTAATTAAAAATAGTCAAATCTTACAATAACAAATGCCCATCTAAAACAATTAAAAGTAAACATTTCTCTTGAGGAACCTTGAAAACATTTAGCTGTAAACAAAATATTACAATTAGCTTAAAATGTCTGGGACAAATATCCAATTTTTGACACAAAATTACTGAGAAGCCGAATAAAAAATACATTTGAAATAAATTGTATTTTCTATATCAAGGCATGATTTTACTAATAATAAGGCAAAAAAGAAAAAAGTGATTTTACAGCAACACAAGCTTAGCTAGCATGGCTAGTTTATCACCAGGTCTACACAGGGTAAGTTCTACCACGGCATAGCCAGTTCAACCCTATCAAATTTCTAAACCTAGACAATATAATAGAATTGTGAAATTCTGAATTGATGCACCTGAATTTGAATTTCCTAATGTTCATTAAAGCACTCGTAGACATATAAATTAGGTTGACATATTCTGAGTTCCCCTGAGACTTGTTTTTGTAACAGGGTGATGCAGAAATTTATAAATAAAGGGAAGCATATGTTTATGAAGGATGGAAGGAAATCTCAATGAATGTCTGTGTTCAAAGAAGAATATCAGCTATTATATTGGTAAAGTTGTTCTAAGGTTTATTAATTATCTTACAAGTTTGGTGCCAAACAGAGTACGTCTCTTAGCAGAAATAGCCCTGGATTCCAATATAGCGAATACCGTGGATCCCTATTTAAAAATGCAAAATCAGTAGTCTGATCTGTGAGAAACTTGGCGAAATAGAGTCAATAAGAGCTCAACAAGAACTTAAAATAGATAAGGATCCTAAATCAAGGAGCATACATGTTTAGAGATATTTCACCGATTAGTTCTGGAGTAATTCAATTATAATGGTAGTTCATCCAAAAGAGCATTTTCACCTCTAAGCTATTAAGGAAAATTACATTTGTTTTCTCATGAAAATAATATTAGTAAATCTATTCCCCTGCTTTGATACAAAGTACAGCTGAGCTAATAAAAACACAGGAACAGGGATAGTTAGAGGGAATGTTGTTCCTGAAATCTAATTTCATCCTTTCAAGGTTATTACACAATCGGAAAACATAATCTGAGTTCATTACTAGTCGTAAGCCAAATAACATCAAATTTTCATAGGAACAGGGAAAGATGTTCCTAAAATTTGTTAATGGCAACCGGCTCTGCTCAAGCAGAGCATTAAGTTTACTAGTTCAATTGCAATTGTTGGTAAACATAATATGATTGGTTTTGCATTCAATGACGCAGAGGCAGAGATTCAGCATAGAAATTTTTAATCACACAGGCCAAAGGCAGAGACTACAGTTGGTCCACTTCTTGTTAGAGAAACTAGAAGATACTAAGGATAAGATACTAATACCACAGCGAAAACGCGGCACACCAGGAAAACAAGACAAATCTAAATTACCAAAAATAATCTAAGCTGAGGAAACATTTAAAGAGAATTGAAAGTAGTTACACAATGTTCTCTGAAAAACCTTTAAAACATTTAGTTGTATAGGTTAAAATGAACAAAAGATTACTATTAACAACGTTCCATTAGCCCAATTCCAGAGCATGGATGGACTTCCTAAAATGTTTGCCAATCCTGAAATACAACGAAGAAGACGACCAAAAGCAGGAGCACCCATAAAAGTGTTTCTACAGCACAGTTTTTACACGGTCAATTTAACCGCAGCTTAAGCCAGCACGGCGAGGAAAAAGACAGAGGCCTACCCAGGGTTCTATCCAGAACAGATATATTGTCGGTGGCCTAAGCTATCGATTTTTTAATAGGAAGCAGGGCACCTAAACAGAACCCATTAAAGCATAAGCTGTAGCGAAGTTCATCCATTATATAATATGAAATTTAGGAAAATTAAAACTATAACTAACCTTGTAAAGCTCCTGACATACCACATTTTAAAAAATGAGAATGTGAACTAAAACAATAAACCCTGTACAGCTCCTGATATACGACATTAGAACCCTGTTGCAGTAAACTGCTTGATAAAAAAATATGGGGCCGTTAACTATGGATAATACTAGATCTGCGCAGGAGAAAGCTAACCTGTGTGTTTAGCTTCGACAAATATCTTTAAATTCTGTCCATAACCCTAAACTACAACTGTATGCCGCTACCTTCAAAAACTATTTATAAACCCTACTCTACAACTGGAATCAAAAGGAACGGATGAGGCCATTAAAGAGGGAAAACAGAGATCTGAACCCTGTTTTACAGAAAACTAATAACTAGATTTAGAACATTTGAGTGACATGCAGGTGAATTTATCTAAATTAATTTCAACCAACCAGTACTGAACCTTGATAGACACAGTTTACATACATTTGTAAATCTAGCCAACCAGATCCGAACATTGACTGAGACATTTCGATGCATTTAACTGATGGAAATAAATTATAACAGAAGAATTAAAGTTTACAGGACCTTGCCTCGCAGAAGATGTGCCATCCTTCATATCCAGCTGCTCTGATATCCTCGCTATTCGGAGAAAGAAAACCCAAAAGTACACAAATACACAAAACACAAAAGTACAGAAAAGAACTACTAAAACATAAAAACATACAGACGAGATGACTCAAAACATATGAACAAAAACACAAACACAACTACTCAAAATACAAATAGCAGGGCCCTGCAAAAATACAAACAGACCACGACAAATAAAGAAGGAATTGGGACAAACCCAAACAAAAATGTAAGCGGAAACAGTCATAGACGGAGTTATATAGACCCTTTGTCAACGGCTCTTCGCTTTTTCCACCAACAGTCACATATGCATCTTTACAGCTGTCTTCCACCTGTTTAACAATCATCTTTCCTCCGCTCCTACTTCAAAATATCTATTTTTAGTCGAATCTTCTAGAGTAAGATACCTTTTAGAATGGTTGAGTGTAGGATACGTTTGAGGTTAACAAAATTAAATCTCAATTTGGTTTAGATACCCATCGTGGGATAAAGTGCTCTATAAGAGGATTATTAGCTTCCCCTTACCCTTTATAGAAACTATTTTAAACACTTTCATGGCATGGAACTATGGCTACTATTAATATTGTTTTATTCTTATTATACTGAAATGTGTTGTCTCATTTAGCATGGAGAAAGGGTGAGCGAGTTTCTCACACCGTCGCCTTATTATTTTTGATACGATTGTAATCCATCACATTTTATTTTATCAAACAAAAGTAAAATACATCATTTATAGACTTTAGAGAAAGATTATGTATATTTTTATTTCATGGTGGACTTTCATTTGTTTGCATTAATTATGTTTTTTAAATATTGTGAAAGAGACTAATTTTTACGTAAGTCAAACGAGTTCTAGCTTACAAAGCTACAAACAACTAATTTTTTCATATACGGGACCTCGGATACCTTACTTTTCCACATCGTTGATTCCTTATTTCTTAAAAATAATGTGGCGTGTTTGTTTTTTTAATTGTGGGCTTTGGTCAAATGAGGGTTAACTTGAAGTATTTGTTATTAGAATTACATGTTTTGTCTCGAAGATGGGGATGGTGGAGGGTGTGTATGGGCGCGACAAGGAAGTTCGTGCATGGAGGGATTAGGGAGTGGAGAGTGCGATCCTGGATTTTATGTTAGCGTGGATGGGCATGGTTAATTCTTAAACAATTTACCGAGGTGGATTAATTCTTAACCATTATTTCATGGTATGGAATTATATATGTCGAATGCCAAGGATGTCCATTAATATTGTTTTACTCTTACTACGCAGAAATGTGTTGTCTCGGTTAGAATGGAGAAAGGGTAAGCAACTTCTAACACCATGTTAGTTATTGTTTGTACGATTTACATTCCCCGTTGTCCGCATGTTGGTCTGTATCGATGACCTCAAAAGGATCTAAATCACTCATTTCTAGAAAATACATTTTGTTTTGTGGTGAGGAAGGAGTTTCACAAAAGTCCGCAAGTGTGAACAATTTACTGAGCCTATGAGACCTTCCCCAAAATTGCATATCATTTCTTTGGGTTCTCTCTACGGTATAATTGTCGCCATCACTTGCAATTGGTATGTGGGTGATTGTGGTTGCAGAGTGTAGCGTTGATGGAAACTAGAAATATCTGACATGGATCAAGTGGTGGCTTATACAAAAGAACTAACAACGTAAGCAAAGTGGACGTCTTCAAACCTAAATCCCAAACCTTGGTCTTGATTCGTGTCATATTTTGTAGATTGAATTTCAGGTGTTAGTTCGATATTGGTATCTCTACGCCGAAAGGTGTTGTCTCGATTAGAAAGTCCACTATCTCGACATGCACGGTGAAAATCCATGGTTGTGGTTACAAACCACACAAATATTTCAAACAAATAAATCACCACCATCCACTTTAGTAGTCAAGCAATTGAAAAATAGAAAACAAAATGGGTTGACAGTGGTAAGGTGACAAATAATAAGATTGATAATTTTCATAAATCTAATCGCTTCAATGATTGGGACCATAGTTTAAATCATGTTTATTATAACTTTTTCCCTTGTCAACATCTTCCTCGACCCTCGTTATTATGTCCCGATTTTCATTTAAGGAGAGCTTCACGTTGTAGTCGGACTTATAAGCATGTTAGGACAAAACCCCGACCTCATTTTTCAGCTCTGTTTTTGGAAATTTTTATACAGAATTGTAGTGCCCTTCACATTTAATAAAATAAAATAAAACGGTATGTGTCTATTCTCGGTGGAAGGGATTTAAGATGGTGGTTGGAGTTTTATGGCGAGTAGGCGGAGGCAAGTGTGGGAAGGGACATGGGAGGAGGTAGAAAGGTGTAGTTGCGTGGGCAGGTGGAAGGAAGGTAGACCTGTCACTTCCCTTCTTAGTAATTCATGTTTTTTATTTGTGCCCTCCAGCTAGTTACCACACAAAACCAAAGAGCATGTTGTAAATTTAGATTTGTTTGAATAGTTATAGTTACCCAATGTAGTGCCTGGCAGTATATGTCTACAAAAATGTTAGTGCATGTGTGAGGCATGGGAACTGTCTCCCAGTGCCGATTTTGTGTTGGTCGCATGACTATTTTGGGTCGGTTTTCTTAGAAAAATAGGTTTGGGATAACAATGCTTTGAAACTTTCAAGAAAATGCACTCATAGGTGTAGAGCCTCCTGCACTTGTTGCATTCTCCCATCCGTGTCAAATGTTACCTCCGTAATGTGGTTTAGACGTCCATTAAGCATTTGATGGAGAAATATTAAAAAAATTGGTTCTTAATGCTCTATGCCATCACTTTTGTTTCCTCGAAGCTCATTTTTTCTCGATACAGACGGCCATGGATCTTTTGTTAGTACTCATATCTATATTAATTTATACTATATTTTGAAAAACTCAACCGCTTTGGCTTTGTCTTTTCTCCATGACTAACTTCTCAGCCTAGCTCATTCGGTAATGAAATGGATTTTGTGCTAGCTTACCATGGGGTGTTCTGTGCATAGAAGACATGGGTTTTCCTCTTAAGACAACCACATAGTTTCACATATGCTACATACTGAGCCTCCAACTCCGATCAGTTCGCCCTTTCCACATACTCACATTTATGCCAAAATGGGATTTTTGTCATATTTTGTAGTTGTAAGTGCCCTGGCAGATCTTCCTGCAACATGTGGAAGCATATAAAAGGCATGTAAACTATTAGCCAAAAAATTCCTGAGAGAAATGTGGGCTCGTGGACTACAACTACTGCAGGATATACACAAAATGGGTTTGTTGAAAAGGCTATAGAAACTTTTGAGAAACTGTAACTAGAAGATCTAAATCCAGATTCCATAACCTTTACTAGCATCTCATGTCTTGTGTCGGATGCATTTGTGGAACAAAGTATGGACATCCTTCAAAGTATAAAGAATAGAGGAATAGTTTTATATGTGTAGTTGCAAATGTTACGACTAACATGTATGCAAAATGGTGGAGTTGTGGATGCTTGTGAACTATTTGATGAAATGCCCAAGTGAGATGCTAAACCGAATCCATGCAGCTTCTCTTTGGATTCGTTCCTCCAGGCATGGTTCATATCCCCTCATCTCTCATAATTTCTATTATTTAGATTTTATTTTGCAACAGAATAAAATTTTAAACCAAAGGTTTTTTGTACATTTTATTGTATTAAATAAACTGGTTTTAAAACAATAAAACATCATAATGTAACTTACACGACCGGGTATTCCTTGGTAAACAAGGAACTTAAACCTCACTTCAAGATGATCTAGCAATGTCCTAACCAAACTAGATAGCTATAATACCTCTTTTATTGATGAGTTGAAGTTGACTTCCTAGTAAATATGTTGGCCATCTCCTTGTTTAAATAGATAAATTTACGATTTCCAGAGAATCGCCAAGTAACCTTCATAACTTCGAGAAACGGGATGTAAATATTCATTTGTGTACCTTGTTATGTGAGGAGTCACCTCATTCTTTGGATCGACCTCAGAATGATCATTTGTGATCTTTTGACACCCTTCTAGAACAATGTTTTCACCATTTTGTAGTTGTAGAAGCTACTAACACTTTGAAAAGTTAGTTTTCATTTTGAATGACCATTTGAACTGCTGTGCACCAAAATGCTTATCCGTCTTCATAGAACTCTAGTGTTTTTACTAGACAATTGTATGGAACTTTTAGTTTAGGGAAATTTTTTTATGTATAGTTTGGCAAAGCCATTTTTTCAGCCTCTAGTCATAGTTTGACTAGGTTAAATTGGATCTATTAGGACCGATGGCTTCGAGAAATCATGTTGTCATTTGAAAGCTGTGTCCTAGTTTTCTTTTCCAACGACTCTTATGAATTCATCATATATGGGGAACTCATAGGAAATTTATCGTGGCGCGTTCATCCATCAAATGTTAGTTTTGGACATGGTTTTTTGATCGCTCGAGCTTACTTTTAATCATTTGAAATTAGGCTAATTACGATGATAGCCCCAAAATACTAGTCGCCAACCGTAAACCATTCACTAGTCCCAAATTGCAATCGGTTCCTATGAACTCTTGCTATATAAGTGGACACGTAGAAATTTAAGCATGTGGTGTGTTTACTCATTGGAAGATAACATTTGAAAGTGTATTCTTAACCTTTGAGCTTGATTTGAATGTTTTTGTAGCTAGCAGGAAATTGCAAAAAAGAAAGTTGTAGGACCACAATGGGTTGCCAAACCACCAAAGAAATTTTTGACACATGTAAATAACTCTGTTTGAAACTCTATAGTGTGACATGTAGTGTGAAATGGAACTTTTGACAAAACGGTGTTTCTCTCTCTTTAGTTACGAAATGAAGTGAAGTGAAATGAATACATGTTTCTAAACCTTTTATTTTGAATGCAAATTATAATTATTATTATATGTAAATGGGAAGCTAAATCCATTAATTATGTTAGATTAGGGTGGATTCCATGCCAACGAGTTATCGTTGATTTCATGCTCACGGGGTTTTGCAAGATGCAAGAAAGATGGCAAAAAGGTGATGTGTAATTCATTATTTATTATTACAAGTTATATTGGTCATTGTAAAATGAATATATGTATAATGTAGTCTCATGTTACAAAAACGTTTTATTTGAAACTTTCTAATAGGTATGAGATGCTAGTTTTAGGTATATCTAAGGAAATGCACATTTAATCATAGGTTTAAGTTTATTAATAGTTACGTATATGGTAAAAAGGTTTGATATATACATTGTAAATGAATTTGAAGTTAATATCTTGTAGTGAATTTTTAGTATTCAATAAGTGATTAATTAATTAGTGTGTTGTATTTTTACCTTGTAAATCTAATAAAGAGATTTAATCGAAACACTCAACCCTAGTTTAAGAATCGTGTATAACTACCTTTCTTTTGTGAATCATTTTAGTGTGGGAAACTAAAACCTTAGGATAAACTTCAATCTCTACACTCGATGTCATCCTTCTCGCATGATCCTTCTTAGCATAGAATATATTGAAACCGTTTAATGAACTTAAACTTTACACTCTATGGCACCTTCTTGATTAAGTAAGTAAGAGCCCAAATTTGAGTTGTCATCATAGTCGGTATGTTTAGCATTATCTTCGTGAACCCGACGGTTAGGAAGACTGGAAACAATTTATATGGAGTAAGTAAAACTAACACCTCCTTAGTATCCTAGCCGTCTACCAAGTCTTGCGAAGTTAGATCTAGAAATTTTCTTCATTATCAAATGAATTCCTTGTGGGATCCGGATGACACAAATGGACCTAATGAAATAGTTTTACTATGATGTAAACTCTTGATTAATGATCTCTTTAGATCATTATAGCTAGACATGTTACCTTGGTGATGAAAATATAGTGCCTTGGTATTTTACATAGGATTTATAGGGTAAATATGTTTCTACACCTAAATCTGATATATAATAGGGCATAGAGTCCTAAGTGTACATCAAAATTAAACCAAACCTCGTTTGATTAGGAGGTTATCTTGTGGTGAGAAAATTGTAAGTAACTCCTTGCAAATGAAATTGATTTGAAAGATGGTGACTTAAGAGAAACCAGAAACTAAAAAATCAGTTCCATACTCCTTGTTATGCCTTTTATGACATTAAGTCAAATAAAAGAAATTTCTCTTGTAGAATCGTGAAATGTAAAACCATGGGATCTTACTTGAAAACAAATCTTGTGGTTCGTGTGTAGTTCTAAAGTTTCCAATCATGTACTTCTTCTAGATGTTAGACAGTACTTTCGTAACTCCTTCTATTACAAAACAATACTACTAATGAGACCATTGTGTGATGTAAGAGTATATCATATAAGCTGAAAATGAGATTTGAGGTTAGGATTAAGGTCACTCTTGGAGTCCTTATAACTTAATTAAACATTTTCATGAGTTACAAAGAATATGAATTGCCTTGGTGTGATCAAACTTCAAGAAAAACAAAAGATATATATAAAATCTAAATAAAATTTCTTGTTGTGGGAATATTGAATTAGGAAATAAAAATACCAGGATCGAAGAATGTTTATGGGAAAAAGGTATCTTGAATCTAAACCACCCTCCCTTAAATCCTAATATTGTTTTTTGGACATCAAGTTAGATTCTTTGGATCGAGTTGTTAGGGTAAAATGTAGACATTGAATAAACGTTTGAAAATCATATTCTTAGCATAAGAACAAGATAATTAAGTACTTTATATGCAATTTGAATTATGCCAAATAAGTATGTAAGTTATGGAATTTTCCGTAAAGGATAAAAATCCAACTTAAAATGGTTGAACTATAAATTAAATGTGGAATGAACTTAAGAATCTGTAGGTGGAAAAAGGAGAAAATTATCCTTGCACAATAATTTTCTTGGAATGTTAATCGTAACTAAGATGCAATTACAGAAATTATGTGTTGTGAGTTTGCTAATCCTTGAGTCCTTTTCTTGTGGCGAGTCATTGCTAGGATTCATTCATTGGGAAAATTACGGCATCGACATGTCTATGGTGTTGTCGTGTGCCTATGTGAGTCGATGACTTGTAATTTTCATATGCATCTTTGATTTTTCTTTACATGGAGTCCTTGTGGCATTGTGAAGTGAGCAATGTAAGTCAAAAAAATTTATCTGGTTTTTTTCTGTTTTTTTTGTGTGTGTAAAATGTGGGTGTTACATTTGGTATCATAGTAGAGGTTCATGCTCTCGAACCTCGGGGAAGATTGGATTTTTGATGGTGTTGCATGATGGTGGTGGATATTGGAAGAGTAATTTGATTTAAGCGTGATGTGAACCATGTCGTAATTGTTATATTTTGAATGCACATGTTGTGTATGCTACTTAGTGCATATTTGTTACCATGTTGATGTGCTTGTGATGAGATTATTCTCTCTCCTTTTCATAGCTTCTATGAAGAGTCCATGTGTGATGTACCACCTTATTGTGTGTGAAAAAGCATGTTATTGTGGATTGCGGAGTATTGGAGCATTTTGGGCATTATGTGATATGAAGGTGTATTGAGGTATTGCATGACAAAATTGTTGTAAAGTGAATTGGATTTTATTGTGATGTCATCACTGTGTTGTGATGAATCATGTGTGTCACCATGTTGTAATTGGAATTGACTATATGTTGTAAGGTTATACATTGTGTTCCTCATATGTATAATTCATGAAAAAAATGTGATGGTTCATGTCATGATTTAGGGGCATATGGTGGGTGTATGATCCCTAATGTACGGTGATTGCACGTTGGAGTGCGAGAATGTGGTAAAGTGATGTTTCGTAACCCATAAAAGTAATGATTATGTTATACCCCATATATATATATATATATATATATATATATACCATGAATAAGATGATATGGTTAATGTGCGTGAATCACCATTGTGTTAGTGATGTAGTTAATGTTATGTTGTGGATCCTACACTAACCGACCATAAGGGAAATCAGTAAACTATGTATGTTTGGAGTGATAAAATGTGTACCATTGACCTGTCACTCGAGACGAGTACGAGATAGGAACTGGAGCCTTACATAGGCTGAAAACCCACTTTTGTTCATTTGGTATGTGTGACACTTGCTCAACGGGTGTCATGCATATTGTGTTTTGCGGACACCTTAGGCGTAGTAGATGGTGACTTGTACTCTTTTCTGTCTCCCGATATGGTTATCGTATGGACTCAACCTATGTGATTTTGACTATGTTGAGCCTTGTCACTGTGGTGGTGGGAAGATTCAAATAGAGATGATGACATTTATATTATTTTATATGTTATTTTATGAGTTGAGGATCGATGTTCTAAGTGCCAGTAACTTTTTGAGTACCCCCTAGTGGCCGTATAAGGCCACGTAGTTATTGTAATGTGTTATTTGTAATGCCCACTTCCTTACGACGCTTAGTGATTATCACTTTGAGTTATGCAGACTTTAGATATGGACATGGCATATACTTATGTTGATTAGCATGATGTTTTGTGACTAGACGCATTTGGATTATGGTTGGATTTTGTTTTCGGTATGATCTGCTTATTTGACTCATGGACATGACTATTGGATATTGATATTATTTTTATATAGATATATCGCATGTGTTCTAACATTGGATTTCTTCAGCCTGATGAGTAGAATGTAGTTGTTGAATTTACATTACTATGATTTTGGAAAATGATGAAATGCATGATTAAATTGTGAATTAGACCTAGAAATAATGATTGCTTGAATTACGTATAGATGTTAATAAATTTCATGCATATGATTATTTTGGATATTTTGACATGGCCGCAAGGCCGAAGAGGGTATTTTGCATTTTTGCAGGAAACACAGCATGATCACAACCATGAGGGGGATTGGGGACCAAACACAACAGGATCTTAGGGTGGTTACTGACATTGGTCGTCAAGGCAACTTGTAAAAGCGTATTGTCTTTAGCTTGCCCTTGTATGTGTTGAGAAAATTTTCTTGAGGGGGTAATGTTCTAATGTGACCATGGGGTTGAGAATTTTATTTAATTGTTTTATTTACTTTAGTAGGTGATTTCATTTGGGATGCCCTTCTTTTATTACTTTTGCTAAGTATGTTTAGATTAATTTAATATCTTGTTTTAGTCATGTGGGTGTAATAAATTTTGTTGGTTGGCTCCTTGAGCCATGTGTTGTCTCTTGTATTGAATGCTTATCTTGAGTGTTGACCACTCCAAATCTCTTGAAAACTCGAATTTGAGTTTGAGGGCAATTTTGGGGGACTTGTGGGACAAGTTAAACTTGTCCCACACTTTTAAAACCCCTTACCAACCATATCTATGGGTTGGGAAGCCCAAAAAGGGATTAGTTATTGTTTTGGGAAGTGATATTGACTTGGAGTGCACTTTTTCTTCATTTTGCATTTATTTGTGCCTTAAGGCACATGGGAAAGGGATGGTTGTGGAAGAGAGTTGTCATTCAACCCAACCACCCATTTATGGTGTTTTGGGATTTGAGTTGACCTTGGGAGATGGTTTGAGGATGTGTGATGTGGCATCCTACATGGAGCCACATCACCCTCACCCTTACCTTTGATCTATTTATTGAAACTTCCTCTCTTGTTGAGGGGGTTAGAGCTTTGTTTTTGTGTTGTTGAAGAGTTCTTTTTGTTATTTGGAGAGAGAGGAATTGGGAGAAAGAGAGAGAGAGAGTTTTGGACTTGCATGCTTGGATTGATTTGGGAAGGAGCTTGGACAAGTTTCTTGGTGTAGGCTTCTCCAATGGAGAGGTAGGGAACCCTCTCCTTTGTTTTTGCTTTCTTATTATTATTGCTTTTATGCTAAAAATTGTGGAAAAGAAATGCATGTTTACTTTGGTGAAATTGTGAAAAATGGTTTGAATGCTTGTTGTGTAGTATAGGAGAGGTCTATGGGAATAATCATGAGGGAGGCAAAAGAGTAGATTAGGATATTGTGGAGGGAGTTTGAGAGGGATGCCCATCTTGGGTAGGAATGTTTACATTCTACCTTGTCTTTGAGGGAGCCATAAGAGGAGGGAGGCATAAGAGTATGGGAGGAATAAGGGGTACTTGAGGGAGGCATAAGAGTCATAGGGGCTTGTGTATATTGTGGAGGGTTTTTGGATGGGCATCTCATCTCATTTGGGAGGCATAAGGAAACATTCCCATAGTTCCTTCTCTTGTTGGCTTGGATGCAAGCCTTGTTGTGTAATGATTAATGTTATTGTGTGTCTCTCGTTCTTCTATTTTTGCTTGAATGTTGTGAAAAACTTGTATTGTGGAAGCATGTATAGTTGCCTTGAGTTGGAGACCACCCTCCATTGTGTTGTGTTTGGGGCTCGGGGGTCAATGGAGGAGATTGCTTCTCTTCTCCATTGAGATTTGGTTGGGAGGAGAGTGTTGCCTCTCCCCCTATTTTGGTTGTGATTGAACTTCATGGAACTTGGAGCATGGAAGAAGAACTCTTTGGGACACATGAACCTTGTTGGTGACAATGTGAAGGCATCATGTATTTACCCACCTTGAGTGGAGGAAAAATGTAATGTTGCCTTGTTTTCTTTAGTATACATAATTGCAAATTTGTTCCACATAAAGTAGAATGTGTTGTAAAAGATTTTAAGGAAAGTTGCATTGGAATGAAAGTATTTCTTACTATAAAATTCATTGGAAATGTTGTTGAACTCTTGTGGAATGTTGGAAAGAAATTACAAAAGAATATGCATGTTAGATCTCATTTTGTTGTTTAAAAGGAGGTGTATTGAAAAGTGGAAAGTTAGTGTAATTCCCCTTCTTGTACTATTGAAGAAAGGACTCAAGTTTTCAAATAGTTTTTAGTATGACAATGAAACTTTGTAAGGTCTAGTTCTTTTATGCTTTCTTCATTTATGAATCTAATACAAGAATCCATTACAAATTAATGAAGGGAAATGAAATCAAATTATTTGAAAACCCACGTTATGTTATTGATTTGTGAAGAAAGAAATCAGGTAAAATTTCTAGCTTAATAAGTCACCACCACATTTCAATTAAAAAGGAAACTAATATTTTAATTATTAAACATGTCTAGGAGAATTAAGTTTGTCCCTTATTAGAAACTGTACCATTAGTGGAGCAGTTATAAATCATGTATGCATCGACTGCCATGTATAGAGCAGGTTGCTTGGATGATTTTGAGTGTCTCAAGGAAAATGCGTGTTTGTTTCTTACACGCTGTGTAGATTCTCGTTTCCATCGTGTGCCAGCAGGTGAAGCACTGTGAAGAGCAAGTGAGTTTCCATGGCAAGCCAATTTAAGCTCTCTGCTCTCATGTTTTTATTTTGCCTGTTGTTTATCCTTTAGTTTGAGTGCTTATTGGCAAATAGAACTATAACAAAGCAAACCTGTGGCAATGCCATAATCTCGTGCCAGAACTATTACCATTAGCTCCTTAAAAATACTATTTTCAGCGAGAGATTTGGACAACGGTTTTGAAATTTAAACAACTGCAGTGGTCTTAGCTTCACAAATATCAAGCTGCGATGGCGGAGCCTAAGAATCGCCCAAACAAATAGGAAGTTAGTCTCAAAATCCGAGCCGATCTGTCATCCTTAAATCGGGTCAAGAGAATAGCTGTTAATAAAGAAAAGATGATACGTTTAATATAAAGCTGAAAGACAACTTGAAACACAAAGCGCATTTCGTCACACAGCGAACATTCAAATTGTACAAAGATGCTTGTTCGGGTGAGTTTTGTGGTCGTCTATTCTAAAGTGCTTGCAAAAAAAAAAAAAAAAAAAAAAACTACTTGGCATAACGAGTTGAATCCCGAATTTAAGAATGCATTTGATACTGAACCAGATAACAACATAGTTGGGCGGTCTGCTACACTTCCAGCCGCACCCCCTTTCTTTGTCCTCCTTCGCCTTGAGGAACTCTTCTTGCATTGATGACATCCCGTTTATGGAAGGCGCGCCCGACTACGAACAAAGCAAGAGCATAGTTGGACGACCACGCCACGTCCTCTCCTTGCAGCACCCATTGAAGGCAAGAGTAACCTCCTCCTCACGCGTAGGGAACTCTATAATCCTCACCCCTTTCTCACGTGCCTGTAACCAAGCTTAACGCGTTTTTTTTTTTTTAATCTTCTCGCTGTACTCGTTTGTAGCGCCTTCTACGCCTCCCTCGGCCGTGGCTTTATTTTTCTACCACTATATTTAATGCACGCGGCCGAGGATTGGTTAGAGAGAGGCAGCCGAGGCCCCTAAGAGTTTTGATTGCAAATCAAAGAGGATTCTTTGAGGAGATGCGGCCCGATTTAGCGGAGATTGCTCGTCAAATGGAGTTATTGCTTTACGGCAGGTGGCTGGAGCTACCCACTCCCAAACATGACTCTTTCTTTTCCCCCCGATTTGACCCTTGCTCCCTTATATCAATAATTCAAATTTATGTTAACATGTAGTGTCATTTAAATGTAAATTTTGACAACATACATATTTAATATGCCGGCCCCATTGACTATTATTCCTTTTACTTCAAATTTCGATGTATATATAGGCATGATTTATTTGAGTATAATCATTGATAATATGTCCTTATATATATATACCATTTAATTAAAAATATCTAATCCCTTTTTAGGGATATCTAAGAACCTATCCTGAGAGTTTTCCAGGTGTCAATGAGAATAGTGATTCATGTGTTACCACGATAATATACCTATTCAGATATATATATATATATATATATGTATATATATATATATTAAGATATATAAAAAAAAAAACATCAACAAAATTATAATACATACTTTACCTGGCCACCTCCATCCTTGTATAAATTGGATCATAAAGTGAAAACGGGGTCAGCGGTCAACTACCCCTATGCAGTCTAGTATCACCATTCTTGAAACTCGAACTTTATCCGCTAAGGTTAGAAGCGAATACAACAAATTTTGAAGTTAATCTCGGGCAGATGGAATTGCGACAATCTTGTAGTTCTTGTGTTGCGATCGAAATATAAAATAAAAGTTTGAAGCTTATCAGTTCCCTAAACTAAACAAAGACCACTAACTTGCTTACTCTATCAAAAAAAAAAAAAAAGTTTGTCGCATTTTCGGGACGTTGGTTTGTTCGCAGTGTCGTCATCGTCGTAGTCGATGTCGTCGCCGAGCGAGCGTTACATTTTTCTATACACGTATTTTATTAGTAAGTTGAAAACTTTCCCTTTTCTTCCTAGAACCAACAATTTTATTGATTGACATGTTCTTATATTTTGGGCATTTATTTGGTTGATGCACTAAAGAGGCATATTTTTGCACTGAATATGGCTATTTGGCCATTTGTTTTGCTTAGATATAAATTTTTATTTTTAAGTTTAAATTTTTATAACCTAGCCCAAGGCTTGGGATTTTTTCACTTAGCATTTGATATGGATTGTTATCCTGGTTCTAATGTTGTAATGTGTTGGAATAGGGTCATGGGATTCACCATGGAGTGGTGGAACCTATGGACACGCTTCGTTGTATGGGAGTACGCCCAAGAAGTTAAATATAACTAGCGGGTTGTTGAACCACAAGTTATTATGTCGCTCGGGTTAGAGGTATTTGGAATCTATGCACCTAGAGCCATAGGGTGACCGACCTCTTTGGGGAGCGAAAAGGAAAATTTAACTTTATTTTACTACTTGAGGGAGGCATAAGAGACTTGAGGAGGCATAAAATACTTGAGGGAGCCATAAAAGACTTGAGGGAGGCATAAGAGATTTGTGTGGGTGTGATTGATGCTTTGGGAAGTATATGGAGTTTCTTTGTGATGCTTTGGGAGGCACATGTAGTTGTTTTGTTATGTTTTGAGAGGTATATGTAGTTGTTTAGTTATGTTTTGGTGGTGTATGGTGTTGGTTATTTTATTTATGTGTACTCATGTGAGTCTTGTCATGTTTTTTGATGTTGAGGATTGATGCTCCTCATTAAGGGTATGCTTTGACCCATTTTTGACACTATGTAACTATAGTTATTGTCCCAAGTTGCGTGAAACCTCTATATGTGTACCTGTTGGGAATTCCATGTTGTAGTATTTTATGTATGCCATGGATACTATGGTGTCGGTGCATGTGTGACAATTACTATGTTGGGAGGGCTATGTATGTTCTTTTCATGGGTCGAGTTGAGTTCTTTACATTGCAATACTGATCATGGAAGTATGTGAAGTTATGTCTTGAGGACCATTAGTGTTGTGTTTGGACCTGATGTAGTATTGTGATGTCAGTTCTATTGGGCACCCACGAACATAAGAAAACTAAAATATTAGACAATGGAATACTGAGAGTTGAGATTAATAAATACTTTAAAGGAAAAGACTAAGTAATAAAGAAAAATAGAACTACCAATCTTCAGAGAACATTAAAATTTAGGATATTTTTTTTAAAAATAGTTTGTTTCCTTGTGGTCATGTTGTACCAACAAGTTGTTTTGTTAAACGACATGTGTCATTATTGAATTTATGTCTACGTCTCCCCTTCGAGCTTCAATGTTGTGTCGCATTGAGGATGATGCTCCTATAAAGGGAGGGAGATGTAGTTCCCTTCACATTTAATAAAAAAAAGTATGTGTCTAGTCTCGGTGGAAGGGATTTAAGAAGGTAGTTGGAGTTTTATGGCGAGTAGGTGGACCCGAGGTGTGGGAAGGGACATGGGAGGAGATAGAAAGGTGTAGTTGCGTGGGCGAGGTGGAAGGAAGGAAGGCCTATCACTTCCCTTCTCAAGTAATTCATGTTTGTTTTGTGTCCTCCAATTTAGTTACCACATAAAACCAAAGAGCACGTTTTATATTTAGATTTGTTTGAATAGTTGTAGTTACCACCGTAGTGCCTTGGTAAATATGTCTCGCAAAAACAGGTGCATGCATGAGAAATGGGAAGTGTCTCCCAAGGTGCTAGTTTTGTGTTGATCACCGACTATTTTGGGTCGGTTTTCTCGGAAAAACAGGTTTGGGATAACAATGCTTTGAAAATTTCAAGCAAATGCACTCATAGGTGTAGAGCCTCTGCACTTGTCACATTCTCCCATCCTGTGTCAAATGTTACCTCCAGGATAGGGTTTAGACGTCAATAAGCATTTGATGGAGACATATTAACAAATGTTTGGTTCTTTAATGCTCTATGCCATCACTTTTGTTGCCTCGAAGATCATGTTTTTTCGATACTGATTGGCCATGAATTTTTGTTAGTACTCGAGATCTATATTAATTTCTGCTAGTTTTTGAAAAAATCAAATCGCTTTGGCTTTGTCTTTTCTCTTTGACTAACTTCTCAAACTTAGCTCTTTCGGTAATGAAATTGATTTTGTGCTAGCTTACCATGGGGTGTTTTGTGCATAAAATACATGGGTTTTCATCTTAAGACAACCATAATGTTTCACATATGCGACATATAGGCCTCCAACCTGATCAGTTCACCCTTTTCCACATACTCCTAGCATCCTGCACCAAAATGGGATTTTCATCATATTTTGTAGTTGTAAGTGCCTGCAGACAGATCTGCCTACAACATGTGGAAGCATACGAAAGGCATGTAAACTATTAGCCAAAAAATTCTTGAGAGAAATGTGGGCTCGTGGACTATAACTACTGCAGGATATACACAAAATGGGTTTGTTGAAAAGGCTATAGAAACTTCTCGAGCAATCAGAACTAGAAGATCTAAAGCTAGATTCCATAACCTTCACTTTGAAAGCATCTCTGTCTTGTGCGGATGCAAGTTTGTGGAATAGAGTATGGACATCCTTCAAAGTATAAAGAATAGAGGAATAGTTTTAGATGTATAATTATAAATGTTACAACGGACGTGTATGAAAAATGGTGGAGTTGTGGATGCTCGTGAACTGTTTGATGAAATTCCCAAGTGAGATGTTGAACCAAATCCTGCGGTTTCAACTGGATTCATTCCTCGAGGCATGGTTCATCCCCCTCATCTCTCATAATTTCTAGTATTTAGGTTTTCTTTTACAAATGAATAAAATTTTAAACTAAAGGATTTTCATACATTTGATTGTATTAAATAAACTGGTTTTAAAACAATAAAATGTCATAACATAACTTACACGACATAAGTATTCCTTGGTAAATAATGAACTTAAACCCTCACTTCGAGATGATCTAGCAACATCCCAACCAAACTAGATAGCTACTGGTACCTCTTTTATTAATGAGTTGAAGTTGAATTCTGGTAAGTATGTTTGCCATTTCCTTGTTTAAATAGATAAATTTATGATTTTCAGAGACTCGCAAAGTAACCTTCATAACTTCAGAAAGGGGATGTTAATCTTCATTCATGTACCTTGTTATGTGAGGAGTCACCTCAGTCTTTGGATCGACCCCAAATGATCATTTGTGATCTTTTGACACCCTTCTACGAACAATGTTTTCACCGTTTTGCAGTTGTAGGAAGCTACTAAAACTGAAAAGTTGGCTTTCATTTTGAACCGTCATTTGAACCCTGAGCACCAAAATGCTTATCTGTCCGCAGAACTCTAGTGTTTTTACTAGACAATTGTATGGAACTTTCGAGTAGAGAAAAACACTTTTTTGTATAGTTTGGCAAATCCATTTTGTAGGCCTCTAGTCATAGTTTGACTAGGTTAAACTTGACCAATTAGGACCGGTGGCTTCAGAAATTATGTTGGCATTTGAAAACCGTGTCCTAGTTTTTTAGTTTTGATGACTCGATGAATTTGCCATAAATGGGGGAACTCATAGGAAATTTATCATGGCATGTTCATCCATCGAATGTTATTTTTGGACATGGTTTTTTTATCACTCGAAGCTTACTTTTAATCATTTATAGCTAGGCCAATTATGATTGATAGCCCTAGAAAACTAGCCGCCAATCGTAAATCGTTCGCTAGAATCAAATTCATTAGTTCCTATGAACTCTTGGTATATAAGTGGACATGTATAAATTTAACTGTGGTGTGTTTACTCATCAGAAGAAAACGTTTGAAAGTGTATTCTTAGCCTCTGAGCTTGATTTGAAAGTTTTTGTAGCTAGCAGAAATTGCAAAAAAAGTTGTAGGACCCCTATCGGGTTGCCAAACCACCGTAGAAACTTTTTGACACATGTAAATAACCGTTTGAAACTCTATAGTGTGACTTGTAGTGTGAAATGGAACTTTTGACAAATTGGTGTTTCTCTCTCTATAGTTACGAAATGAAGTAAATGAAATGAAATGAATACATGTTTCTAAACCTTTTCTTTTGAATGCAAATTATAATTATTTTTATATGTAAATGGGAAACTAAATACATTAATTATGTTAGATTAAGGTGGATTCCATGCCAGCGAAAGTTATCACGATTTCATGCTCACATGGTTTTGCAAGATGCAAGAAAGATGGCAAAAAGGTGATGTGTAATTCATTATTTATTATTACAAGTTATATAGGTCATTGTAAAATGAATATATGTATAATGTAGTCTCATGTTACAGAAAAGTTATATTTGAAACTTGCTAATGGGTATGAGATGCTAGTTTTAGGGATATCTAAGGAAATGTGCATTTAATCATAGGTTCAATTTTATTCATATTTACCTATGGTAAAATGTTTGATATATATATATATATATATATATATATATATATATATATAGTAAATGAATTTAACGTTATTATCTTATAGTGCATTTTCCAAGTGTTCAATAAACGATTAATTAATTAGTGTGTTGTATTCTTACCTTGTAATCTAATCAAGAGATTTAATTGAAACCGTAGTGCCCACTTCGCTTTTACACCTTTTGATACTAATCATGATACATGACCATGATTATGGACCTTATTATAGTATGACAATATATGTAGATCATGGATTATTGTTGACTTGATTGATTGTGAATCATGATGATTATTAGAGGCATTTTGGATATTGATGATGGTATATTGTTTGACATGGTTATATTATGGATGTTGTGTGGACTTGTGATATTTGGATATTGTGAGTAGACCTAGAAATGGAAATTATTGGATGATGATATAATTATTGAGTAAAATTGCAAATGATATTGCTAGATTGCTTTGATGTTGTTGTGATTGATATATCTATATGATTTTGGTAATTATATTATATTACTTTGGATGTTCGATATGGCCATGAGGCCCAAGGAGGTAATTGTGTTTACGAGGTTAAAATATCACAACAAACATCGGGGATTGGATATCGACCACATTGGAATTCTAGATGAATTCAACAAGGTCACCATGGCAACTAGTATTTGTTTGTGTGTGTTTGTGTGTGTTAGGTATTCCCATAGGGGATCACCTTTAAATGTGACCAAGGGTTTTATGTATTTATTTTATTTTGGTCCCTTTGTTTATGTTTCCATGTGTTTATTTTGTGGTGCTTTTACCCCTTTTGTTAATTATTAAATGGTGTGTAAATTTTGTGAGTTATCATATTGTTAAAATAAATAAATCAAATATGTCATAAGAAAGTAATTAATAGAGTTTTGGTCTTGAATTAAAGTATTGTAAGGGATGTGTAAGTGATGTGTAAGTTAAATTTTGAGTGTGAAACACTCGCCTTCTTGGAAATTTGAAATTGTCCTTAGAGGCTGATTTTGGAGGCTTGTGGGATAGGTTAAACTTGCCCCATACCTCTTAAATTTAATTACCAACCATACCTACAGTTGGAGAGTTGAGATTAGAATTTTATAATGCTTTTGGAAGGAAAATTGTAGGTTTTAATTGCACTTTTCTTTCTTGATTTAATTTAAGTCCTTTGGGGTGTGGGTTGGATTTGAGTGTGTAAGTAAACTGTCATATTATTCACCCACCTATTTATTGTGCATTGGAGAATGAAGTTGACTTTGGGGTTGGGGTTGAGGATGTGTGATGTGGCATCCTACATGGATCCACCTCATCCTCTTCTCTTCCCTCTTCTATAAAATTCGAATGCCTTGCCTTGTTTTGGGGTTGCTTCATTTTGGAGACTTCATTTTTGGGTGAATTATTTTGTTGTTTTGGAGCTCTTGCCTGAAGAAGTTCTTGGAAGATTGTTGCATGCTTGTGTTTGGTTGTTTTGGATTGCTTGCATTGGGATAAATTCTATTGTTTTGGAACTTGGAACAACTCCATCATGGAGAGGTAAGAGCTTGGCTCTTGAAATGCTTCTCTTTGGTTTCGAAAATGTTAATGTGTGAATTTTTAGCATGCTTGTGGGTTGTTGGGTAGATGGCCTAGGAATGGTATAGGAGAAGACTATGGGGTTATTTTGTGGGAGGCACAAGTGTGTTCAGGAGGTATAAGGGTGGAGGAGTTGGGATTTGGGTTCCACCTTCCAAAGAAATCACTTGCATTTCTTTACTCGTTATGGGGTGCCATAAGAGGTGAGGCGACATAAGGAAATGTGAGGAATAAGGGGTAGATGGGGGAGGCATAAGGGAATGCTAGGGATTTGAAATGATATATACATACATATTTCGGTGGTTTTTTCTCAGGTGGTGATACCCATTTCCCCTTTAGGAGGCATAAGCAACATCCCCCATAGTTTCTTGCTCCTTTGGCTTTCTTGATGAAGCCTCAGTAATGTGTGTGCCATGTTTTAATGTAGTTGTAAAATACATTCTGTTTGGATTGTGTTTTATTGTGATTATGTTTCCTGTTGTTGCCATGAGTTGGATCACATATTTTATTACATTGTGGTTGGGGATCGGGGGCTCATGAAGACGGATGGCTTCTCCTCTTCATTGGATGTCTTGGTTTGGTGGAGAGCATTTCCTTTCCCCTTTCATTTTTTGTGATCAAAATTAGAGTATGATGGATCTGCATGTAGCATTTGGAGCAAAGGAAAAAGATAGTTTTGAGTCCCTTGTGAGATTTCTTTTTGTAAATCCTTTTCCCACTTAAAGTGGATGATTATGTAATATATTCATGATGGAAAGATGGTTTGTATTGGTTATGAAAGTTGTAATTTGAAGTGTGAAAGTGATGCACTTTGTTATCTCTTTTTGAATGAAAGAAAAGAAAGATCGTATCCTTTTAAGTTATATTTGATCATTGTAAATGAATAAGTTATGAAAGAAATCCTTCTAACTGAATATATATGGTGTTTTGCCTTTACAAAAGAATTTACTATTTTTTGAAATTTGTTTTGAAATGTATTTGAAATCTTTGTTTGAAAGGAAGAAATGCGTGTGAGAAAATACAGAACTCTATCTTTTAGAAATGTGTAAAATTGGAAATCAGAGTTACATTTGGGTTTTGAATAGTTTTATTTGAATCACATAAACGTATTAGATTTGAATTGGAATGAATTCTAATACTCGAAAGAAGAAAATGGAAAATAGATCCTTTAAGAGTTGATCTTTGTTTTACATTTTCAAAACTGGCAAATACTTTACCTAAAATGCACAGTTTGAACCAGCAACAAGGAAATAACAAATTAAGTAATTAAATTGAAGTAGTAATCCTTAAACGAATCTAATTGGACAATTGTTTTTAAGGAATTTCATAGAAAACTTAGCAAAATCGGGCTCAAACCGTTTTGCGGTCATTTTTCTCGTCAAGAAACGGAAATGCTCGAATTGTAAATCAATCGACACATTGATTCTTGAAATCCTCCTTAAATCCATCTAAGAACAATTCCCATGTATATTTGAAAAGATGAGAGATTAAGAAGATCAAATTGAACAAATCTTATAAGTTAAAATTTACTAGTTCGTATTGTAAAAGCCTCGCTGAGATATTTTTCTTTAAATTGACCCCTTAGACTTTATCAAAAATAAAAATTAATGATTTATGAGTAAAGAGGACGTCAAGATATTTCAAGAAAGTCCTCATTTTCCTAAAACTAAGCCCTCTATCAAAAGTTATGGCCTCATGAAGTTTTTCCTCCTTGGTGTCAAAAATGGGGAAACTTTTCACCAGCGGCCCGAATTTTCCCTTAAATACTTGGGAAAATTTTTGGGAAAATTTTCCTAATTTTCCCCACCTACCCACCAGTGCAGCCAATCGAGGCTGCCACGTGTCACCATGAGGTGTTGGTGGAGGGGCTTTTTGACTTAGCGCTCCGAGAAAATTTTGGGAAAACTTTCCAAATTTTCCCCGCCTGCCGCAATGAATCATGTGATGCCATGTGGCATCACAAGGTGTTGGTGGTGGATTGGGTCCCTGTTTGCCTTTTTATGTTTGGGAAGTTTTAGGAAACTTTTCCAAATTTTATTGCGCCCGCCAGCCCGCAACCAATCAGGAGATGCCATGTGGCATCGTGAGGTGCCGGCGGAGGCGCGGGTGGGGGCTACCCTCTTAGCCCTTCGAGGCATTAACCTAATTTTTCTCCCCGCCGCCCCACCTTCCCCACATTGGATTAGGATATGCCATGTGTCCCTTTCGAGACTCATAGAAGTGCGGGCGCAAAGTGGACTTTCTACCCGTGTGGGAAATTTTCTAAAATGTTCCCACCACCCCGTTTCCCGTCGTGGGTTTGGTAGCCGCCACGTGTCCCTTGTGGACCTGCAGTGCATGGGCACAAAATTGGTTTTCACCCCCATGTGGAATTTTTTCCAAAAGTCCCCATGGGCCACCGACTGTCCTGGGGAAAATTTCCACCCTGGGCCCGCAGCCCGCTCTTGGGAAAATTTTCACACAAAGGCCCGTCGGCCCATAACTAAAAAAATATGAGGAGTTAGGAGGACTTCCTTATATCAATGGAAAGGTGAGGAAATTTTATATCCAATGGGAATAATTAAGGAAATTTTTGAATGCATTAAATTTGAGAAAAACCTAGTTGAATCTTTAAGCCTGTTAGAGAGTGGGTATGGTGAGGAATTACCCTTTGACCCTTTTTGAACCTTCTAACCCGAGATTTTGGATCTTATGACCCATAGTAAATGAAAGAAAATTATGTTCTAGTGAATCTAGAAGTGTTTGGAACTTGTTAGTGATATCTATTTCCTCAGTAATCTTGGTTATAGACTCTTTTAAACAAAAAAATTATTCCATAATTTTCCTAACTAATCCTAGGTTGTTCTTGGGTCTCAAGTGGGTTGTTTTAGTGGGCGTTACACTTGGTATCTAAGAAATGGTTCAAAATATTGGACCATTGGGCACAATAGAAAACTTGAGACATGAACGTTAAACCTAGCACACTTTTAAATCTAGAAAACAACTTAGTTTAGAAATTACATATTTTAGTAAACATGTAAACTAAATAAAAACTTAGAAAGATGAACTACCTCTCGCCTTGGTCCAGGCGTACGGGAGGCGTAGATGGGATGAGGGTCATTTCACATAGACCTAGACTTACCACCACTAGATCATGCTATAACAACCATCCTACCCTAGATTTTGTAGACTCATCGGGATGTTAATGCCGCTCTACTGGGGAGGATCGGTAAGAGGACATATAGCTAGACAAGATAGAGTCCCTTCCTTTTAGGGTCGGGTATATCCTTGACCTAGTGAGGAGAATGGAGGAGATAAATCCCATGTAGATTCAGCCATATCGAGTCACCACAGAGGGGACATGGTGACCAAGTTTTAGGACATAGAGAGAGGTCTCGGATCCCAGGATTAGGGATGAGCATACAGAGAGGCCTCAGAGGTTGTCGGACCACGGTGTAGATCACATCGTGAGATCCACGAAGCTTCAACCGTCACATTATTTTGGTGACATAGGTGGATTTCAGTGAGAGGCTCGGTTGGTGAGCTTGAGGATGCTTCAAACTCTATCCTTGTTTTCTAGTAACATGGAAGCTTGTGTTGCAATCCATTTACTTGAGGGATAGAGATGGTGTCAGTGGAGGAAAGAGGAGTAGAAGCTCCATGTTGATTCTCGAGACAGTTACTCAGGAGCTCTATTAGGAGCATTTTAGGAATAGATACTTGTCATGGAGACTCATTCAACAATGGATAGATGAGTTCCATGACCTCGACAAGAATCTCTTACGGTGGCGAGTATGAGAGTATATTTTGGATCTACTCCACTATGTTGGTTACATGTAGATGAGCATGTGTGGATTCACAGGTTCATCTCGGGTCCCGAACCTAGACATTAGAGGTGCAGTGCAGATCCATTGTCCACAGACATTAGCTGAGGCTGTCAAGAAGGCCTATATAGTAGAGGAGACTCAGGGAAAGACCCACAAAGCTAGAGATTGAGTCCAGAGCCACATGCAGCAAGATTCAAGATGACAGATTGAGTGGGTCAAGGTACCTCTTCTTTGTGGTGGACAAGGTTCAACACAGTCATCTTTTAGACCATAGCAGAAAGCAGCACGTGAGCACCAATCCCACCCACCTTATAGACCTCCATAGAGATTTGATGCACAGAGAGGTCAGAGTATGGGGCCTCCTCCTAGGGTCCCATCAAGACACAGGGTGCCCAGAGAGCTCACTTAGCAGGATCTTGCTAGCAGAGACCTTAGTAGACCATAGTTGGATCATCAAGATCCACACCACATGCACCTCCAGCAGTACCGGCTAGAATTTCTACACAAGGGAGGGATTAGGCAGGGCTTTTTTGGTTGTGGTGTTATTGGACATTTTGGAGAGACTACCCACAAACCCTAATAACAAGGGTAAGACACAAATCTCAGAGCCTACTATTGGTGATATGGGGTGCATTCATAGGATGTATGCAATGGTTGAGAACCACGAGGAAAAGCATCGTGAGTACGTTATTGAGACTACAGGTAATATTGGTGGTATTCCTACCTCTATTTTGTTTGATTCTGGTACTTAATTCTTTTATTGCACCATCTTTAGTAGAGTGATGCAAGCTGGTGGCAGTGAGGCAGGGTCATAGTTGGGATGTTGAGATGGCTTTGGAGCCAAGATCTCTGTAGACTCCTTAGTTAAGGAGTGTGTGGTAGATTTGGGACCTTTCACCACTACCTCGGATCTCTCGTATCCTTCCTTTGGGCTCTTATGGAGTCATCTTGGGTATGGATTAGTTGTCTTCACATAGGGCTAGGATGGATTGTTACCACAAGATTATATCTTGCGCTGATGATTTGGGAGTTGAGTTGGTAATTTCAAGGGTTAGGAGACTCGTTTCTATTCACACCATCTCTGTTATGTAGCTTAAGCGGTTTGTGCGACGGGGTTGTCAAATGTATGTGGTTACACTCAGTGACCGATCGAGGATGGGTTTAGTGGACCATCGGTAGATGATCACCCCATTTTGAGAGAATTTGTAGATGTCTTTCCGGGGAGATACTTGGGGCTACCACCCCACGTGATATTGATTTTCACATAGATCTAGTTCCTGGAGCAGAGCCTATCACACGAGAACCTTATGGGATGACCACACACACTGCAGCTCGTGAGCTCAAGTTACAGCTTGAGGGCCTTTTGGAGAAAGGCCTTATCCATCCTAGTGTATCACCTTGGGGTGCACTTTGGTGATTTTTGTGAAGGAGAGGGATGGATATTTGTGGTTGTGTATTGATTACAACCAATGAACAAAGTAACGATCAAGAATCGTTATCCCCTTCTCGCGTATTGATGATTTATTTGATCAAATGAAGGAGCCACAAATTTCTCTAAGATAGACCTAAAGTCAAGAGTTACCATTAGTTGAGGATTTCAGAGGTGAACATTCATAAGACCACCTTCCGTAAAAGATATGGCCACTATGAGTTCACAAAGTGATGCCTTTTAGTTTGACTAATTCCCCACAGTGTTTATGAGTTTGATGAATGGGGTATTTGGGACCTTCTTAGATTGCTTCATGCTCATCTTTCTTGATGACATTTTGATTTACTCACGTACACATGAGGGGCATGAGGAGTACCTTTGTTAGGTGTCGGTGTCTTGTGAGCAACAACTTTATGGGAACATGGAGAAGTGTGCATTCTTTTAGACGGAGGTGTAGTATTTGGGTCATATCATTTCTAGGGAATGTATCATGTCGATCGCTCCAATATTAGAGCTATTATGGATTGGTCAGCACCCACTCACGTGACTAAGGTGCGTAGCTTTATGGGAATAGCAGGATACTACCAGATATTTGTTCAAGACTTCTCTCGATTGCACACTCTTGACACTTCCCTTTAGAGGAAAGGGAATAAGTTTTTTTGGTCGGAAAAGTGTGAGCAAGCCGTCAAGACACTAAATATATGTCTCACTACAACACCTATCCTTGCAAAGTGTCGGATCCACAGGTGAGTTTTTTTTACACGGATGCTTCTTTACTTGAGGCTTGGAGGTGTGTTGATGTAGGAGGGTAGAGTAGTGGCTTTTGAGTCTCACAAACTCAAAGATTACGAGATTAATTATCCGACTCATGATCTTGAGCTTGTGGCAGCTTGTGCACGCTTTAGTTTAATGGAGGAACTTTCGCTTGGTGAGAGATTCACGCTCGAGACAGATCACTTGAGTCTTCGCCACCTCTTCACGTAACCCAATCTCAATGCTTGTCAACGGAATTTGATGGACTTTATTTATCAAAGTATGATATAGAGATAGAACATGTGAAAGGAAAGGAGAATGTGATGGAAGATGCTCTCACAGATGGAGACATGTGGCTATGGCCACCTAAGTGAGCACGGATTTGTAGAGTAGGATCCTTCAACAACTTCCTCTTGATAGCTTCTATATTGCAGTTTGAGCAAAGATAGAGTCTTAGAGACCCCTCGAGGGGAAGTTTAATGGTTTTTCCCTAGAGGTATATGGCCTTCTCAAGCACAGAGGACAGATTTCTATTCCCAGAGATAGAGGCTTGAGGCAGGACATCTTGGCAGAGGCACATTGTGCTCACTATTCAACCAATCTGGGGTAAAGAAGATGCACACAACCTTGAGATAGTTGTATCATTAGAGATGACTTCATAGAGACGTGGCTCAGTTCATGTCACGATGTTTAGAGTGCCATAAATTAAAGGTCAAACATCAACATCTAGCTGGCCTTCTCTTTCCTCACACTATATCAGAATGGAAGTGGGACACCATTTCCATGGATTTCATTGTTGGGCTACCGATGTCTAGATATCACCACGACGCCATCATGGTCACGGTTGATAAATTGACAAAAGTGGCTCACTATTCCCCGGTACATACCACTTATATAGCTAGTGTAGTGGCACGGGTATATTTGGATGAGATTGTTAGGTTGCACGGGATTCTGCGGAAGATCATTAGTGACCGCAATCCTTTGTATACTTCCCATTTTGGACTACCATGCAACATGCCCTTGGGAGGAAGATTAATTTCAGCATAGCATATCACCCTGAGACAGATGGAAAAATAGAGCAGGTGAATCAGATTTTAGAGGACATGCTCAGGATGTATATGATGGATCAAGTCAAGATGGGAGGAGTACCTATACTTGGTGGAGTTTACCTACAATAATAGTTTTCATAGTTCTATAAGCATGGCTCCTTTTCAAGCTTTGTATAGAGAGAGTGCAGGACACCTCTTAGTTGGGATAGTTTAGAGGACGGGGTTTCTATTGGACCAACTTTTGTTACAGACATGGAGCAGCAGTGGTTTTGATTAGCAGAGAGACTGCAGGAGGCTCGGGACAAGAGGAAGAAGTATGCAGATCAGCATAGGACCGACCATAGTTTTGATGTGGGCATGAAGGTGTTCCTTCGTGTTAGGCCACATAAGAGCCCTATCTGTTATGGGAAAGGTTCTAAGTTAGCTCCTAGATTCGTTGGTCCTTTTGAGATCTTGGAGTGTTCACCCTTTGGCCTACCATCTAGCATTACCACCCATCTTGACTCACATACATGAAGTGTTTCATGTTTCAGTTCTTAGGAGATATGTTGAGATCCTTCTCATGGGTTACATTGGACATCATTGTGGGTGCATGATCGGGTCAGTGATGGTGGAGCCCATTCACATCCTAGATCGTAGGACCCTGGGCCTTCGAAGCAGAGAGGTTGATCAGGTTTGGGTGTAGTGGGATAAATATGATGAGACTACAGCTACATGGGAGGATGCTACCTTGCTACGAGTTCAGTTTCCACATTTTTTCCAGTGACTTCCAAGAGGAAGTTGATTCTAAGGGGAGGGGATGTAGTGCCCACTTCCCTTTGACACCTTTTGATACTAATCATGATATTGCTGATTATATTATGGACATGATTATAGACCTTATTATAGTATGATGATAGATGTAGATCATGGATTATTGTTGACTTGATTCATTGTGAGTCATGATGATTATTAGAGGCATTTTGGATATTGATAATGGTATCTTGTTTGACATGGTTATATTATGGATGTTGTGCAGGACTTGTGATATTTGGATATTGTGAGTAGACCTAGAAATGGAAAGTATGGATGATGATATAATTGTTGAGTAAAATTGCAAATGATCTATTGCTAGATTGCTTTGATGTTGTTGTGATTGATATATCTAGTTGATTTTGGTAATTATATTATATTACTTTAGATGTTTTGATATGGCCGGGGAGGCCGAAGGAGGTAATTGTGTTTTACGACAGTTAAAATATCACAACAAACATCTGGGGATTGGAGACCAACCACATTGGAATTCTAGATGAATTCAACAAGGTCACCATGGCAACTAGTATTTGTTTGTGTGTTAGGTATTCCCATAGGGGGATCACCTTTAAATGTGACCAAGAGTTTTTATGTATTTCTTTATTTTGGTCCCTTTGTTTATGTTTGCATGTGTTTATTTTGTGGTGCTTTTACCCCTTTCATTAATTATTAAATGGTGTGTAAATTTTGTGAGTTATCATATTGTTAAAATAAATAAATAAAATATGTCATAAGAAAGTAATTAATAGAGTTGTTGGTCTTGAATTAAAGTGTTGTAAGGGATGTGTAAGTGATGTGTAAGTTAAATTTTGAGTGTGAAACACTCCACCTTCTTGGAAATTTGAAATTGTCCTTAGAGGCTGATTTTGGAGGCTTGTGGGACAAGTTAAACTTGTCCCATACCTCTTAAATTTAATTACCAACCATACCTACGATTGGAGAGTTGAGATTAGAATTTTATAATGTCTTTTGAGAAGGTAAATTGTAGGTTTTAATTGCACTTTTCTTTCTTGATTTAATTTCAGTCCTTTGGGGTGTGGGTTGGATTTGAGTGTGTAAGTAAACTTGTCATATTATTCACCCACCTATTTATTGTGCATTGGAGAATGAAGTTGAATTTGGGGTTGGGGTTGAGGATGTGTGATGTGGCATCCTACATGGATCCACCTCATCCTCTTCCCTTCCCTCTTCTATAAAATTTGAATGGCTTGCCTTGTTTTGGGGTTGCTTCATTTTGGAGACTTAATTTTTGGGTTAATTCTTTTGATGTTTTGGAGCTCTTACGAAGAAGTTCTCGGAAGATTTTTTTTTATTATTGGTAAATAGTTTTGAAGGGACTATACCCTGATTACAACGATGGCCTAAAAGCCAGATAATATACTAAGAAGTTCCACAAAAAGAAGGACCCAAATCCGAAGAATAGGCATCAATCCACAGTAACCAAAAAGAGTTACAACATAACAGAAGAAAAACAAAGTGGACGATGCAACAAAACAACAAAAAACATGATGGAAGTCAGCATCTGTAGTGAAGAACATCTCTACTTCTTGGCGGCTCTATTGATTCTAGATTTGATAGTTTGTAAAGAGGTAAACAAAGAAAATGCCATCATGTGAGTGGGATCCTTAGCATCCAGCTTTTTAATGGTCTGAATTCTTTCTTTATCCGTACCCCATAGAGTTTTCTGGGATCTCACTAAGAACAAAGACACTGCAAACATGTTGTTCAAGGAAGTCACCAATTGCATTAAAAATTTCCATGTTGTGATCATGGTGATCCTTAGCTTTCCTGAGATGGTTGTCAGGAGTTTAAATTTTTATAGATGTCCTGGCTTGTGTATTGTCAAGATCAAAATCCTCTTCCCTCTTCCTTTTACCTTTTTCTTAGTCAAGTTCTACACTTCTTTTTCAGTGAACATATATTTTTCTAAGGCATCCAACCTTTGGGTAGTACTCTCGAGTGTGAAGCCTCTTGATGACCTGTTCTACTAATATGAAGGAGGTTTTGAACATCCTCTAATTCCTTAGTGCTGCAAAGAATTCTACCCAAAACAGGGATATCCAGGCTTGGGTTGTTTTTTGAGACATAGTTTTAGGTTTGGCCGTGGTAGAGGTGATGGGGGTGGGAGCCAAGATGGAAGGGACAAGAGTGGGGGTGTGAGCGGGGGTAATGGTGGTGGAAATCACAAGAGGAGAGATGGGGGAAGAAGGGAGGCTGGGAAACTTTAAGACACAAAGCTTGTGCAACAAGAAAATTAAACCTTGATGCAGGGGGACCGCACGGGTATGTTTCTGGAACTCCAGAATGGAGTGTTTGAGAGAGCAAAGAAGGTAATGTGGGAAAAAAACCGTGATATTCCTATGGAAATGGTTGAGGAACACTAGATGTTTTGTGGGCACTGTGACATATCTCCCCTCCAGAGAGATGTAACAAACCATCATGCGCGTTATTTCATCAAATGGCGAGGGTATGGAGCTTACCTTCAAACCCGCAGTAACGAAGATCAACTCCTCATTGCCAGCAACAAACTTCTTTTCCTCGATTACACTTTATCGATATTATTGTTGTAAAAATGTAATCCATCCATCGCAAGGCTTGTAACTTCAGCGATGAGTTCCTCATTAACAAAGATTTTTGCCCACCATATTCAACTTTCTGATCCTTCCACTCCATCGTAAATGGCGAGTAGATATGTTTTGATCGTGTCCCTAGATCCTATCAATAAAGTTTGTGATTCCTCCTCGCTTAAGAAAATTCCAAAGTGCCTTGTTACTCTTCCATTAGGGTCTCGCTGGGCTCAATCTCGACAAGGTTCTCCTCCCATTTTATTCTTTCTAGCAACTGTTTGATACTACTTTCTTCTAAACCCTTTTGTGAACTATTGGATGGAATGCAGTTAACAAATCTGTATTTCTCTATTTTTAAGGAGCCCTCTCACATGCTAGGAATAATGATGATTAATGCAGCCATACCTTACGTGGGAGTTCCTGCAAGTGACTCGCATGAAAGCTACTTTGTATATGTGATTTCCGCATGTGTGAACTTTTAACTCCTCAAAAGCCCACTTTAAGTCATAATTTTCCTTACTTCATACTTGAGTGCCCTCAAAGATCCGATTAAGAGCTTCTTTTATATATGAGATGCCCCGCATGTGTGAATTTAATCTCCACAAAAGCCCATTCCAAAAGATCATTATCCTTACTCCGTATTTGAGTGTCTATAATTATCCGCATGAATGTTGTTTTGAACCTACTCAGGGATGCAATTACCATTATCCCAAATATTAAAATTAATATTTATGCCATAATTAGCCAATGCATTGGCCACTTTGTTTCCCTCCCGTATGTATGCTTGATCCAGATATTTTTGAAGGTTTGGCAGATACTTATGGATTCCATGATGAAATCCTTGATATTCCATCTTGGTGGTGAAGATTGATTTAGATGATTAATAATATTCAGTGAGTCTCCTTCCAGAATAATATTTTGAATGTTATGTGTCTGAGCAATTCTAAGCCCCATAGAGCGGTCAATGCTTCAAAGCATAATGATTCGTTTGTATCCCTATTTTACCAAAGATAAGTAGCTATAGAATTACGTCCGTGATCCCGAATCACTCCTCCCCCTACAGCAATCCCAGGATTACCCTTAGAAGCCCCATCAAAGTTCAGCTTGTGCCAATTGAGATCAGGAGGGTTCCAATGTATCAAAGACCTATCAATGTTGGAATTGATGCTATTCTGAATATTATCAGCTCCAATCTTCCAGTTGGACAAAATATGCTCTTCATTTTCAGGATAATTCTTGTTCTTGGGAGGTTTAAATCTTTCAATGTTCTCTTTGACAGCATTAGATATTTTAACAATAATTGAGCTTGCATGCCGTTTGTTTACTATTTCTAAAGATGATATAATTTCTATCTTTCTATATCCTCCAAATAGTATGAGGCATTACCAACTTCCGAGTCTTCTCACAACACAATGTTTAAAGGAGGGCTCCATTGGGTCCAAAATTGGATGAAATCTTTTAGAACAGCTCTCGGAAGATTATTGCATGCTTATGTTTGGTTGTTTTAGATTGCTTGCATTGGGATAAAGTCTATTGTTTTGGAACTTGGAACAACTCCATCATGGAGAGGTAAGATCTTGGCTCTTGGAATGCTTCTCTTTTGGTTTATGAAAATGTTAATGTGTGAATATTTTGGCATGCTTATGGGCTATTGGGTAGATGGCCTAAGAATGGTGTAGAGAAGACTATGGGGTTATTTTGTGGGAGGAACAAGTGTGTTCAAGGAGGTATAAGGGTGGAGGGAGTTGGGATTTGGGTTCCACCTTACAAAGAAATAGCTTGCATTTCTTTACTTGTTATGGGGTTCCATAAGAGGTTGGGGAGACATAAGGAAATGTGAGGAATAAGGGGTACTTGGGGGAGGCATAAGGGCATGACAAGGATTTGAAATGATATATACATACATATTTCGGTGGTTTGTTCTCAGGTGGTGATACCCATTTCCCCTTTGGGAGGCATAAGCAACATCCCCCATAGTTTCTTGCTCCTTTGGCTTGCTTGATGAAGCCTCAGTAATGTGTGTGTCATGTTTTAATGTAGTTGTAAACTACATTCTGTTTGGACTATGTTTTATTGTGATTACGCTTCTGTGTGTTTGTGGAAGCCTGTTGTTGCCATGAGTTGGGTCACATATTTTATTACATTATGATTAGGGCTAGGGGAAATGAAGAGGGATGGCTTCTCCTCTTCATTAGATGTCTTGGTTAGGTGGAGAGCGTTGCCTTTCCCCCTGCATTTGTTGTGATCAAAATTGGAGTATGATGGATCTGCATGTAGCATTCTAGAGCAAAGGAAAAAGACAGTCTTGATAGTCCCTTATGAGAGTTATTTTTGTAAAGCCTTTTTCCCACTTGAAGTGGATGATAATGTAATATATTCATGATGGAAAGATGGTTTGTATTGGTTATGAAATTTGTAATTCAAAGTGTGAAATTGATGCAATTTGTTCTCTATTTTTGAATCAATGAAAATAAAATCATATCCTTGTAAGTTGTATTTGATCATTGTAAATGAAGGAGTTGTGAAATAAATAATTCTAACTGAATATATATGTTGTTCTAACTTTACAAAAAGTTACTATTGTTTGAAATCTCTTTTGAAATGTATTTGAAATCTTTGTTTGAAAGGAAGAAATGCGTTTGAGAAAATATAGAACTCTATCTTTTGGAAATGTAAAATTGGAAATCGAGTTGCACTTGGGTTTTGAATAGTTTGATTTGAATCACATAAACGTATTAGATTTGAATTGGAATGAATTCTAATACTCGAGAATAAGAAAATGGCAAATAGATTCTTTAAAAGTTGATCTTTGTTTTACATTTTCAAAATTGGCCAATACTTTACCTAAAATGCACAGTTCAAAAACAAAATAAGGAAATAACAAATTAAATAATTAAATTGAAGTAGTAAGCCCTAAACGAATCTAATTGGACAAAAACATTTAAGGAATTTCTTAGAAAACTTAGCAAAATCGGGCTCAAACCGTTTTGAGTCATTTTTGTCAAGAAACAGAAATTCTCAAATTGCAAATCAATCAGACACATTGATTCTTGAAATCCTCATTAAATTCATCTAAGAACAATTCCCCATGTCTGTTTGACAAGTTGAGAGAGGAAGAATATCAAATTGAACAAATCTTATAAGTTAAAATTTACCAGTTCAGTATTGTAAAAGCCTGCAGATAGTTTTCTTAAAATTGACCCCTTATACTTTATCAAAACTTAAAATTAATGATTCTTGAGAAAAAATGATGTCGATAGCTTTCAGAAAGTCTTTGTTTGCCCAAAATTGAGCCCTCTATCAAAAGTTATGGCCTCCTAATTTTTCTTCCTTTTCAGGTCAAAACTCGGGGGAAAAGTTTCATTGGTGGGCTGCGGGCCGAACTTTTCCATTAAGTACTTGGGAAAAAGTTTTGGGAAAATTTTCCTAAGTTTCCCACCAACCAGCCAGCCCACAACTAATCGGGAGGCTGCCACATGTCACCATAAGGCATTGGAGGAGGGGCTTTTGACTTAGGGCTCTCGGAAAATTTTGGGAAAACTTTCAAAATTTTCCCCACCGGCCGCAACAAATTAGGTGATGCCACGTGGCGTCATGAGGTGTTAGTGGTGGATTGGGTCCCTTTTTCCTTTTTGCATTAAGGAAATATTGGGAAACTTTTCCAACTTTTCTCTCGCGCTAATCGAAGATGCTACGTGGCATCGAGAGGTTTCGGTGGAGGCGCGGGTGGGGCTACCCTCTTAGCCCTTCGTGGTGTTAGCCTAATTTTTCTCCCCATCACCTCGCCTTCCTTACGTTGGCTTAGGAGATGCCACCTATCCCTTCGCAAACTCAAGGAGCGCGGGCACAAAGTGGACTTCTCACCCCACACGGGAAATTTTCTAAAATGTTCTCACCAAAATAGGAGGACTTCCTTATATCAATGGAAAGGTGATTTAATTTTCTATCAATGGGAATAATTAAGAGAATTTGTGAATGCATTAAATTTGGGAAAAACCTAGTTGAATCTTTAATCTGTTAGAGAGGGTATGGTGAGGAATTACCCTTTGACCCTTTTTGAACCTTCTAACCCAAATTTTGGATCTTATGACCCCTAGTAATTGTTAATGAAAGAAAAGTATGTTCTTAGTGAATCTAGAAGTGTTCTCGAACTTGTTAGTAATAGTTATTGCCTTGTAATTTTCCTATCCAATGGAAATAATTTAGGAATTTTTGAATGATTTAAATTTGGGAAAAACCTAGTTGAATCTTTAATCCTGTTAGAGAGTGGGTAAGGTGAGGAATTACCCTATGACCCTTTTTGAACCTTCTAACCCGAGATTTTGGACCTTATGACTCTAATAATTGTTAATGAAAGAAAAGTATGTTCTAGTGAATCTATAAGTGTTCGGAACTTGTTAACGACAATTGTTGCCTTGAACCTAGTTGTAGATTCTTTCAAACAAAAAAGTTATTCCATAATTTTCCTAACTAATCCTAGGTTGTTTTTGGTCTCAAGTGGGTTTTTTTAGCGGGCATTATAGAAACACTCAACCCTAGTATAAGAATCATGTATAACTACCTTTATTTTGTGAATCCTTTTAGTGTGGGAAACTAAAACCTTAGGTAAACTTCAATCTCTACACTCGATGTCATCCTTCTCGTATGATCCTTCTTAGCAAAAATATATTGAAACCGTGGAATGAACTTAAACTCTACACTATATGGTACCTTCTTGATTAAGTAAGTAAGAGCCAAAATTTGAGTTTTCCTCATGGTCGGTATGTTTAGTATTATCTTCATGAACCCGATGGTTAGAAACTACCCGGAAAAAAATTTATATGGAGTAAATAGAACTAACACCTCCTTAGTATCTCAGCCATCTACCAAGTCTTGCAAAGTTAGATCTATAAATTTTCTTCATCATCGAATGAATTCCTTGTGGGATCTAGATGACACAAATGAACCTAATGAAATAGTTGTACTATGACTTAAACTCTTTATTAATGATCTCTTTAGATCCTTATATCTAGACATGTTACCTTGGCTAATGAAAATATAGTGCCTTTGTATTTTACAGAGGATTTATAGCGTAACTATGTTTCTACACCTAAATTTGATCTATAATAGGGCGTAGAGTCCTAAGTGCACATTAGAATTAAACCAAACCTCAGTTGATTAGGAGGTTATCTATTGTGAGAAAATGGTAAGTAACTCCTTTCAAATGAAATAGATTTGAAAGATGGTGACTTAAGAGAAACCAGAAACTAAAAACTCGAGTTCCATACTCCTTGTTATGGCTTTTATGACATTAAGAATGAAATAAATTTCTCTTGTAGAATCGTGAAATGTGAAACCATGGGATATTACTTTGAAAACAAATATTGTGGTTCGTGTGTAGTTCTAAAAGTTACTGATCTTGCACTTCTTCTAGATATTAAAGCGGTACTTTTGTAACTCCTATTACAAAACAATGTTATTAATGAGACCATTGTGTGATGTAAGAGTATATCATCTAAGCTTAAAACAAGATTTGAGGTTAGGATTAAGGTCATTCTTGGAGTCCTTATAACTTAATTAATCATTTTCATGAGTTACAAAGAATATGAATTGCCTTGGTGTGATCAAACTTCAAGAAAAACAAAGATATATATATATATATATATATATATATATAATCTAAATACAATTTCTTGATGTGGGAATGTTGAATCGAGAAATAAAGATACCTGATCAAAGAATGTTTATGGGAAAAGGTATCTTTATTCTAAACCACCCCTTAAATCCTAATATTGCTTTTTGGACATCAAGTCGATTCATTTGGAGTTGTAAGGGTAAAATGTAGACATTGAATAAACGTTTGAAAATTAGATTCTTAAAAGCATAAGAACAAGATAATTAAGTAATTTATATGCAATTTGAATTATGCCAAATAAGTATGTAAGTTATGGAATTTTCCGTAAAGGATAAAAAGCCAACTTAAAATGGTTGAACTATAAATTAAATGTGGAATGAACTTAAGAATCTATAGGTGGAAAAAAGGAGAAAATTATCCTTGCACAATAATTTTCTTGGAATGTTAATCGTAACTAAGATGTAATTAAAGAAATGATGTGTTGTGGGTTTTCCAATCCTTGAGTCCTTTTCTTGTGGTTTGAGTCATTTCTAGGATTCATTCATTGGGAAAAGTGTGGCATCGACATGTCATGGTGTTGGCATGTGTCTATGTGAGTCGATGACTTGTAAATCGTCATACACGTCTTTGTGTTTTCTTTACATGAAGCCCTTATGGTGTTGTGAAGTGAGCAATGTATGTAAAAAAATTATCTTGGTATTTTTTACTATTGTTTTTGTGTGTGTGAGATTTGGGCATTACAGGAATGATAATTGTTTTGTTCATAAAGAATTACATTCTAGATATCAAAATTTGTGCAATGCATTGTATTGCAAAGGACAATGATGTTCTTTGCACTCTATAGAATGAGGGGGAATTTGGAGAAATAATAGTTGGACATGATGTTTTAGAGGATTTAAAAGGAAAATAAACAAAGACCTCCATAAAAACCAAGCAGATAGTATCTACTCTCTACATTAAGGTCACACTTGTTCGAGTACAAGAGTTATCAATAAGAGTTATTTGATAAAATTCAAGAGTTCACTTTGTATAGGTTCCTTAAGACTATTCTATGGTCAAACTTTTATTCAAAAGTAGGTAAATGATATTATCACACTATTGAGTCAATTCACGTGACTTCCTTCTTCCAAAGATTTTCAGAATGGATGTATTCGTACATTTCCAAAGATTCGAAAAAATAACCACCTTATCTCGATGGGGACAACACATCGCAATGCCATTTTATTTCAATTGTCAGATGTCCTAACTTCTGGGAATTTCTTTATGACTTCCTACCTTTTATTTGTAGTTGTAGGAATGAGAAATTATACAAAAATTGTTTCCATTAGGATCGTGAAGTGCTTCTTAGATTTATGAATTATATCCTCAGCTCACAATGAAAGAGGGGCCTAGACATATTCGAAGGTTGAATGATGCTTTCTTTGCTATCATTTTATACTTATTTGACAAAAACTTCTATAAACAAAGAATTTACAATTATTCCCTGGAAGGAAGTCAAAGAATGGGGAGGTATATATTTACAATTCCAAGCACTCATGTATATCAAGGTTCCTAGATTCTTAGGTGCTCCTCACAAGCTACCTAGGTGCCCCATGGACAAGTCGTTGTTAATGGAGATGGTTCAACATTCTTGCTACATTATCATAAAATTCAACACGCATGACACAAGATGGGAGCCCGGTTTCCCATCGCATGGGAAGATACACATGTGCCTCTACATATAAGGCAAAGAATGTTGAGGGGAAATACGAGAAGATGAATTTGAAGACCTTTCGCCTACGCACTTGTTGTGATTATTCAGACAAATTTGACAAACAAGGATCGACCAACATTTAGGTGGCGCAATTGGAGGATATTTGGATCGACTACATGGATGAAATCATGATAGGGAAAGGGACTTGAAAGGTCAACTCTTTAGGAGGTATCCCAATACAAAATTGTAATCATCCCCAAAGGTCTCCAAGATCATGAACAAGTTTTAGACCCTCCTATGATCATAATAGTGTTAGAAATCAACCATTTCCATGGATTGACCTGGTCACTGAAGAATTTATTAGACAAAGGAAAGAGTGGGTCATATTCTCAATTGGACTTGCCACTATTTGTTGTCATTAGGGATCATGCAAAATGTGTCGAAGCATCTTGCCGAGGAAACTATTTAGTTATAATCATCGGGCGGGCCATGCCACCCTTTAAAGGTAAGAAGAGCCACTCCAAAACCTCGCTTCAAAAATTTGTTAGATATCTTTCATCTACAAAGGTTCGAGATCTTCTTCTAGAGTTTCCACAACAAGAGTTGCATCTCCCAAAGTGCCATCTATAGAGGTCATTGACCTAAGTGTTTCTCCTACAACTTCACAAGCATTGCAGACACCATCTTCCCCACCTCTTCCCTCTTCACCATTTTTAGTTCCTCCTTCCCCTCCACCTTTCACTCTTCCCTTGGCCACATCTTCCATTTCTCCTACACTTCTCACTTCATCTCCTTCCATGGTTCGAGATATTTTCTTCCTCCAACCTCTTTCATCTCGGAGTTTTAAGATCTACTTTTGGAACTATTCTTCATTTTGTTTCACTCCCATTATATCCATGCATGTGGCCATCCTCTCCACTCCACCTTCTATGCTTACCACATAATTTCCCCAGTAGTGATCGTGAAAAAGTACTTTAGTAACACAACAGAACCCATTTCCACTGATAAGAATAACCCATGTCATCTACAAAATCTTCTTATTTTATTCATGAATGATTAAACAGACAAACTCCCAAGAAGAATAAGAAGGTTCAAATTTTTGATCTTTGTTGATTTTAGTGTTATCTAGCATAAGTGCACCTATTTTTAGGGGTGACATATTTGTGTTTCTTTTCTTTTCCATCATAATAGAGGAGGAGAAAATTGTTTAGATGATCGATAATAGAGGTCCTATGAAGAAGGGAGGACCATGATTTAGGAGTCTAATTGGATGAATCAATAGTAGTTTGGATCCGAATAGTAGTTTGGATCCAAATCATCGAAGAATCGGGGAGAAATGTTTGGATTAGAATCCTTACAAGAAGAAGAAATGTTTGGATTAGAAACAAAAGAAGAGTGGGGGAACTCGAATAATAATTTGGATCGAAGCGCCTAAATCATACCACCGACTATGAGATGAAGGTGGGGAATGAGTTACCCATATGGGCTCTCTAAAGACGAAGAACCAAGCAAGTTTTATTTGTAATGGGAATCTTTTGATTTGAATTGCTAAACCTAGGTTCCATATTTTTGTAAGTATGGGAACCATGTGATAGTTAGTCATTTTTGGCGTTGTTTTAAGCACAAATGTCTAGATCTAGATAGTGTGATGGAAATCCTTCAAAGGAAGGAAGTGATATGTCGATTTGGGTAAAGCATAAGGACAACTAGCTAGACATTGTGTAAGCAACGGAGATACGTGTGTGATTTTCTCGAAGAAGGTATAAGGAAAATAGACATCGTGATGATGTAATCTCAATGAGATCGAAAGGGATTGTCCTAGAAAATAAGTTTTCTAAATGAATAATCACAAGGAACAATCATGCAAGTGTGAAACACAAATCCAATCAACAAGGAAATACACCATATGAAAATGTGATGCAAAGATGATCAACACAACATCAATATTTACGTCAAGCTCAAAATGAACAAGGCGTAAATATTAACAAAGGGTAGATGTGAATCCCAATCAAAGGATACCACGACAAGTTTAACAACCAACAAGGCCTAAATGTTAAAGGGTGAGGTTTACAAATGTAAGCTACGTAACCACACCAATTGGACACGTCTATCAAGCTTCACAGAGAAGTGAGATATTAGTGTCAAAGTGGTATCAAAACGATGTAACCAAAAAGTGACACCCTTCAAGATTTGGGACAATGTTTGAAATCAAACTAAGTCAAAGTATACTCGTAGGATGTGTTAAAACATGGGCAACATAATGCCACAATATAGAAACTTAGATCATGTTTACGAAACGTGACATAAGTATCTTAATTATGTCGAGACAATACAAACGAGGTAACATGTAAAAGGGAGATAAAATGATGAATCATTCCTAACTATGATGATGATCCTGACATGGGTATCAAGATCACAAAGGATACCAATGATATAAATACGTCTCCACACACTATAGACGTTTAACTTACCCACCATAAACATGGATGGGCGTAAACGGATAAAAAAGTGGCAGAAATAATCAATTGGTAACAAGAGGTAGCCACCATTTTTAAATCAACAAAGTGTCAAAAGAATGTGTAGGAAGTAAAACAAAGTGGAGATGAAAAATGTTGGCATCACTTCAGCAGAGTTTCACCTCACCTTAAGGCAAGTGAAAAACTAAGCGAAATAATCGTCACATGTTTCGTAATGAAAAGATGGTTCACAACTCAACAATGTTTTAGAATGGTCAAAGTGGGCTCTTGGCCAAAGAATATCTTCCTAGGTGGTTCACTCGCCCTAGGTGTTACAAAAATTATCCACGAGTGGGATGATTCACCCAAATAGTCCACTATCTTGGGAGTATCTCGAATTTTCCCCTCAAGCACAGTGGGCAGTAAATGCATCCATCATGTACTTAAAAGGGTCACGTAGGGACAAGTTGTAATGCTATCTCACAAAGGAATCACTAGTTAGGTAGGTAGTGCAGAGCACTTCCCGTTTCATCCACAAGGTTCCTCTTTGCGTGGACTACTTTGGGGGTTCCCGAACCACCCCCATTGTTGTAAGCTTAAGCCGTTATGCCAAAGGGGTTATGTTCAGTTGAGCGGAGAGGGACATACCCTTTTTCAAAACCTACAATACAAGGTGTTTTGAATATGTTGTTCTTTTTATCTTGTTTAATTAAGTGTGGTTTTCTTGAACACCTTTTGGCAACTTGTATAACAACTGTATTAGTAGTTTTTGATTTCGTTTTGATTCCTCCTTTCTTTGACAAACGTTTTTAGGTCTTGCACACAAGTGTTAGTAGTTCTCCAAGAAAATCACATTATTTAAAAGAGGATTAAGAGTTTCTTTTGATTCTCAAGATCATCCAAGGATGCAAGAGAAGAGCATACACAACAAATAATATAACTAAAAAGAAAAGAAAATATTTTCAATCAATGAACCATACAAAATTCTTGATAAATGTTCATTCCCTTAAACCAGAAGTGAAAGATGAAGTTTCCAATTTACCAAATGTTATAAAATGAAGACTAAAGTTGCTTTTGATTCTCAAGATCACCCTAAGGTGCAAGATAAGAGCACACACAAAATTTATCCCAACCATATAGAAATGGAAAACTTCAAATCAAAGGACCTTTGAAAATACTTTGTAAAAGGTTCATTCCTTAAGCAAAATGAATAATCAAATTTCCAACTTTAATCCCAATGTTAAAAATATAGAGATCAAAGTTGTTTTTGATTCTCAAGATCACCAAAATGTGCAAGAGAATAGCATACACACGCTTTGGTCTAAATTAAGAAAGCATGGAAATACACCATTCATCAAAATATTAGACATGTTAGAAAATGACCAGTTTTAAACTAACAGAAAAACACTGAAATTTATGTAAGTATAAATCTCAAATTTATGTTTTCATTGATATTTAACTTCAATACCTTTCAACACAAAAAAATGGAGTCATTTTTAGTTTGGGAGAAAAATTTATGGCCTTCGGAAGATGGGTTACGCATATGCTCTTATGCTCATGGGTATGCACTTAACATGTACTCAAAAAATGTTAAAAAAAGTCCCTTAATCTGAAAAAAGGTCAAATTTTTCCAACCAAGATTTAATTTTGACAACCCATCACATTAATATATGAATAGAAGACTCAACACTATCAAACATTAACATACATGCTTAAGAATTTAAGATATTCAAGAAATAGCCAAAACTAGCATGTAGAATGATGAAAAGTAAGCTCTAAAATGAAAACATGATGAAATCTTGAAATTTTCTCACCAAGATTTAATTTTGACAGAAACCCACCACATTAATATGTAAATAGAAGACTCAACACTATCAAAAACTAACTGCATGCTCAAGAATTTAAGATTTTCAAGTAATTGACAAAACTAGCATGTAGAATGTTGAAAAAGTAAGCTCTAAAAATGAAAACATGGAGAAATCTTGAAATTTTCCCATCAATTCCAATTTTTATAGCACTTCACCTCCTTTATACCTCTGAGAAGACTCAACACATGCAAAATCAACAAAACAAGTTAAGAAAAATAAGTTAGATCAACATGTGTAAAAGAGGACCTTAGTATCCAAAATGAAACTTAACTACAAAACTTGAAATTAAGTGCAAAGGACAATGGAGTAAGTCCCACAGTGTCAGTGTCAAATGTGTACATTTGTACTTTGTTTAAGCTAAATTAAATGAAGCAAGAACTACCACCTAAAAATAGTTCTACAATCTAGCTAAGACAAAGCCTAAGCACCATCAAGATAAAGAGCTAAACAAGATCTAAACTAACATCATAACTTTGAAAACATAAGATCAAAACTAGCATGCTATTTAAAATCTCTACTCTCTAGATTACCAACAAGAATGAATGGACCTATTTAGCTCGATGGAAATCAAAATTGCTTTGTTTGATCCTTAAAGAATGCAAGAATATGAAGCTTTAACTCTTAACAATGGTGACCTCTTAAGAAAACAAAGGAAAAATCTTAGTCTCTTTGCTATATGCTTTGCATTTCTCTCTTAAGAAGTTTAGGTGTAGGTATAAAGGTGAAGGAGGCCTCTTATATAGCCAAATGGATAAAGGAAATACTTCATCCCTTTGCATGTGGGATAAAGGTAAAACATGATTAAGAATGGATAAGGTTGCTTTATAAAAGGTAACCTTACTTTAGAAGGGTTTAATTTATGCTTAGCAAGTCATGGGAGTTGGGGGGTGTTTTAATTAATCAAAGGTGATTAACTAATAGGTAGATGTAAGCTTATAAAAGCTAATTAGAGGAATATTAGTACGATTTAGGCTATTAGAAGAGGATTAAATCAATTAAACATTGATTTATTAGTTAAATGGAAGTGAAAGCTAATTAATTAATAATAATTAATTAGTCTAGGTAGAAGGGGTGATTTATTAACAAGGTAGTTAATTAGGGTATATTTTGGATAGGTGACTTAATTAATTAGATTAGTGTAATAAATTAATGATGATATGAGGAAAAATGGCGCTTTTGACGATATGTTGTCGATTTCTGTAGAAAGAGGATAATTAACACAATTTAAGTATTTAAATTGCTTGGACGTAATTATGGGTGTCTCTGGTGACATCTCGTGTAAGAAATGTGATCTCATGCTAATAATGACATTTTTGTCTTCTTCTTGGAGGAGCCACCTATACACATGTGAGAAATAATATTCCCCTTTGATTTATCTTTCTCCTAAGGGTACGAGGTATTTTGTAAAAATAAGGTAATCTTACAAGGTTTAAGGTAAGGTGCTTCTTTAACTTTTACTTGACCCATCATTTTCCTCATCTTGACTTTGTAATTGAGCATATAATAATCATATATTATTTGGTCTCTTTGTATCATGGCATACCATGAAAGACCTTACCCTAAGGTCAAAAGGTAATGATTGTTTTCAAATAATTCGGCCCTTCTGATTTTACTCGTATAGACTATATTCAAAGTAATTTAATTACTAAGGGAAACCCTTCATGATGACTCACCCCTTTATCATTGTGTTGGTGGCATTCTTAGCTTAGGTCGAGTTAGGTTTCTTTGGAGCTTGACAAGTGTATTTATTTTAACTATGGTTGAGTTAGGTGATCCTCAGGCAATTGTTGATTTTGTACTTTGTATCGTGTGCCATCGATCTTAACCCATTGGGTGAGCTAGGTGATCTACGATGGTTGAGTTTGGTTGGAAAAATGATATCGAACCCTAATCGATCTTTCATTTTTTACTTGCTCATCGAAGTGGCGAAGCCTTTGGCGAATTTTCCATTAGAAGCCGTGAATACTACGGTTTGAAGCTTATTGTGGTCATTATTGCTCGACATTGCTACGCCTTTTGAGTATTTTGATTTGCAGTTATCGTTATTACTTCTCTTTAGCTCTAGTTTGTTGAATTTTTCCATTTAAAAGGAAATTTAAACTTGTGACTCATAACGACAATGATCATCATTGTGGCTCAATGGCATAATTTGATGAAGAAGAGGGTAAGTTACTATTCGTTTTTGAGCACAAAATTTACATGCTAGCCACTATTGGCCTTGATATGTATTGAGATTTTGTTTTTCCGTTGTATTTTGATAAGACAAAGATCATCTCTTTGAAGCACACATCGATGGGTTTGTTATGTTGATGACACTCTCTCGAAGGATTTAGCCATTTCTTCGCTCATTACCTCAATATCAATTTGAAGCTTCTTTTCTTCTAGTTTTATGAGCATTTGAACTCCATTGTTGTTCACTATTGGAGCTTAAGTATCTTGCATTGGCCGTCATTGGTAGAAGCTTCCAGGGTTTGCTTTTGAGTTGGGTTTTATTATTTGGAAACCCAAAGCTTTGTTTTCCGAAAATCCTTTCCCATGGTGAGTTTTCAGATCCGGGAGTTTTAAATTATGGGTATTCATATTTCGAGTTGAGTATTTCTCTTTGGCTACTGATACCCATGTTTCTACTATTTCGAGCTTAAATTTGCATACTCATAGTGATTTTCGTGATTCCATGGCACTTGTGGATCTTCTCGAAAAATATATTTTGGGTCTATGATTTTGTGACCTTACTCCAAGAATTTACTCAAATTTAAATTAAACTGGTAAGTTTAAATTGGGTACTCTTAATCTCCTCCAAAAATGCATGGATTTAGCAATTTGTGTTTGTTGTTTTGAGTTCATACTCCTTAAATTCCTGTTATATCGCTTTCTTGTGCAAATCTAGGTTTTTATGTATTCTTTCTATAAGAGCTCGATTAAAAAAAATCATCTGGGTGTAACCTCAGGCACCATTTGAAAGGTTCTCGAGCTCTCGATTTTCTTATTTTGTAGCTATATCATCTGGCTTGTAGAAACCTGTTTTTGAGGGTTGTTTGAGCTCTGATTCATTTTAGACTATAATAATTTGATGCTTTTTAAATAAATTTGAAGTGGCACCTTACTCGAGATACCCAAATTTGGGGTCTTATTTTATATTGAGTATTTGGCCATGGAAGATATGATTATTCACATTTCGTTACATTTTTACGAGTATATATAATCTTGTATCACCGAGAATTCCATATTCTCATAGAAAATGTCAAAATCTATAATTTTCTTGCCAAAATATTACATACTGTAATGAAATCTGAATTCCTTTGATGACTTGGCTTGATGCTGGAAATTGTATTTCTGGATGTGAACCCCTGTATTGGTGACTTGATCATGTATTTGTAACATTTGAATTTTGAAATGTGACTAACTTGTATAGTGGATCTATTGTTTCTTACAACTTACTATGCATAGAGCTTGAGATGATACTTGAGGCCCATATTCGATGTTTTGAATTCGTATTCATGTGCCCATACCAAAATAACCACAACATACTTGATTCTTCCATGAGGAATGAAGGGAATATCTATTTGATTCAACCTTCCGTGATGAATGTGTTATCACCGAATCACAAAGCACCCCTATGTTTATACAAGTGCATATACTTGAACTCACAATGTGATTGGATAACATGGGTACTATCTCCAAGTTGTGGGACTTGCTACTTGAGATAGACCTCCAGAGAAAGTTGGTTCTTGCTCCTAAACTACCTGCCACATTCTACTCTAATGCAAGGGAAAATAACTATTCTAATTTAAATTTCCAAGGGACCAGGGAGAGAGAATGCATAAAATGAAATCCTACACTAAAGCGGTGATACACCAGAAAAGGAGGGTGTGAGAGTAGTCTTCAAATGCGTGAAATACAGAAGCAAAGTGCACACTAGAAGAGGTGATGACAGTTCTCCATAATCTAGCAAAACACATTCACAACAATATTTCAAACATACACAATGATAATGGATCCCTACATGAAAATAATAATAGACACAATATTCTTGTAATCAAGGTTGAAGGGGCAAGAAGAATGCAAGAAAACACAGCAGGGGAAGATGCATCCACAAACTTATATTTTATTGCTTCGATATACACTGCAGTTCAATCGGTTACAAGAAAAGGGCTGGATCACCATGCAAGGAGTCCCAACAAGGGCTTGCAAAACACATCAGCTTCACAAAGCAATTTTGGCAAAGCTTTGCTACAAAACTACCCCCTTACTGATGAGCCCAACACTCCAATTTATAGAAAAATGAGAAGAGAAAAAGAAGGGAAAAATGAAAATCCCAAAATATATCCTTCAACCACTTGTAAGAGGCATTAAATGGAGTGAAATGATTATATATTACTTGCAAAAGGCTCCCCATCTGTCTCGGTGTGTAGAAAATAAATAATGATGACCATGCCTCTTAATTGCACTCCCGACCACCAAATAAAACACGTTATGAACCCAGCCACGTTTTCTAAAAATAGCAATCAATATCTCATAAAATCTAGAATTTATTGATTGTTGTGCATCAATATTAGAGCCACAATTCCAACGGTACCAATTTTGTGTGATTTCGTTGAAAAATGCAAAAGTTATGGCCTTCGAGTGTGGGCAGACTATTTTGGGTCCAGCGGGCGTTTTACGTCATTTGTGGGAATGCGCATAAACTAACTAGAGCCGAATATTTTTATTTTATTTAAATATATATACCCTCATTAAAAATAAGAAATCTAGTTTTTGTGGCGTAGGGGACGTTGTTCTCATTCCGGAAAGTCCAATTTTGTGAAAATCAGAGCTCGGAGTCAAAAGTTATGGTGTTTGAAGTTCACGGATCAAGCGTTGACTTTTCTTCTTTGCCTTGACCGCTTTGATTTTCACGTCCGCGCGTAATTTTTTCCCGGCTGTCTCGACACATTCTCCCGCATCGGCCGATTCGGGCTCCTTGTCTCTCTTTGCGGCTTTTTCGCCTTTGCGTCCCCATGCGTATTTTTGTCCCGAGCTGTCCGGGACGAAAATATCCTAACCGCCCAAAATGGACCGTCTTGCGAGAAAATCGGTTGATTCACATCCCACGCGTAATTTTTCCCGGCTGTCCCAAACTACGTAAACAAAAGACTTGATAATTTTATTGCCTTGGCCCGTTTCATTTTTGCGTCCTTGGCGTCCCAACGTCCCAACTATCCAGCGGACCGCCAGGACAAAAATGTCGAATTAGCCGATTTTCTTTGTATTTTGGCCCAAACTTGGTATGACAAACCTCGAGTACAAACCACACCGGTACAATCCGCACCCTTTAGACCCGAAATGCTTTAAAACAATCCGCTGACTTTATTTTTGCTTTTTTCCACTTTTCTAACTCGTTGGGATTTCTTCTTAGATGGGAGAGTTAGAGAGAAGCTGAGGGGGTCCCCAAAACATGATTTTGGGCCTTGAATCTATCTACTTGCTTAGGATTGAATAATTTGATGCATGTTATCAAAATTACCTTGAGGGGTGAATTTCGGATAACAGAATGTTTGAATGTAATTTGTTTCTTCTTATTGTTGGCATATTTCATCTCAAAATATCATCTTTTTTACGGATTCATAGCTCCACTCTAATGGAAAATGGTAACATGAGGAACATGGCTTGGAAATGTTCCTGTAAATCTATTCTTTGAAGCTTTTAACTTTGTTGTAACTTTGCAAGATGGCTTGTTATGATTTATATTGAATAGTGCTTGAAATTTGTGTTGATAGTTGGTTGGTAGATGATGATGCCTTGAGCTGTAATTTACATCAATTTTTGTACCCATTTAATATACCATGTTCTATAATTTAAGGTCTCTTCATTATTATAAAAATATCAGAGTGCCGGTCCTCGTAAATTAACTCTTTGACACTTGAAAATGACATTTTCTAATACTCCCGTAAGACTATTTCTGTTTGAGTTGGAAACTCTTGGTATGCATAAAAATGACTATAGTAGAACCTTTATCTGAAACAAGTCCTAAAATGCAGTATTCAAAGTATTTTGAACTTCATTTTGCAACTAAACTATTATTTTGTTGATACCATAGCTCTTATGGAACTGAAAAATGTATGTTGATCATTCTTGCATTTTGTATTATAGAATTATGCCTTATCCATTGGGTTGTACTTGAATCACTTGTAATGATTACATTACTTTGATTTATCTTTACAGAATGTGGTACCTTCTGATCTGAATGTTTCAAAGTATGTAGTGGTTTGGAACCCTTTTCTTGAGACTATGGAAGTTTGTTCCTTGTGATGTCATGATTCTCTGAAGTTGATCCTGTAGCTACACATTGAGCTGGTTGCATTGTGTACTTTATCTCTTCATCATGAATTACCCTCTACATCCTTAGTTGTACTATAACTAAAGTTTTTCTTTATCATGAAGTAACCTATATTCATCTGAATTTGTAGCTTTGACTATACAATGTATTCTCTCCTTTCTTCTCCAAGTTCTATAATATATGATTAGTAAAATATTTTATCTTACGTCGCAGCTTTCAAGAATGTATTAGTTGTGAAATAACATGATGGAAAGATGTAAAATGTCCATTTTACATGGCGAATCCCTCTCAAAATTTTCTCAGATTTCCTCTTCCATTTTTTTCAAATGCAATTTTAACTCATTCCATTTGTTAGAATTTACAACACTAAACTTACATTTATGAAGTTGGAAGTATAAGGATTTAATTTAAACCACTGAACTCAAGTATTGACACAACTTTATTCTCCTTTCGGGTGCCATGATGCGGTTTGCAGAGGAAAATTTGGAGCAACAATTCGAGAAAAAGAAACCTTCTCAAGGCAATGACGGGTTTCCTTTACCTCCTTACATTTTCAATTTCATAAGTATATGCATTCCTTTTCTTGAGTTATTTCTCACGACTTGTGTGAGAAAAATATGTATTCTTCATGAATAAATGAAAATATTTTCATGTAATGAGATGTATGTCCTTCCTTTCTGTACTTTTATTCATTTTTATGGATAATGAATGAACTTATACAACTCAAAACACTTAAATAATTCACTTAATCATATAAATAAATTTAAAGTCAAGTGTACCTTATTGACACTCATTATAAATACAAACTGCTTATAAAACTGTACCTTGTCCTTCAAACCTGCAACTTGTTTGTAGTTTAAGAACATCATGTCTGGTACATGCCACCATTCCTACCTTCTTGGGGCACTTCAATGGTCATTTATGGCTGTTGCATAGTCTTGACGAGGGTAACAAATGGAAAGGCTGCATCATGAGGCATGTCATTCTCAGAACTACACCTAAGTTGTAGTTTTTGATCCAAATGTGACTTCAAGACTGTCCAAAACCAAAAAATTAAAATTTGTATCTTAATCCAAGGTGGTTGACCCAAACATAGCCAAACTCGTAACCCAACCAATCTGAGAAACTTAAAAGTTTCAAGTTGATCTTTTTGCACATGGGGTGTAGAAATGTAAACAATTCTAACTATCCATAGGGAAAGCTACCTACTAGCTTGTCGACTAGTGCCTTTCTCTTGTCCATTGGGCATGGAGTCGAAGCATATAACCAAAACTGAATTTCTAAAAATAAACAGCCGGGAAAGGATATGGAAACTAGATCATGTGCACAAATGCACCTTATTGAACTGCAAAAAATTTCAATGTGCATGAAATCACTTATTGAAAGGGAAATCCTAATCTACCCTATTCTAACCAGCTGTAAATTGAGGCTAAATAAAACCTGAAACAGGTAGTGAAAAATAGCTTCCTTTTCTCTAGAAATGAGGTAATGAATTAATCTTGCTAAACAAGTAACATGACATATCTGAAAATGAGATGTGTACCTTAAATTTGTTCCAAAACTCAGCCCAAAACATGAAGAATCTTTCTAACTGATTTGCAAATTGTTCTGAAGGGCTTTGGAACTAATTATTAAGGATCTGACGCTCATTTTTAGGCTTTGATCTGAGCTTGAACTCGGCATTGTTGTATTTTTTTGTGAACTGCAAAGTACCAAATAGGAAATGGCCTCCAAATAGCTGAAAAGCTAATTTTCTTGTCTTGTACTGAAATATGAACCTCCTTTTCGATCATGGGCTCTCTCAAGTTGTTTTGAAGGTTGTTCTAAAAGCTGATATGCCTCTATAAACTGTTGTGTATTCTCTTTGACATTCTGAAACTGATATGAAAAGTATTCAACCTCTTCAATTTGTTGTACTTCATCAATCATAACATCATGAAGATGATGAGATGGTTGTTCTACTTCTTTAAACTGTTTGAAAAGATTTTCAAAATCTTCAAACTATTGTTCATCCTCTTCAATCTTCTAATCCATTATTACCAAGGTGATATTTCAAGATGTATTTTCAATTTCCTCCATTCTATCCATTCTTCAATGCCCTCGGACCTTTAATTTCCCCAATGAAAGATTTCTGCTCATGAATACTTGCAGTATCATCGATAGTCCTTGTGAAATCATTGCAAGTCCCTAATAACACAGCTATCTCCATGCATGCAGCACAATAAGGGTCTTCACACTCAATTTCTTGATCATGATCATTTTGAAACTGATCTTTCTCTTTTCTATCATCAATCATAAAATCTGATAAGCTACAAACATGATGCTCATCCCTTAGATCAGCCGATTTATCTTGGAACTGATTTTTAGATTCTCTTGAGTTGTATCAAATGGGGTAAATTAGTAGTTTATAGGATTTTGGTGCCCTTGAGTACACTATGCTCAGAATATGAAGATTTACGATCATCTTTAATCTATTTTAAATCTGATGAAAAATCAAACTGTACCTTTTGCATGGATTCTTTTTCCAACTCTAAAATATGATTGAATTGAAATTTAGAAACCCATTGCTCTATGCTATGAAAAAATTCCAACTTGTTGTTTTCCTCGATTTTTGTCCCTCCTAAATGATGTTATGATCCTCTCTTTCATGGACATGAAGTACAAGTAAAGGAGGAGTGGAAATAATCTCAGCCTTAACTAGAAAATTTTGAAAGGGAGGTTAGGGTACAATCTCTATCTTTAAAACAACATCTGAACACCAACTTGGAAACTTTAATTTGGGTTCAATACATGGTTGTTGGGTAGGAAGAACAAGAATTGTAGCAACTTGATAATTTGAAAAATGATGAATGGGTTGTTTTCACGAGGAGGATATATAGGAACAATTCTAATAGGGAAGGTAAGTGGGAAATCTCTTTTGATAGGGTTCGCAACCTAATGCATATAAATTTTCACGCTAATGATTTCTTAAGTTCATTAAGCTCAATTTCAAGATCTCTTCACCTTTCACAATCAACATAACCCTCTGCATAACTTTGACCTTGAACAACGTAATGATCATCATATTGATAATCATATTGATTTCTAAGGTTTGGGTCATAAGGATATTCATTTTGATAGGGGTTATAGAACTAGTCTGAAGGGGAAATTGGATAAAAAGGTTGTTGATTTGGTTGATAATACTGCTGAAAATGAGGGTTCATGGTCATGTTTTGCAGAACCTCATAAAATCTTTGAAACTATATAAACAAGTCTATCTGCTCATAAAAATAGTTGATAACATCAAAATAACAAATATGATTTTCTTGATAAATACCGGAAACTTGGTTGAAAAAAGTTAATGTTGTTAAAAAGTGTTGTATTGATCTGAAATAAGATTTCTGAGTCTCAGATGAGTTCTTGCTCGGATCTTAAATCTTCAAAATGCATCAATAGTAGTTCTCGTCCTCATTCCATCGGGTGTGCCAAAAGCTGTTATCTCTAAAAAGTGCACCACAGTAGAGAGATGATTATAGGGGTTCTAATATTGCTCTGGATCTCTCTCTTTCATAGATATAATGGAGACACCTCATGCCGTGGGTATACCTATTGTTGAGGTGAGTCTCGGTATCAAGTGTCGGTTCCTTGTTAATGTATCCTAAACTATTTTTGGGGGTTTTGAGGGTAAAAGATGACTATAAATGAATTGAAAAATTGGGGTGATACACCAAACTTCAGAGGGCTTTGACCCAAAATCCATTCTCAATTATTTGTGCACGTACTTAGTCAAAGCCCTCAATAATTTTAGTGTATCACCCCAATTTTTTAATTCATTTATAGTCATATTTTTACCCTCAAAACCCTAAAAAAAAATTAGTTTAGGATACATCAAGAAGGAACTAGCCTTGATACTAGAGACTCACCTGAGAAATAGGTATACCCATAGACTTGAGGTGTTTCCATGTATCTACGAAAAGAGAGATCTAAAGCAAGCTTAGAATCCCGCAATCATCTCTCTACGAGGTACACTTTTGAGAGATAACAGGACCCTCTAAAAACATACTATCTCTATTTTTTCCATCTTGATTCGGTTCTCTCGCTTTCTTATTGTTTGCAAACACGTGAAATACTGAAGTTTGAGTTAGTGTAAGATTGTTAAACGTAATATTTTGCAAATGGTAGTTCATGGCACCAAAAATAATGCGCCAATATGTCTAGATGGCCTAGTGAATGATACTCGAGGCTTATTTTCAGTGCAGGGCAGTGTCATTTATACTAGGCTACCTCGTCTGGGCGTAGTCCCTTAAGAGCCCTGAGACCAAAAATGTTATATTCTAGAATTTTGTGGCACCTAGAGATGTATCATCAGATCATACACTTCCATGTAGGGACCTTATACAAAATCCTATCTTTGTTTTTTTTTTCCATCTTGATTTGGTTATCTTGTTCTCCTATTTTTACAAACACGCAAAATAATGCAATTCGAGTTAGTGTAAGGCTTTCAAATGTAATATTTTTCAAACGGTAGCTCATGGCACCAAACTGATTGACAGCTAACTTGTCTCGATGGCCTAGTAAATGCTAGTTGAGGCATTGTTTTGGTGCAGGCGATGTTGTTGCTTAGGGTGAAGTCCCTTAAGATCCTTGAGACCAAAAAATGCTATAACTTTGACGGGTGATATCTTGGTCTCGGTGAAACTGGATAGGTAACATTAGATCCTACACCTCCATGTTGGGACCTTATACAAAATCATATCTCAGTTTTCTCCATCTCCATTCAGCTTTTTTCGTTATGCCATTGTTTGCAACAATGCAAAATATTGTAGTTTGAGTCAGTATAAGGTTGTCAAATGCAATATTTTGCAAACAAAAGCTCTTGGCACCAAACCGACTATGCCAACACATCGAGGTGCCTGTAAATACTAGGTAGGCATAAGTTTGGAAGCCAAAGCTCCCATTGCTTCTAGGCTACTTTGTCGGGACACAGTCCCTTAAGATCCATGAGACCAAAATGCTATAACTTTGACAAGTGATATCTTGGTCTCTGTGGAACCTAGAAATGTCCGTTAGATCCTACACTCCATATATGAGGACCCTATACAAAATTTTGTATCGGTTTTCTCCATCACCATTAGATAATCTCATTGTGTTATTGTTTGCAAAAATGCAAAAATCTTTTGCAGTTTGAGTCGGTGTAAGTTTTTGATGCAATATTTTGCAAACAAAAGCTCTTGTCACCAAACTAACTATGCCAAAACATTGGAGTGACTAGGTAAACACTAGAGGAGGTTTCATTTTGGAGGCCAAATCTCCGGTGCTTCTAAGATACTTCATTCGGGCGTAGTCCTCGAGATCCCTAAGACCAGAAAATGCTATTACTTTGACAGGTGATATCTTGGTCTCTATGGCACATGGAGAGGTCCTTTCATATTCTACACCTCCATGTCGGACCTCTACAAAATTATGTCTCGATTTTTCCATCTCTTTTCAGGCTTCTCTCGTTATGCTATTGTTTGCAAAGTAGTGCAAAATATTACAATTTGAGTCATTGTAAGGTTGTTCGATGTAATATTTTGCAATGGAAGCTCTTCAAACCAAACCGAATGTGAAAACTTTGAGGTAGCCGAGGTAAATGATAGGGGAGGCATCGTTTCGGGAGGCCAAAGCTCTCAGTGCTTCCGGGCGTAGTCCCTTAAGATCCATGAGACCAGAAAAATGTTATAACTTCAACATGTGATATCTCGGTCTCGTGGCACCTACAAAGTTCTGATAGATCAAAACCTTAACATTCGACCCTCTAAAAATACTACTCGGTTTTCTCCATCTCCGTTCGGTTCTCTCATTGTGCTATTATTTGCAACAATGAAAAATATTGAGTTTGAGTTAGTCTAAGGCTATCCGATGCAATATTTTGCAAGCGGAAACTCTTGGCACCAAAATGGATACGCTAAAAAGTTGGCATGACAGGTAAATGCTAGGGAGATTTATTTTCAGATTCCAAATCTCCAGCTTGCTTCAGGGCTACTTTGTCCAGGTGTAGTCCTTAAGATTCCCGAGACAAAAAAGTTCTATAACTTGACGTGTGATATCTTAGTCTCTTTGGAACCTAAAAATGTCCCATCAGATTCTACACCTTTGTGTCAAGACTCTATATAAAATCCTATCTTGGTTTTCTCAATCTCCATTCGGTTATCTTGTTGTGCTATTTTTTGTAACAATGCAAAATATTGTAATTTTAGTCACTTGAAGATTGTTTGATGCAATATTTTACAAATGGAAGCTCTTGGAACCAAACCAACTACGCCAACATGTTGGGGTGGCTAGGTAAGTGATAGGGGAGCCATCATTTTGGAGGCCAAATCTCTCGGTGCTTTGGGATACTTTCGTCAACTATAGTCCCTTAAGAACCTTGAGACGAAAAAAGACTATAACCCATCGACCTGGTAATATATTAGTCTCAAGTGGCACCTAGAAAGGTTTCATTAGATCCTACACTCCATGTTAGGACCCTCATGAGAGTACATCTCAGTTTTCTCCATCTCAATTCATTCTCCTTGTTGTCCTATTGTTTACAAAAGTGTTGAAAAGTGTAGTTCGAGTTTGTGCAAGGATGTACGATGCAATATTTTTTCAAAGGGAAGCTCGTGGGACCTAACCAACTATGCGCACACATTGAGATGTCTGGTAAACACTAAGGGGGTATTGCTTTTTTTCCGCAGTCTCGGTGCTTCTAGGCTACTTCATCTAGGCGTAGTCCCTTAAGAGCCCTTACTCCAAGAAAGGCTATAACTTCACCTGAGTGATTTCTATGACTCTGCGACACATAGAGATGTCTCATTAGATCCTACACCTCCATGTTGGTACCCTCATGGAATCATGTTTCGATTTTATCCATCTCAATTCGATCCTCTTATTGTCCTATTGTATGTGAAATCCTTGAATAGTCTAGGTTTGAGTCGGTGTAAGGTTATCTATTATCAACAACGTGAATAATATAGGTGGTGAAATGAAAATTTTAATATGATATTTTTACAATATAGGTGGTGAAATGATAATTTTTGTTTGTTGTTCCTTTGTAATATTTATTTTCCCTTAGCTTCACTTGGCCGAGAATAATACATTCTTCTACTAACAATGCCAACCAAGTTAAGGTGGAAACTTTTTGGCACCACTAACCTACATAAACATGTTAGTAAGTAATTAAATAGAATTTTAAATCCTACGGGATTAAAACAAAATCATTAAAGTAAATATTCAAATTAAAAATTCATGAAGAACATACCTTTGTAAATTCAATCCAATGAACCGCATGGATCAACTCTACTCTTGACAGTAGCAAGAATTGCTTCATGATCTAATTCACGAACCTTCTAAAAATTATTTTTTAATGGCCTACCTCGATATTTGATCAATTTAATATTTGTTGCAAGAACCAAATGTGAATAGTGAAGTATCTTTCAATGTACTTCATAGTCTTCAAACAACCAAGTGTTTTATTTTTATAAGATATCATTAAAGCCAAGTTCCAATGGCTACCACTCGACCCGATGGGATACTCAAGGCCTTCACCATTAATGATTGTGGAAGTAATTTTTTTACCTCTGTACACAACGAGATAAGAATTAGTTTGTTCCCTATTCCTTAAACTCATCGTAATAACTACAAAAATGTACCCTACATCACAAAGTAAACTCAAGTAAAATTTATAATACATTAAGATTTGATCATTTAATAATTTATAAATCTAAAAGATGACATACATATGTAACTTTTTGCACTAAATCAAATAATTGGTCAAAGTCGGGTGATGTTTTCATATGATCCGAAGACACTATGCAAGTTTTAATGCTCGTGAAACTTCATATACATTATCAAGTGGAATTAGAGGTATAAAAATCCATTCATCCACCCACTGCATTGTGACTCACATTCATTCCACAAAAATCAATGCATGATATACAAAAACATGTCATGCACTCTAAAGTATAAAGAGTCCAAGAAATTGCATCTTAACTGAGAATGAGTGCATATCACTTGATCCTATAATCTGTCATACAATCTTCATAACTTGCCAAATGTTGTTCCTCAATCAACCATAAATACCTACGAACCTTTGAACTATCTTGAGATCCCATGTTCTTGACACACCAATCAACAATGCTTCTTGCATCTGTAAATTTAGCACCATCCTTGAACTTTAACTCTTCTCTTACAAGTTCTCTTTTCACACATGCTCCTACACCATCATGCTCTCCTTTCCCATGTTATGCCTCAAGTAAAACTCTATATATGTTGTACACGTGTTTCTTTGTGCATCCTTCTTAGTTAATAAAAAAATTGTGCATTCTTGAATTATGATGTACAATTGTCCAACCAAATGTAATGTTGATTGAATAAAATGTTCCTCTCATTCAGGTTCACATAAAAACACTGGAAACACCCTTACATATATTTTGTAGAATTTGTTTGATCATCAATGATGTCAAAATGATACTCTCTTAATATTTTTGATCTTGCTCAGTGCTTTCTTGAGAGTTCATGAATGCTATATGCACGAAAATAACAACTTGCACTGAGTTATAGTATTGAGACTTGAACCTCCATTTCTAGATGCAATGTGTAATTTTTGCGAATTCAACAAGCGAAACAATAAGTGCAAGTGGGAACGTGTCCTTGCTTAACTTGAATTAATCATCCAACCATCGAGCTTTATGTTTGTCCCTTGAATACTCATAAACAATTTCCTCTCTGAATTTCACCATATATTCTACTACAGAATAAATTGTTTTGTAACAAGATCACACCTCTTAGATTATTTTCCACCTTTTAATTGATATGCCACCGATTTATATTTTTTGAAACCAACCAATTCTTTTCCTATTGAATATGTACTCTCTGATGGATATAAATTTTTATATTTTGCAAGCCACCACATACATTGCACGTTCCATCTAAACATGCTTTGTATAAAAAAATTATCTAGTTGATTTTTCACAAAATATTGTCAGAATAAATTCCCTTAAATATTTTGGTGGGACATTTAATCCACACTCTCTATGACATGATGTCGAGTATGCAAAAACATGACATATTAAAAAAATTCATAATGCATTGAGAATTCAACATGATAACTGCAACAATAAGTGGTACGTGAGTGATTGATTTTCACATAAAAGGGTTTGTTCATTTCAAATAATCTTTGGCTAACGCTAATTTTGGATTTTCATTCTTAAACTTAGAGAAAATTTATGTTTGATTAATAACTAAGAAATGTTTTGGACCTGATTCACGATTACGAAAAACCTATTATTATTTTTCTTGTATCTCTTCTATTCGGTGACACCATTGTGTTCTCATTCTATAATTTTACATTTAATTCTTTTAGAATATCATATGTATTATTTTCTTTCCATGAGACTCTGCTAGAGAAATCCCAATAGTTAGTGTTATTGATGATTCAATACTTTGCGTCTCCCTATTGCTTTCATTAGTGTTTTTTGTTTAGCTTCAAATCACTACTTATTTTTCTAATCAAGATTTTATTAACTATTTTATCACTTACTATACAATTATTAAGTGCACGCCATATAACATTACTATCTTTGGTGCATATTTGGCACCTACGATTTTGTATGCTTTATGTATATTTTCAATAATCGACGCATTTAGATCAATAACATTAGATGTTCTTAACCCGAGGTTCTTCTTTGTATGTCTCATCTTAATTAATTTCATCAATATAACAAATAATTGAATTCTTTATGTGTCATTTAAATTCATAAAGTAATTATCCCTAATTCCTCAAGCTTTTCTTCTCGCATTTTGGTCAAAAAATTTGTTAGGCATTGGTTTTATAATATTTTCATAAATTTCAATTAAGTGAATTGGTTTTATTCAAAAAATGGAAGGATATGTTCGAAGAGGTGAAGATTATTAAGATGGTTACTTTCTTCATTTAGTGTTTCAATACAAATTTCATAATTTACATTTGGATTCTCGGGTAAATCAACATTTGGATTCTCGAGTTAAAGGTTCAAAATTTGGCTTCTTAGTGAAAGGTTCAATATTTGGATTCTTAGGTAAAGGTTCAAAATTTAGATTCTCGGGTAAAGGTTCAAAATTTGGATTCTCAAGTAAAGCTTCAACATTTGGATTCTCAGGTAAAGCTTCAAATTTTGGATTCTCGAGGTAAAGCTTCAACATTTGTATTCTTAGGTAAAGGTTCAACAATTGGATTCGGATCAATTTCTTCATCCATACCAACATTATCATTAAATTCAATATCAACATTAATAGAAAAATCATTATTCTCATATAGATTAGATATATTTGATACAACGAGATGTACTTTACGTACACGGAGTTTTATCATCCTCTTCACTTTCTTAATTATCATTGCTCTTTTGATTGCTCTGGTGTCTTCTTAATAACTTTCTTTGCATCCTAATTACATCATTTTTGTCACCCATGATTGCAGAATAATATATTGTGGGGTAGGGGATAAGATGAACTACTCAAAATTTGTAAAGAATTTACAAGAATCTGCGAGACCAAATAGAAATAGGACATAAAACCCATAAAGGAGGTGAAAATGACTTTGGGGGCCATAAATATGTAAAGAACATAATGTGTATGCGTTATGATATTCCCTTTTTCAAGCCATGCCTCAAGACTTGGATCGATTTCGATCCCCAAGCCCGAAGCATGGACCTACACAAACACAACAAACCATGTGTTTTTGCGGGAAAATTCAAAAATGCCATTTCTGCCATGATAAATCAACATAAAAGCGATCAATTAGTTTTAAAATAATTATACTGAGGACGTAGAGAAGAGTTTCTTCTTTCTAAAAGTTTAATTTTTCAAAATTTACGACTAATATAAGGTTTCCAGTATTATTTATTTTCTAACTATGCTTGTTTATAGGTATTTTTGAATTTTAAACATGTCTATATTTCGTTGTATATCTTTTTTTTTGGATCATCAAAATTGAAAAAACAATTATACCAACCCAAACTAGGCCTAATTCTATACATATTCAAAAAAATTAATATTCAATATTTTTTTAGGTAGTTAGGGGAAGCAGACGAAGCTCTATTATGTTTTTAAATTTAAAATTATTGTACTAGAAAAATCATTAAAAAAATACTTTCTAAAAATGGCCCAAACTAGATGCTCTAGCTATCGTTCTACCAAAGGGTTTTCAAAAATACTAAATGGTGATAAAAAATGGTGGGGGGCACAGCAGTCACTATATTATGTTTTTAACAAAAACAAGAGCACTGATCGTGTTTAGTTATTTGACCCACTAAAACTTATTTTTTCAATAAAATGTAATAGCTTAAAAACTAGACTCAAAATTCTATGATTCATGTTTATACAAAATCTTCCAATTTTGAGTGTAACCATTTAAAAAAACTCGTACAAGTTGAAGTTTTGTATTTTTCAGAAAAATGCGTCGAGTTAATATCTTCTTTTGGCCCCCAACTTGGTGCACTTATCCATCAAGGATGAAATAAAGAAGCTAAGATCAGTAGAGGCATGAAGAAAGAAGAGGTTAAAGCTAACAAATGACATGAAACTCAAACTTTAGAGGTAAAGGAAATCATTTTCATTTGTGAGTCATATATAGGACCAATCCTTGGAGATGAAGAAATGGAGGAGAGACAAGATGATAGTCTCATAGGAATCTTAAGATTCTTAGACTTGCATGAAGGAGGGATGCCAATCTTAGAGGCATTAAGAGGGGAAACAAGCCTCTACCATTTAAATCTAACTATTCTTATGAGTGTGTGTTTGCAAGTCTTGGGAGCATGGAGGTAAACATGATATGAAAGAGGAAGGGAAAATTTGTTTTTGTGAACAAAGGAAAATCAAATAGGAGTCAAAGATCACAATAAGAAGGGATAAATGAAAAACGTGAATAAATTCAAGATTCTCCAAGGTAGAGTGAGGCGGCAGTCAAGAAATCAATCCTATAATAGGTCAATAGAGACAAAAATCAATCTACAAGGTGAAGGAAGGAAGATTTAAAGTACATCACTTATGGTAACACCTAAAGAAGGTGAATTTTCAAGCATTAAAGGATTGAGAACTAAAGGAAAAGAAGTGCATTCTAAGAAATGGGATGATCTATAGGAGATGATAAAGAAGCACTTAAAAGTCCAGTTTTCTACAAGAGAGTTAGATGGTAATATGATGGTGGAAGGACACCATGAAGCACCGAGGTAAATTGGTTATGAATATCCTATTCAAAGACAAGGTAGATGAAGAAGTTGAAGAAAGTATGAGTAAGCTTCTATGGTTATTATCCATTCAAGGAAGAAAGGTCATAAAAAAGCAAAAGAAAAGTTAAAATTTCTTGAAAAAAGGAAACATATGTGTAGTCTTGAGAAAATTGGAGGTATGATGATCCTTCCAAAGGTCATATGTCATGTTGAAGGAGCTTTGAAGGGTCATAAAGAAGAAGAAAAACAATTTAGTAATGCTACCTCATGTTTTCACTCTAACATATTATTCTAGTGATGAATATATAGGTGCATATTTTTAGATTCAATAAGAACTCATATTAAATAAGGGATTTGATGAGGTATTAAGACATAGACAAGGAAATGAAAGGATCGTTAAATCTTAGGTGATAGTAAATTTAGTATTTAGTACATTCATACAAGTAAAGAGGATAATACATGGTAAATATATGACAATAATGACTTGAAAGTGTGTATAATAGACTTGTTGAGAGAATATTTATCTATAAAGCTCATGGGACCTCAACAAGGTCAAGAAAACCATCAAGAAAAAATGATATGCAAGGATGAGTATACAAGAAATGACAAGCAGATTGAAGGCAAGACAAAGCATACGAAACAAGGTTTAACTAGAGTAACAAATTTTTGGTCCTTGAAAGGAAGAAATAAGAAATCATGATGACACAAGAAATTAAGAGTTGTTTAGGGGTGTTACTTGGTACATTGTCAAGGTTAATGGCATGGGAGAAACCATTCATCAAATGCACACAAGTGTAGATTTAAAAACCATGAATGAAGTTCAAGAACGGGTTAAAGATCACAAGGAAAAATTATATTTGAATAAACATGTTGAGAGAAATCAAAGGGAAATCAAAGAGAATGGGAAAAATAGGGAGAATGTAAGAAAAATTATTGAAAACCCACCTTTAGAAGATGGAATCCAAATACGAGTCAAGGCATCTAATGAAGGGATTAAGAATGGATCAAGGAAACAAATGCCAAAGCAAAGGCCCGAGGAAATAAAGAAAACCCTTAGCATAAAGAATGAAAACCATGATGTTCTTAGGATGGAGATAGAAAATGGAAAGACGTTAATGAAATTGGTCGACATGGATAAAGAGAAAGGAAATGGTGTTTTGAATGCAAGTAAAGAGGAAGAAGGAGGATGAAGTGCTTTATTGGCTTGAGTATGGTTAAATGGTTAACGATAATAATGTATCAAAGATGAAGGGTTCTAAATGGAATCTTAAGTGATTTATTGGCTTGAAGTACGGTTAACTTTGCTGGAGTGACATATGATTTTGAGTGTTTGCTATATGATTTATCCCAAAATCCCATCTCATTTATTCTATAAAACTCCAACTTTCTTTCGAACAAAGGATAAGGGGAAAATAATAATAACTTTAACCATCATTCGTGAACAATATTGTGGACACAAATATCAAAGTATTATAAATCTTTGTTTATGTCATCCGCTAATGATAAAATTAGGGTTATGTGGGAATAAGAAAACTTGTCTTATTATTATTACAAATGTTAATTTTTGTATAGAAAATAACTTAAAATAAAGGTTAAAAAAACACATGTCATACATGTTAAATCTTTTTTATCCTTTGACCAGGTATAAAAAAAAAAGGTCTCATCGTGCTTTAAATCCAATTGTGACAAGTCGTAATATTACATCCACAAATAAATGGGCCCATGATGCATCTACACCATAAACATATCTTCAATAGTTGTATATAATCGGATTGCACATCCCTCTCAACAAGTTGGGAGGAGATGTTATTTTTCCGACAATCTTACTATGCATCCCCTACCACCTATCACCTGTTGTGTTCTCTTTTGTCAAGTTTTTGAATGCTCACGTGGTACATTAGTGATTTATTTGATCGATGTCTTTGCACAATCTCTAACCACAACTACTGATTTTTATTGTGCAAGTCAAAGATATCTAGGGATTTCTAAGCTGACATAACACCTTTGAGTGTAATAATGAGAACATGTTTGACCTTAATGTAGAGAGTAGAGACTATATTCTTGGCTTTCATGGAGGTATTTGTACATTTTCCTTTTAAATCCTCCACAACATCATCCATCTATTATTTCTCAAAATTCCCCATATTCTACCAAGTGCGAGAGAACATATCCCCATTTACTGACACAATGCACTCCACAAATTTTGACATATAGAGTGTAATTGTTTCTAAATAAAAGAATTGTCATGCATGTATCAATTTTTCAAAAATAGAGGTCAAAAACAAGGTCAGGGTTCTAGCCCAACATGCTTACAAGCTATACTACAATGCAAAACTCTCCTTTAATGAAAATAAAGACATAATAACGAGGGTTGAGGAAGATATCACAAAAGGGTGAAGGTTATGACCACGATGATTTCAACTATGGTCTTGATCATCGAAACAATTAGATTTATGAAAATTTTCAATCTTATTATTTTTCACCATGCCACTTATCAACCCGTTGTGTTTTATATTTTGTCAATTTATTGAATACTCACGTGGATGGTGGCGATTTATTTTATCAAAATCCTTGAATGATTTTTAACCACATCCATTAATGTTTGTTGTGTGTGTTGGAGATAGCTTGGATTTCTAACTTAGACAACACCTTTCGGCATAAAGATATCAATATTGAATTGGCGCCTGAAATTCAATCTACAAAATATGACATGAATCGAGACACTAATGTGGTATGTATTTTACCAGTGAAAGGGTTTTATCGTTGGTAAAAAGAGGTTATACAAATTCACATGTGCTTCCTTGACCTAGAAATATGATTCCTAGAGTGAAATGTATGATTAACACTCTATAACCCACATTGATTGTGACCTAAAATTTTAGGTAGGCAAGGTTGTAGGAGATTTGTTTGAAATACCCCCATGCTCATTAATTTCAAAAATTTCTTGATAAATCTCTGAGATATGTAAATGGTGTGGCATTGATGAAGGAGGAAATCATACATAACATGTAACTGGTTTTCATGTCAAATGGTCACCTATAGATAAAACCTAAACCAAATATCACACTGCGAAAAATAGTGATATAAAAATAAAATATATTATGTCGTTGATCTACAATTGTAATGAGTGATGTCAAAATCAACCACTTTAATCTAACTTATACAATTCCTTGGCATAGTAAAAAAATGTAAAGTCTAGATAATATAAACTTAGAAAGGATTGTAATTTAATGGTTTTTATTTTGAGGTGGTGATTTTCCAGGACAAGATATGTGTGGATTAATTCATCTTCCAAGTTTAATCTTGGAATTGTCGAGAGGTTACCCTAAATATGTGTTCCTATTACGCTCGTGTTTTGGCTACTCACAATCTCCCTACTTTCAAAATGTTTTAAGTACACATGGACAAACATTGGGGCCATCTACCCTTGTACTCAAGACATGTGCCCAATAGCACTCATAATTATCATCACCTATGTGTAAGTAAGAAAAGGTGTGTTGTCCCAACTAAGGTTTAGCTCATTCTTTTAAATATATAATGGAAAGTTAAATACTATAGAGAATTAGATAGATAGAACCAAGATTATTCCTTAATTAACTTTGAAGGATTAGACACTCCTAATTATGATTATTTAATGAAAATTTCCACCCATTCAATGTGATCAACTATAGCCTATATGTATAATTTATAAAAGCATATAAACCTTGCATGCACAACTTTTTATATATGCCATAATTACAAAGGAAAATCATGCACGAGATCTATTCTTTAATCATGTAATTGAATCCATATGTGAACCCACAAATGGGTGATTATTTGAAAAGGCAGAAAACCCGAGGCATATCACGGGCATCCATATTATTTTACATTCATGTAAAAAGTACCTTCTATTTTTCTTATGTTTTACTCGGGCTCATGTGAAACATGTCCGATCATAAGCTTACATAAAGAAGTTGATTCCATCTATCAGAGCGCTAGATAAACATCAGTGGGTATAATCTTCATGAGGTGCACTAATCTTAAGCATTGTGTAGATTGAAGGATGCCCATCCTCCCAAAAGGCTGAGTTGTGGGTTATGTTAAATAATTTCACTCAGTGCAGTGGTCTTCACATTTTCTTGCACAATCTTGGTATGAAATGTTGGCTGAGGGTTGTATGATGGATCTTGAATAGGCTCCTTGTCATCACATCTGATCCATTTTACTGGAAATTAGTTATACTCTAGAATATTTTTCAATTTTTTTAATCTTTACATGTATTTAATAAGAGATTTATTTAATACATAACCATATTGTTAACATTTGAGCGGAGTAATTCATCCTAATTTACATATTACCTCTTGTTACTATTGTGATGTCGAATGATGTGGCATGGAACAAGACCAAGGTTTGGGATTTAGGTTCGAAGACATCCACTTTGCCCACATTGTTAGTGCCTTTGTATAAACCACCATTCGATCCATGTTAGTATATTTGATTTCCTTCATGTTTGCACTGTAACCACAATCACCCACATACCATTCTCACCCATGTCTTCGCTACCTAGTTACATAGTCATTAGCTTGATTCTGAGTGATGGCGACAATTATATTGTAGAGAACCCGGAGAAATGATATGTAATTTTTGGGAACGTGTCATAGGCTCTACAAATTTTTCACACTTGCGGACTTTTGTGAAACTCCTTCCTCACCACAAAACAAAATGTATTTTCGGAAATGAGTGATTTAGATCCTTTTGAGGTCATTGATACTGAGACCAACATGCGGACAACGGGAATGTAAATCGTACAAAACAATAAGCGACATGGTGTTAGAAGTTGCTCACCCTTTTCTCCATTCTAAGCCGAGACAACACATTTTTGCGTAGTAAGAGTAAAACAATATTAATGGACATCCTTAGCTTTCAACATATATAATTCCATACCATGAAATAATGGTTAAGAATTAATCCACCTCGGTAAATTGTTTAAAATTAACCATGCCCATCCACGCTAACATAAAATCCGAATTTGCACTCTCCACTCCCTAATCCCTCCATGCACGAACTTCCTTGTCACACCCATACACACCCTCCACCATCCCCATCTTGAGACAAAAACATGTAATTCTAATAACAAATACTTCAAGTTAACCTGTAATGCCCAGTGGGCATCGTTTTTTCTCTACTGCCCCCTCCCGACCACCTGACCTACGGGTTTAATGTCCACCGCGTTCTCCTTTCTATCCGTGCGTGAGGGAGACAGGAGTGGGTGGAGCCTCGTTTTTCCTTCACCCAGATCTCGTGCTGATCCTCCTTGATGCGTGCGAGTGGGTGGTTGACCAACACCTGCCAAAAAACATTAAAATTCCCCTCCCCTCTTGCGTGCCGAACAGCTCCAGGTCGCATCGTTGTTTGCTTTTGCAAATGGATTTGCAGTCTTCTGTCCCTGCCCCTTGTTTTGGTCTACCTGTTGTTTTCTGCTAAACCACGAATGCTTGTTTGCGCCCCATCAAATGCTGCAACAAATGAATTGCTACTGAGCGTGTTCTGGATGGTGCAGGATTTCAGGGATGGTGAAATGAAGGTCTGTCTTCCTGGCGTTGCGTGGGTGGGTGTGGTTTCTCAAAATCGTCTTTGTACTGGGTAGGCTGCAGTGAAGCGTAGAACTGGAATTCTCCTCGGAAAGTGGCGTGAGGAAGCTTTTGGTGTTTTGCGGCAGACATTCTGAGGATAGCGAGGCCGAAAGTCAATATATAGTGGCCAAGCAAAGGCCATCGAAATGGAGCTTAACAATGCATGGGCGTTGTCTCTTACATTGGCGCGTCTGTGCAAGCTCGTGTAACGGCAGCGTGTTACCTCCTCCTCTTTGGGTGCCTCGAGGTGTGTTGGTCGAGGATCCATGGCATAGCTGCAAAAACTCCTATCTAGGCAGCAGTCGGGTCATAGTGAGGTAGAGGCCTTTTTGAGCGCTCCAACCAGCAGGTTGTCCAACTTGTTGTTTCTGTTCCGTATCAACGCATCCTCAAATTCGGGACTCTCCTTTAAGATATTTTCTTCAAAATCGATTAAGTGACAGTGAGAGTGTTACCAGGAGACCCGATGAAATCTATTACAGAGATCCTCTGTTGAGACTTTGCTTGTTTTACGCTGTAACGCATGGGAGAGAATCCCATAGGCGTGGATCAGTTTCATATCAGAATATTCATGAAGCACTTTTTGCTTTGCAATTATATGAGCATCTTCTTAGAGTCACTATATTAGCAGGCAATAAAATGGTGCATGCTTTTGTGTAAGGGACAGATCACACCCACGGGCAGGAGATCTATGCAATGTTGGAGAAAATGTCTTGGGAGATGAAGGTAGCAGAATATTTCTCAGATCGTAAGAACATACTGCCCGAGTGTGCATCCCCAAATCGGCGTGTGACAGTGGGAATGCTCCCAATGAGACTTGATGAAATTTCTTTACAAAGACTCCCTACCGAGACCTTGCTTGTTCTTCGATGTAACTCATGGAAGAGGACCTCATAGAGGCGGACCTGTTTTCATATCGAAATATTCATGAAACACAATTTACTCTGCTATTATATGAGCTTCTTGACGTGTCACCAAGATGCTGACATGTTAAAGCATAAAGTTTTTTGTTGGAATAATCACGCCATTAGTAATGCTAAAAGTGGTAGCAATGTTTTTTGCACCGAGATTTTTGTTGCTGAAACCCCAAATCGATGAAGAAAAAGGTTTATCGATCATCACGGTAGATGCCTACTAGAGCCGGGAGTGTGATGTAATCGGTATATTTTGTGTCCAAGCTTCAAATCATGGGGTTGGCTTTGTAGATGATATTCGCCGCATGAATGTGGCAGGGTTGTCGCTTCATAGCGGATGTATTGAAGCAATCTAGTGACTAGTCAGCCTTAATTGAGGATGCTAAGTCTAGGGATCGCATTTTATGGATATGGAGTATGTACCAAGAGATTGTTTTTGGTTATAAAGCCATCTTCTTTTGCTTTGTCTCAAACTAGGGCTGCTCTAATATGAGAGCACCAAGGTTAGGAGGTCCAAATTAGAAGCAATCAGATGCATATGGAGATGGTGGAGGTGTTTGGATGAATGACGAAGGATTAAGTTCATTGCCAGAATGGGACCTACAGAAGTTCTAGGGCTGATCTTGGAGCGGTGTTGGGAGAATGATGGCAAGTATTTTAGACCACCCACCCTGGCTGTGAACTCCTACCTGTGCCAACATGAAGATGTTCGATGTTTGGGCGCCCAACGAGCTTGAAGAAAATGGATTTAGGCTTCGGTTGCTGTTGCAGGCCCCGTCCATCTTGTGATCGACTGCGGGAGCTTAATCAGGCACGATATTCTCTATACCATTAATTCTTATGCTGTTATTTAATTGAATCACTAAATAACTCTACTCTTCATATTAATGTCTCGTGTGATGGTATACTGTTTGGTTTCCACTTTCCTGGCTCGTTTGTATTTGTTTTGGCGTTAGAAATGATTGCGTTGGTTGAAGCCTTTATATTGTTTCTGGGTTTTAATAAATGTTAGTGAACTTTGTTCTTAAGTCTAATAAAACAAAAGAGGTGGGGGTCCTGTAATGAACACCCCCTAGTTCCTTATGTTGGTCTCACGATTTGGATGTTTTATCAAACATTGTTGTTGGACTCAACCTTATAGTTCCTGTCTTGTTCTTATTCTTGTTTCGGTTCGAGATCTTTAGTTCTGGGTTATGTCGAGTATTTGCGAATTAGGGATTGAGTACTGCAAGTGCATTGTGTATAGGTGAATGATGCTTTTCCTGTCTCTATCCTTTTCTTTTAGTAGTTTTTCTAGTAACCCTTCCCGGTTGGCTTGGTGTGTGCTTAGCTTGACTGGTTATCGATTTGAGCCAAGTTGATATTACTTGCAACTAGGTTAGTTGCTTTTGTTATTTTGTTTTGAATCGCTCGAAGAAATACTTATATTCTTCGAGTGTCATGTTTGATTTTCATAATTGATATCAATTCATGTTCACCGTTTGGAGATTGTTGTCTTTGGAACCCCCTTCTCTCCCTCGGTGACTGTTGTATGTTTTGAGGAATGTAGCTGAACCTTTGGAATGTTTTCTTTTGGACGATACTCACATTTCTTTTGGATAGCTTAAAATGTTAGAGGAAATACTCTTTCTTACCTTGATTTTGTTTCACACATGTTGGAGGATACGAGAGCTACTTGATCATTAGTGAGGAAGTTTTCAAATCTTAAAATTGGGATGTTGGTTTTATGCGTAAGTAATTACTCTACATTTTGCTCCGTAAAGATGCTTAAATTTCATTCTCCTGTGACTTAGAGTTTGGTGTGTTTGGAAACTCATTGGTTGACTGGTTTTTGTGCTGATCGTTGTGATATGACCTCCTTGCTGTCATTGTAGTAGAATGGTTGTGTTGACCAAAAAGGTTAAAGTTGACTTGTTGTTGACGATAGATCCTTTGGAAGCTATGTATCCTGTGTTGTGTTCTTGTGAATGATTGAGTAACCCTCCTGTAAGATTTATAATGGTTATGTTTGGTCTTGTCAAAGTTTGTCCTTTTTCTTAAGACATTCTCTTGATTAGAAGAAAATTTAATAGAAGGATTGTTAGGATAGGATGTAACCCATACGAGGTCATTTGTGCGTTTCATCCCTTTTCTGTCAATTTATTTATTCTGCATCTTGACATAAAATTAACTGTTATAGGCACATCATCTTAATATTAATAAGTCATGTTGGTTTAGATATTCTCATGTCGATTGATTGTTTGGGATCTTCCAGTGGCATAGTGAATCCTTGGCTTGGTGAACTAACTTAAACAAATAGGGATAGATCACGTTTGAAATTAATTCTCTTCCTGTAATTGTTTTTGTTTCGAAATGTTATCTTGTTAATGACGGTCATTATTGTGATATGGGTGAAATTCACTATGATGTTTATTAACTGCTCCTATGTGAAAATGATAATTGAATAGAGTTAGTGCCATCCCTTTTATTTAGACATTTTATGCTTTTGGACAGCTCTTTAATTGCTCTTGTTTAGACTCTTGAATTATTGTTTTCTTCATCAACGGTGTTTTTCTTCCTCCTTGAAACAGTTAGATAACAACATATTGTCTTAATGTTATAGCTTTTATCGTGCTCAGTTCTTGCGAGGCCCGACATGTGCTAACAAAAATGTGGGAGGATTTCTGAGTAGAAAAGAAAAAAAAAAAAAAGAGAGAAAAAGAAACACGTGTAGAAAGTGGATTCCATCCTTCTTAGGAACTGCTGTTGTACGAATGTTTTTCTTTTGCTTTACAGCATTGGTATGGAAATTGTGGAGACTATCTAGAAGGCATTGTGTTATAATTTTTGTATTGTTCTCATGTAGGTTGTTGTTATCGTATGAAAGTCAATTTGAGAAATATTATCGTCAATAAGATTAAATGAACTTGTTTTGACATGTGTATCCTTTGCTGAATTTTCACTTTTCAGAATATGATTTATCCTTGAATTGTCAAACCTAATTCTAAATTATCCGAACTTGAATCTTCTTGCATCGCTCTAGTTACCTTGGTCTTGTGTCGATTGGTAAAAGACTATGTTTTGGAACCTAGCAAAAAGAAAACAAGAGAAACAAATATACCTTGTGATCCCGCGTAAACAAATCAACAATCTCTTATTGTGGTGAGTCCTTAGAACGGTCTTAAGGTGAAATCAATGATTAAATTCTTGGAAGATAACGAGATTACAATAAATAGAAGGAACTTGCCTAAGAAACTCTTCGATTTGTCTTACCCGTTGAAAATGTAAACAGTATATTTATTTCTATCTCTTCAAGTGAAGCCCAAGTGAAACCTTTAATTTTTTTGATTAGACTCTTGACCCCAATGAAATCTTATTAACAACTAATAAGATCTTAATGATGAATCCAAGAGTTAGACAGTCATGTACTGGAATAAAATAAAATAAAATAAAATTGACCGCTTGAAAAGGTAAAACATAAATGTTCAAAAGCTCAACGTCGAAAAATAGATTGATCAAGTTAAGAGCCATGAGAAATTAACTGCCTCCTCACAAATGAATAAGTTAATCAAGTAAATGAAGTAACCTCTTGCTATTCTATAATTGGTTTACACTGTATATTAACATTATCAAGGTAGGGAAAATTCTTCAAAGGAGACATGACTTTCAGATGCTCCTATCGTGATTCCTCTGCGAAAAGTAAAGAATGTAAAAACACTTACAGTTAAAACATGAATCTAAAGAAATCTTCTGTGGGAAGACCTTGTTGTAAGACTGCATACTTTAGATGAACCATTGTGTCCTTAGTGTGTGCCTCATGTCTATCTGTAACTAGAGTGGGTCCGTGTTGTGGAAAGCATGTCTTTGGTTGGTTGTATTCCCTAGAGAACTTGTGTAGTGTCGTATTATCTTCAAGTAAGTCAAAAAAAAAAATTATCCTGTATTTCATTGTGTTGTCCTTGTGTTGGTATTTTTGGTGTGTTACACTTTGGTATCAGAGCGTAGGTTCATGCTCTCGAACCTATGGGCCGGATTGGTGTTGTATGGTGATGTTGCATGGTGGTGGTGGTGTTACATGATGATCTTGATGATGATGATGATGTTGCATGATGATGATTTATATTGGAAGAGTAATGTGCTTTAAGCGTGATGTGATTATTGTCGTAATTGTGATATTGTGAACGCACGTGATGTGTATGTCACTCAGTGCGTATTTGTCATCATGTTGATGTGTTGGGGATGAGAGTATTCTCTCTCCTTCTTGTGGATTCTATGAAGAATTCACGTGTGAATTATTGTTTGTGATGTGTGAAAAGAATTCTAATGTGGATGACGTAGTGTTGGAGCATTGTGGCATATTGTGATATGTGGGTGTATCAATGTGTTGTATGACTAGTTGATGTTAAAAGAAACGAGTTGTATCATGATGTTTTTACCATGTTCTGAAGAAATGTGTGTACTACCTTGTTATGAAGCAATTATTGTTATGTTGTGATGTTATTATGTTCATCGTATATATGAGTTGTGTAATATGTAATGCTTCATGTTGTGAATTAGGGTCATACGGTGAGTGTATGAACCCTATCGTATTGTGATTGCACTTTGGGTGCAGAATGTGGTAAAGTGATGTATTGTGCCCTGTGAATGTATAATTGTGATCTACCCCGTATACCTACCATACGTGAGACGTTATGGTAGCTATGTGTGTACCACCATGGTGTTAGTGATGTAGTTACATGTTATGTTGTGAGCCTTACACTAACCGACCCTGAGGGAGATCGGTAGAAGTGTATGTTGAGAGTGAGGAATGGTGTACCATGGGTCAATAACTCGAGTCAAAACTCGGTTTAGTAGATTACATGTGACTCTTTCCTCTCTCCCTATGTGGTTGTATGTATGCAACCCTAGTGTATCTATGACTATGTTTGGCCTTGTCGAAGGGTGGCGGGATTGATATATATATTTTACGAGCTGAGGCTCGATGTTCCGAAAGTGCCAGCAACTCGTTGAGTACCCCTTTGGTGGCCAGATAAGGCCACACAGTTATCGTAATGTGACATTATTATAAGTTGATTTTATTCGTAAATTGAGCTTTTACTTTATTTTGCGAGGACCAAAGCATCTTTTCTTGATTGCAATGCTTTACAATTTTGGGCATTTCCTTGGTTTGTGGCACTAACATGGGGATTTGATACTAACTTTGGCCATTTGGTCATTTATTTTAGCTTGATTTTGGGGTCTTCTTTTAAATTGGGAATTTTACCGCCTTGCCCAAGGCTTGTACTTTGCCACTTGGCACTTTGATTTGGATTGTTGTCTTTGGTTCTAATGTCGTGATGTGTGGAATAGGGTCATGGGATGCACCATGGATTGGTTGGACCTATGGACCCGCTTCGTTGTATGGGAGTACGCCCGAGGGGTACATATGACTAGCGGGTTATGGAGAACTACGCGTCATTATGTCACTTGGGTTAGGAGTGTCCAAACTCTACGTGTGTCTTTGACCATGGGGACAACCGGCCTCCTTGAGGGAGGCAAAAGAGTTTGAGGAGGCATAAGAGTTTGAGGGAGGCATAAGAGACTGAGGGAGGCATAAGAGTTTGGGAGGCATAAGAGTTTGAGGGAGGCATAAGAGACTTGAGGGAGGCATAAGAGTTTGAGGAGGCATAAGAGACTTGAGGGAGGCATAAGAGTTTGAGGAGGCATAAGAGTTTGAGGGAGGCATAAGAGAGACTTGAGGGAGGCATAAGAGTTTGAGGGAGGCTTATGATATTTGTGCGTATGGTTGATGTTTAGGATATATGTTGAGTTATTGTGATGTTTGGTAGTGGTCTTTTGATGTATGTGTTACTCATGTCAGATGGTTATGTGTTGTGATGTTGTGGACATGTCATTGATTCCCTTGTGGACACTATGTACCTGTAGCATGGTTTGTTGTTATGTGAGTCTTTCATTGATGCAAATTGAGGAAATGTCTGGTGGATTGTAGTACTCTTTTGGTTGAGTATTTGGTAGGTCAGTCATTGATGTGTGATGAGTACCTATGTTATGGGAAGTGTGCCTATTCTTTTCCGTAATTTGAGTAACCTTTTGTGGTGTAATACAATCTTGAAGTATATACTTGTGTACTTGTGAATTTGTAGTGTCTTGTGAATCATTAGGGTGTTGTGTTAGCAGTTCATGTTGGGCACCCACAATAAGGAATAAATCAAAACTCTTCAATGATGAAATTTTAAAAGGAATTAAACTAAGAATAATGCTAATGGAAAGAGACTAATGAAATGATGAACAAGAAAGAACTGCCAATCTTCACAGAACATTGAAAGTTAAAAATTCTACCAAATGTTTCTAAGGCTACCTTGTGACCGTGTGTTAATCAACTAAAATTTTAAACCCTAGGGTGTAATGTCTCCTCTACCTGTCCTTGGTTGTAAATCTTTTCCTTTCCTCTGTGTAATGTCGCATCGAGGACGATGCTTTCTTAAGGGGAGGAGAATGTAATGCCCACTGGGCATCGTATTTTCTTCTTTGGTGTCCATCGTTTGACCTACGGAGTTTAATGTCCACCGAGTTTGCTTTGTGTGGTTGGTAGGAGACGGCAGAGTCAATAGCCTCACATTTTCCTTCACCCAAAATCCACTGATCCTCCTTCAAATGCGTGCGTGGAGGTTGGCACAACCAACACCTATCATTAAAAAACTAATTAAAATTGGACCTCTGGCTTGTTCAAAATCCTCCTGCAAAAGATCCTTGTTTTTCTTTGGAAATGGCCGTGAGGAAGGTGTTTGGTCTTTGGTGCCCTACCATCCATTAATGGCTCTAATGAATACATTTTGCTAAACCACTTTTGCTGCTTTTTTCGCGCCCATCAAAATTTTGCAATCAAATGTTTGAACCTGCTTCTTGCCGTGTTAGGCTAAAACTATGGATGGTGCGGGATTTGTAGATGCGCTCTATTCTTCTGTGCATTTTTTTTGGCGTTGCGTTGGGTGTGAGTTTCTTTTCTTGGTTGTGCGCGTGCAAGTGGAGGAGAGTTAGAGTTTGTGAATTTTAGGTAAAAGCATGAGGAATCCTGCTTGTATGTTTTCATTGAAGAGCTGGCCTCCACCGCATAGCTGTTTTTTTTTTCCCAACGAGGAATTTAATGGAAGTTTCAGGGAGTTCACAATATCGAGGGAAATGGATGTCTCGACTTCAGGATATCAGCGTTGGTACCGTAATCTCGAGCAGTGAGCGTGTTACCTCCCGTTCATTGGAATTTTGGGTGCCTGGTGTGTTCGGGTCGAGGATCCATGGCATAGCCTGCAAAAACTCCTATCTGGAAGAGTATCGGGTCATAGTGAGGCGAGAGGCCTTTTTGAGCGCTCCAACCAAGAATGAGTTGTCCAACTTGTTTTTTTTACATTTTTTGAATGCATCCTCAAATTCAGGACTCTCCTTTAAGATATTTTCTTCAAAATCGATTAAGTGACAGTGAGAGTGTTACGGGGGAGACCCGATGAAATCTATTACGAGAGATTCTCTGTTGAGACTTTACTTGTACTTTTCTGTATGCTTAACGCATGGAAGAGAATCTCTCACGTGTGGATCATCTTATATAGTCAGAATATTCTTGAAGCACTTTTTGCTTTGCAATTATATGAGCATCTTCTTAGAGTCACTATATTCATGAGCAATAAAATGGTGCATGCTTTTGTGTAAGGGACGATGATCACACCCACGGGCGGAGATCTATGCAATGTTGGAGAAAATGTCTTGGGAGATGAAGGTAGCAGAATATTTCTCGAGATCCGAACATACTTCTCCAGTGTGTATCCCCAAATCGAGCCCGTGTGTGATGAGTGGGAATGCTCCCAACGAGACTTGATGAAATTTCTTTACAAAGACTCCCTACCGAGACCTTGCTTGTTCTTGATGATAAGCGATGTAACTCATGGAAGAGGATCTCATAGAGGCGGATCTGTTTGGTGCTAATATCGTTGTTGAGATGAAAGACAATTTACTCGTGCTATTATATGAGCTTCTTGATCAGCACGAGTGTCACCTAAGTTTGCAGCATAAAGTTTTTTGTTGGAATTATCTTTTGAGGAATGCATTCATATAAAATCTAGTAAATATTTATAAAGGGTTCGACTATATTCCTCTTCAAGAAAATGATGAAGAAAAAGGTTTATCGATCATAGGTAGATGTCCCTACCGAGCCAAGGAGTGTGATGTAATTTGAAGTATATTTTGTGTCAAGCTTCAAATCATGGGGTGGCTTTGTAGATGATATTCGCCGCGATAATGAATGTATATCCTTGGCATGAGCTCACAAAGCAGAACTGTATTGAAGCAATCTAGTGACTAATCGTGCCTTAATTGAGGATGCTAAGTCTAGGGACTGTTTTATGGATATGGAGTCTGTACCAAGAGATTGTTTTTGGTTATAAAGCCATCTTCTTTTGCTTTGTCTCAAACTAGGGCTGCTCCTAATATGAGAGCACCAAGGTTAGGAGGTCCAAATTAGAAGCAATCAGATGCATATGGAGATGGTGGAGGTGTTTGGATGAATGACGAAGGATTAAGTTCATTGCCAGAATGGGACCTACAGAAGTTCTAGGGCTGATCTTGGAGCGGTGTTGGGAGAATGATGGCAAGTATTTTAGACCACCCACCCTGGCTGTGAACTCCTTCCTGTGCCAACATGAAGATGTTCGATGTTTGGGCGCCCAACGAGCTTGAAGAAAATGGATTTAGGCTTCGGTTGCTGTTGCAGGCCCCGTCCATCTTGTGATCGACTGCGGGAGCTTAATCAGGCACGATATTCTCTATACCATTAATTCTTATGCTGTTATTTAATTGAATCACTAAATAACTCTACTCTTCATATTAATGTCTCGTGTGATGGTATGTTGTTTGGTTTCCACTTTCCTGGCTCATTTGTATTTGTTTTGGCGTTAGAAATGATTGCGTTGGTTGAAGCCTTTATATTGTTTTCTGGGTTTTAATAAATATTAGTTGGGTGAACTTTGTTCTTAAGTCTAATAAAACAAAAGAGGTGGGGTCTGTAATGAACACCCCTAGTTCCTTATGTTGGTCTCACGATTTGGATGTTTTATCAAACATTGTTGTTGGACTCAACCTTATAGTTCTGTCTTGTTCTTATTCTTGTTTCGGTTCGAGATCTTTAGTTACGGGTTATGTCGAGTATTTGCGAATTAGGGATTGAGTCTGCAAGTGCATTGTGTATAGGTGAATGATGCTTTTCTGTCTCTATCCTTTTCTTTTTAGTTTTAGTAACCCTTCCCGGTTGGCTTGGTGTGTGCTTAGCTTGGTGGTTATCGATTTGAGCCAAGTTGATATTACTTTGCAACTAGGTTAGTTGCTTTTGTTATTTTGTTTTGAATCGCTCGAAGAAATACTTATATTCTTCGAGTGTCATGTTTGATTTTCATAATTGATATCAATTCATGTTCACCGTTTGGAGATTGTTGTCTTTGGAACCCCCTTCTCTCCCTTGGTGACTGTTGTATGTTTTGAGGAATGTAGCTGAACCTATGGAATGTTTTCTTTTGACGATACTCACATTTCTTTTGGATAGCTTAAAATGTTAGAGGAAATACTCTTTCTTACCTTGATTTTGTTTCACACATGTTGGAGGATACGAGAGCTACTTGATCATTAGTGAGGAAGTTTTCAAATCTTAAAATTGGGATGTTGGTTTTATGCGTAAGTAATTACTCTACATTTTGCTCCGTAAAGATGCTTAAATTTCATTCTCCTGTGACTTAGAGTTTGGTGTGTTTGGAAACTCATTGGTTGACTGGTTTTTGTGATGATCGTTGTGATATGACCTCCTTGCTGTCATTGTAGTAGAATGGTTGTGTTGACCAAAAAGGTTAAAGTTGACTTGTTGTTGACGACAGATCCTTTGGAAGCTATGTATCCTGTGTTGTGTTCTTGTGAATGATTGAGTAACCCTCTGTAAGATTTATAATGGTTATGTTTGGTCTTGCCAAGTTTGTCCTTTTTCTTAAGACATTCTCTTGATTAGAAGAAAGTTTAATAGAAGGATTGTTAGGATAGGATGTAACCCATACGAGGTCATTTGTGCGTTTCATCCCTTTTCTTTCAATTTATTTATTCTGTACTGACATAAAATTAACTGTTATAGGCACATCATCTTAATATTAATAAGTCATGTTGGTTTAGATATTCTCATGTCGATTGATTGTTTGGGATCTTCCAGTGGCATAGTGAATCCTTGGCTTGGTGAACTAACTTAAACAAATAGGGATAGATCACGTTTGAAATTAATTCTCTTCCTGTAATTGTTTTTGTTTCGAAATGTTATCTTGTTAATGACGGTCATTATTGTGATATGGGTGAAATTCACTATGATGTTTATTAACTGCTCCTATGTGAAAATGATAATTGAATAGAGTTAGTACCATCCCTTTTATTTAGACATTTTATGCTTTTGGACAGCTCTTTAATTGCTCTTGTTTAGACTCTTGAATTATTGTTTTCTTCAACGGTGTTTTTCTTCTTCCTTGAAACAGTTAGATAACAACATATTGTCTTAATGTTATAGCTTTTATCGTGCTCAGTTCTTGCGAACTGACATGTGCTAACAAATGTGCAGGAGGATTTCCTGAGTAGAAAAGAAAAAAAAAAGAGAGAGAAAAAGAAACACGTGTAGAAAGTGGATTCCATCCTTCTTAGGAACTGCTGTTGTACGAATGTTTTTCTTTTGCTTTACAGCATTGGTATGGAAATTGTGGAGACTATCTAGAAGGCATTGTGTTATAATTTTGTATTGTTCTCATGTAGGTTGTTGTTATCGTTTGAAAGTCAATTTGAGAAATATTATCGTCAATAAGATTAAATGAACTTGTTTTGACATGTGTATCCTTTGTTGAATTTTCACTTTTCAGAATATGATTTATCCTTGAATTGTCAAACCTAATTCTAATTATCCAAACTTGAATCATCTTGCATCGCTCTAGTTACCTTGGTCTTGTGTCGATTGGTAAAAGACTATGTTTTGGAACCTAGCAAAAAGAAAACAAGAGAAACAAATATACCTTGTGATCCCGCGTAAACAAATCAACAATCTCTTATTGTGGTGAGTCCTTAGAACGGTCTTAAGGTGAAATCAATGATTAAATTCTTGGAAGATAACGAGATTACAATAAATAGAAGGAACTTGCCTAAGAAACTCTTCGATCTGTCTTACCCGTTGAAAATGTAAACAGTATATTTATTTCTATCTCTTCAAGTGAAGCCCAAGTGAAACCTTTAATTTTTTTGATTAGACTCTTGACCCCAATGAAATCTTATTAACAACTAATAAGATCTTAATGATGAATCCAAGAGTTTAGACAGTCATGTACTGGAATAAAATAAAATAAAATAAAATTGACCGCTTGAAAAGGTAAAACATAAATGTTCAAAAGCTCAACGTCGAAAAATAGATTGATCAAGTTAAGAGCCATGAGAAATTAACTGCCTCCTCACAAATGAATAAGTTAATCAAGTAAATGAAGTAACCTCTTGCTATTCTATAATTGGTTTACATTGTATATTAACATTATCAAGGTAGGGGAAAATTCTTCAAAGGAGACATGACTTTCAGATTCTCCTATCGTGATTCCTCTGCGAAAAGTAAAGAATGTAAAAACACTTACAGCTAAAACATGAATCTAAAGAAACCTTCTGTGGGAAGACCTTGTTGTAAGACTGCATACTTTAGATGAACCATTGTGTCCTTAGTGTGTGCCTCATGTCTATCTGTAACTAGTGTGGGTCCGTGTTGTGGAAAGCATGTCTTTGGTTGGTTGTATTCCCTAGAGAACTTGTGTAGTGTCGTATTATCTTCAAGCAAGTCAAAAAAAAAAAAATTATCCTGTATTTGTGTTTCCTTGTGTGTGTTTACTGAACCCTCATTTGTCCTTGTGTTGGTATAAGGTATTTGAGGTCCGTATATGAAAAAATTAGTTGTTTGTAGCTTTTGCTAAGCTAGAATCGGTTTCTGGGTAAAAATTAGTCTCTTTCACAATATTTAAAAAACATAATTAATGCAAACAAATGAAAGTCCGCCATGAAATAAAAATATACATAAGCTTTCTCTAAAGTCTATAAATGATGTATTTCTACTTTTGTTTGATAAAATAAAAATGTGATGGATTACAATCGTATCAAAAAATAAGCTGACGGGTGTGAGAAAGCTGCTCACCCTTTCTCCATGCTAAATGAGACAACACATTTCAGTATAATAAGAATAAAACAATATTAATAGTAGCCATAGTTCCATGCCATGAAAGTGTTTAAAATAGTTTCTATAAAGGGTAAGGGAAGCTAATAATCCTCTTATAGAGCACTTTATCCCACGATGGGTATCTAAACCAAATTGAGATTTAATTTTGTTAACCTCAAACGTATCCTACACTCAACCATTCTAAAAGGTATCTTACTCTAGAAGATTCGACTAAAAATAGATATTTTGAAGTAGGAGCGGAGGAAAGATGATTGTTAAACAGGTGGAAGACAGCTGTAAAGATGCATATGTGACTGTTGGTGGAAAAAAGCGAAGAGCCGTTGACAAAGGGTCTATATAACTCCGTCTATGACTGTTTCCGCTTACATTTTTGTTTGGGTTTGTCCCAATTCCTTCTTTATTTGTCGTGGTCTGTTTGTATTTTTGCAGGGCCCTGCTATTTGTATTTTGAGTAGTTGTGTTTGTGTTTTTGTTCATATGTTTTGAGTCATCTCGTCTGTATGTTTTTTATGTTTTAGTAGTTCTTTTCTGTACTTTTGTGTTTTGTGTATTTGTGTACTTTTGGGTTTCTTTCTCCGAATAGCGAGGATATCAGAGCAGCTGGATATGAAGGATGGCACATCTTCTGCGAGGCAAGGTCCTGTAAACTTTAATTCTTCTGTTATAATTTATTTCCATCAGTTAAATGCATCGAAATGTCTCAGTCAATGTTCGGATCTGGTTGGCTAGATTTACAAATGTATGTAAACTGTGTCTATCAAGGTTCAGTACTGGTTGGTTGAAATTAATTTAGATAAATTCACCTGCATGTCACTCAAATGTTCTAAATCTAGTTATTAGTTTTCTGTAAAACAGGGTTCAGATCTCTGTTTTCCCTCTTTAATGGCCTCATCCGTTCCTTTTGATTGCAGTTGTAGAGTAGGGTTTATAAATAGTTTTTGAAGGTAGCGGCATACAGTTGTAGTTTAGGGTTATGGACAGAATTTAAAGATATTTGTCGAAGCTAAACACACAGGTTAGCTTTCTCCTGCGCAGATCTAGTATTATCCATAGTTAACGGCCCCATATTTTTTTATCAAGCAGTTTACTGCAACAGGGTTCTAATGTCGTATATCAGGAGCTGTACAGGGTTTATTGTTTTAGTTCACATTCTCATTTTTGTTTTAAAAATGTAAAATGTCAGGAGTATATCAAGGGGTTAGTTATAGTTTTAATTTTCCTGTGAATTTCATTTATATAATGGATGAACTTAGCTACTGCTTATGCTTTAATGGGTTCTTTTAGGTGCCCTGCTTCCTAAATTAAAATAGTTGATCCATACTAGCTTAGGGCCTGGGTAGAACCCGTAGGCCTCTGACATTTATCTGTTCTGGTAGAACACTGGGCAGGCCTCTGTCTTTTTCCTCGCCATGCTGGATTAAGCTGTGGTTAAATTGACCAGGCTAGTGTAGAAACTGTGCTGTAGAAACATTTTTCCTTCCATGGGAGTGAAATCTGCCTTAATTTCGAAAATATTTCAGGATTGGCAATTTATTTCTAATATCCATGCTCTGGATTTTTATGGGTACTGCTGTTTTTAATGTCTTCTTCGTTGTATTTCAGGATTGTCAAACATTTAGACATTGGAATGGAATGCTTTTAACAGTAATCTTTTGTTCATTTTAGCCTATACAACTTTAAATGTTTTCAAAGATTTTTTCAGAGAAATTGTTAGATTTCTCTTGTTTTCCCTGGTGTGCCGGGTTTTCGCTGTGGGTATCTCATCCTTAGTATCTTCTAGTTTCTCTAACAAGAAGTAGACCAACTGGAATCTCTGCCTCTGGCCTGTGTGATTATGACCAGACCTAATAAACTTCTATGCTGAATCTCTGCCTCTGCCTTCATCATGAATGCAAAACAATCATATTATGTTTACCAACAATTGCAATGAACTAGTAAACTTAATGCTCTTCTTGAGCAGAGATGGTTGACATCATTAAATTTTAGGAACATTTTTCCCTGTTCCTATGAAAACCTGTTATTTGGCTTACGACTAGTAATTAGATTTCAGGAACAACATTCCATGTTTCTATCCCTGATCCTGTGAAATGGTGTTTTTTATTAGCTCAGGTGTAATTTGTGTCAAAGCAGGGGAAGAGATTTACTAATATTATTGTCATGTGAAAACAAATGTGATTTTCCTTTAATAGCTTGGAGGTGAAAATGCTCTTTTAAATGAATTACAATTGATTATAATTCATAGTAATTATAATTAAATTTCTCCGTTTCTAAACATGTATGCTCCTTGATTTAGGATCCTTATTTATTTTAAGTACTTGTTGAGCTCTTATTGACTCTATTATGCCAAGTTCCTCCCAGATCAGACTAGTCAGTCCATGTATTCGACTATATTTGCATTTTGCTAAGAGACAGTTGGCATAACCTTGTAAGAAATAATAGGGAACCAGAACATTACCACTATATAAAATAGGCCATTCTTCTTTGAACAGAGACATTCATTGAGATTTCTTTCCATCTTTCATAAGTATATGCTTCCCTTTCATTATAAATTTCTGCATCACCCTGTTACAAACAAGTGTCAGGGAACTCAGAATATAGTCAACGAATGCTGTAATGAACATTAGAAGTTCAAATTTGAGTGTACAATTCAGAATTTCCCAATTCTGTTATATTGTTTAGGTTTTAGAAATTTGAAAGGGTTGAACTGGCTATGCCGTGGTGAATCTTACCCTGTGTAGACCTGGTGATAAACTAGCCATGCTAGCTAAGCTTGTGTTGCTGTAAAATCACTTTTTTAGTTTTTATTATTGTAAAATCATGCCTTGATATAGAAAATACAATTTATTTCAAATGTATTTTTGATTCGGCTTCTCAGTAATTTTAGTGTCAGAAAATTGGATATTGTCCCAAACATTTTAAGCTAATGGTAATATTTTGTTAATTTTAGACCTTACAGCTAAATGTTTTAAGGTTCCTCAAGAGAGAAATGTTTATTTAATTGTTTTAGATGGGCATTCACAGCAAATATTGTAAGATTTTGACTATTTTTAGATTAAATACACGAGCCCCAGAACGTGCGTTTGAGAGATATATTTTATCTTTGCTTTCCCAGGTATTACAAATTTATTTTTAATTTTAGTGACAGGGTAATCCGGTCTCGAAGGAGAGATTTCCATAAAAGTAGCATAATTATGTTATTTTGTTTTCTTAAATTATTCTTATTTTCAGTTAACAATTTTTAATTGGACTCTCAGTTTACTTTTCGTACATTTAACACTTAATATTTTTTATTTTAAGTTTATCAATTTATTTTTTTCATTAAAGTAATTTTCAATTAATTTTTTTGAATCTTTTAAAGTATTAATTTATTGATTTTAAATCTCTTAGTAAATTTTTTTTTATTAATAATATTTTTATTTATGCTAAATTTATATAAAATTTAATTGTTATTTTTTTTGGTGGTAAAGTTTTTTTTTAACTTTTTTAAGTGTTAGGTAATGAGTTTTTCTCTTAATAAATTATATAAATTATATTTTAGTTCAATTTTTAATTGGTGCTATTATTTTTTTTATCATTAATTAAGTTTTTTTACCTTCGTAATGATTTTTTCTTTTTAATTATTTTTAATTAGATTTGCAAATACATGATTGATTTTTTCATGTTATGATGGTAGACTTGGAAATAGAGTTATATATATATATGATATATGAGTTTTTCTGGCTTTTTTAAGTTTAATTAAGTTTTAAAGTGTGACTTTCATATGATTATATGATTAAGTTCAATTATGTTTTACATGAAATACATGATATTTTCATGTTATAACTAGTTTAAATTATTAATGTTGGTAATTGGTGTCAATTACATCTCACCAAAATGAACATTTAAAAACAAAATTTACTTTGTAAAATATGACAGAAAGTATAAGTGTACTCAAATTATAAAGATTATGTTATTATATATATATATATATATATATATATATATATATTTAATTAAATAGTATATATATGTTTTTATATTTTCATTTTTAATTTTTATAAATTTATCACTTCATTTTATTAAAAATTATATTATATGTTTTTATTTAATATAATTACTTTTACATTAAAAAAAAAATAAAAAAAGCCTGTAGCGTTATATTTACTTAAAGCAACATAATATCCGGTGGTGCGTTTGAGTTGCACTCCATTATATAAAGATAAAATTACATGTATTAATAATATGTGGAGATATGTTTCAACGTAACAACTCTTTATTAAAAATTATAATACACGTGTATTTTGTGAATTTGCGATTGTATTTTTCTAAAACTTTTTAAAATGTATTTAACAAAATATGTAATCATATATTTTTAATAATATGCGGAGAAATTTGTAAGTATTATATAAAAATATAATAATATTTATTTTGAATGTCGGAAAAGTTATTATATATAAAATTATAAAGATGTATTTAACATATAGTATATATTTATTTATGTGTTCAGATTTATATTTTATTTTGAGTTGGGATTGTATAATATAATTTTATAATCTTGAATGATGAATTATTTAATTTGTTTAATGTGTGTGTGAGTTTATTATTATTATTTAATATTATTTAATAATTTATTAATTTACACTTTCATAATTGTAGATTTATAAAAATATGGATAAATTTATGGGTATTTGTTATATGTATAAATATTTTTAATTAAAATATATGGTTTAATAAACAATAATAATTATATTTGTTTGTGATAGTATTTTTGTTTAATATATATTGGTGTTTTAAATAATTAAATAAAATATTGATTTAAAATTTAATTTGAAGTACGAAATTATATTTGTGGGTTTATAATTATTATTTATTTGTATATTATTAATATAAAATATTGGTTTAGAATATAATTGTGAATATATAGTATTATATTTGTATAATTAGAGATAGACAATTATATTTGTAGGTTTAATTATTATTTATTTTATATTATTAAATAAATTTTGATTTGGAATTTAATTGTGTATGGTTAATATTATAGTTCTATCATTAGAAATTAGACAATTGTTTGGTTTGGTTTATTGTATTTATAATTAATATTTATTTGTAAGTTTGTAATTGTGTTTATGATTATGGGTTTATGACTAATATTATATTTTTATAATTAGAAATAGACGATTATATTTTTAGGTTTAATTATTATTGATTTGTATATTATTAAATAAAATTTTGATTTGAAATTTGTATCATTATAAATAGACAATTATGTTTGGTTTGGTTTATTGTATTTATAATTATATATAATTAATATGTTGAACAATAGGTTTGTTTATGAAATATATATATATATATATATATATATATATATATATATATATATATGATTTGATTATTTAATAAAAATTAAGAATAAAGTAAAATTAAAAATTAATTTGAATTATTAAAAATTTAAAAAATTTAAAAAAATAATTTAACAAAGTATTAAAAGAAAATCAATAATTTTTAGAAAAATATTAAAAATGAAAATGAAAAATTGTAATTAACAAAAAAAAAAATTAAATTATAAATTAAATTAAAATGAAAAATCAGAAATAATAAAAAAATTAAGAATTAAGTGAAATTAAAAATTAATAAGAATTAAAAAATAAAATCAAATAATTAATTTATATTTTTAAATAGTTAAAATCAAAATATCAAAAAAATAATTTTGAATAAATTTAAAATTTAAATTAAAAAAAATGGAAATGGAAATAATAATAAAAAATTTAATTTGAAATATAAATTAAATGAAAATGAGAAAGGAGAAATAATAAAAATTAAGAATTAAGTAAAATTAAAAATTAATAAAAATTTAAAACTAAAATAAAAAAATCTATTTATATTTAAATAGTTAAAATCAAAATGTTAAAAAAAAAAAAAAAAAAAAGAATAAAGATTCATTTTGAATAAATTTAAAATTAAAAATTTTAAATTAAAAAAAAAAATGAAAATGGAAAAATAAATAATAAATTTAATTTGAATTGTTAAAATGAATAAGAAAATAAATTAAAAATTAAAAAGAAATATTAATTTGAATTATTAAAATGTAAAAAATTAGTAATTAATAATTTACAAAAATATATTGAGGAAATTATTTTAAAATTTTAATTTGATTGAAAATAAATGAAAAATTAATGAATTAATTAATATTTTAAAAACAAAGTTAAGTTAAATTTTTAATTTAATTTGATTTTTTTCATTAAATATATTTTAATTTGATTTGATTTTATTTTATTTATTAAATTTTTCACTTTTTTATTTTTATATTCAAATTGGAAAGGAAAAATGTAAAAATAAAATTAAAAATGTTAAATTAAATAATATTTAAAAAAACTAATAACTAAAAATTAAATTTAATTTAATTTTAATTCTTTTTTCTTTCTTTTTAATATTCAAATTAAAAAGAAAAAATGTAAAAGATAAACTTAAAAATGTCAAATTCAATTATTTATATTAAAAGGAAAATAAATTATAAAATTATTTAAAAGTAATAAAAATTAATTTTAATTATTAAAATTAACAAAACAATAAAAAGAAAATCAATCATAAAAATTGAAAATTGAAAATTTAAAAAATTAATTAAAATTTTATTTAAAATGAATAAACAATAAAATTAATAATTAATAAAACAATACTTTAATAAAATGTAAAAATTAAAATTTAATTTGAAATATTACAATATTAAATATAATTAAAAATTATTAATAATGTAAAAAGTAATAAGAATAGAAATTAATAAGAATTTTAAAAACAAAAATTTAAATAATTTTAAAAATTAAAAATGAATAATTATAAAAATTTAATATTAAAAATATATATTTTTAAATAAATAAAAATTAATAAAGAAAATGGACGATTCCTTTACAAAAGAGCGAGGCTAGACCTCATATACCTACAACTAACTCAACATAAAAAAATGCATAAAAGATAAAGCCATGTAGCCTTGAATGCCAACCAAAGCCGCTAACTACAACTACCATCCATCGAAGGATAATAATTTAACATGTTGGTAAACGCCCCTTTTCCTTTTTTACTAGTGACCTCATGCCATGGACCCGGCTTACGTAACAACTACCATCTGCATGCTTATTAGGATCCAAGGAAGGTGTACTTTGATCAGTGGTATGCTTCGATTTGAATCCGATATTTCTAAATTATGATTCATGTCCTCTCTTTACTTGTTTGCCACCTTCTTCTCTTGTCGTTCCTTTCTCTCTTTTGATTTTGTTTTCCTCGTCACTCCATTGTTTTTCTTAGCTTTTGTTTCACACACCCAATTGGGAGGGGAATTATTCCATCCATTGTTAGGTTGCATTTTCTTTTTATTTTGAAAGTTCTTCCTTCATACGTTTTTGGGCAAGATCCTTGTAAATGATCGGGAGTCTTGCAAAGATGACACCGAAATGTTGTATTTTCATAATCCAATGGTTGCACATGTTGCAAATTCAACACATATCCTATCTAAAAGTACCTTCTTTGAAATCAATTTCAACGCATGTTCTGGCGAAGGAACAAATGCCAATCGCTACCCTAGAGTGATTAATTTTTAGAAATCTCCCCAAAGCATGGTTGATGTCTTCAAGGGCATGCCAAAGGTGAAGGGGAAGGTTTAGGAGAGGGACCCACACATGTATTTTACTCACTTTGAAAGGGAGTTTGGGTCAAAATTAGGGAGGCAGGAAGTGAGAAAAAGACCAGCGTTACCCCAAAACCACAGTATGTTCAAGAGACATGGTATTCTCCTCGCATTGAAACTTGATAACAAAGAAGCCCCAAGAGAAGAAGGAGATCTCACAGTTATTAGTCTAGATTTTTTTAAATCCACTATGTAAGGGCTTTGGCGTCGGCCACGATCCGCTAAATCTCCGATAATAGCCAAATGGGTTAGATGGAGCAAATGGGCTCCAATCTCGGGCTTATCCAAGTTCAACATTAGGATCTCCTCAAAGCAATATCAATTATGTACACATGGGAGTTGCTCGGGATGGGGGCAAAGTGCGGGCAGACGACCGCTTTGAAAGAAGTAATTTTGGGGATGTATGAGACCCACCACTACCTTGCCCACCTTTGGAACCCTTATCGTGATGTGTTGCGCCTTCACCTGAGATGTAGGCCGACTCGAGCAGCCATTCTAAGAAAATGGAAATACTAATAAAAATTGAATGTTAATAATAATTGAAAAAATTATTTGAATTATTAAATTAATAATGATTGAAAAGAAAATTAATAAAAGTTATTTAAAATCAACCATTTCTTTTATTAAATATTAAAAGTCAATTACAAATTAAAAAGTAAAATAAAAATAATAATTTGAATTATTAAAAGTGAAAAATTTAAAAAGTGGGATATGGTTGTTTCTCCGAGATGTTGTCGTGGGGGGAGTTTTGTGCTTGGAAAAGCAAAATTTAGCCCTAGGCATGAAATTGGTATGGAATTTGATCTCTAAACCAAGGATCACTCGGATTCAATCTTGGAAAAAGCATCCTGGGAGCCCCTTCCCACTTTGTTGTTAATAATTGAAGAACTTCCTAAAGGCTCCCTCATTTGGAATTTTATTGTGCATTGTCAATCGATGTTTATGAATTTGGTTTGTCTACTAAACTTTGGGAAGACTCTTGGAATGGGTTTCCCTGTACAGAAAATCATGAGATTTGATCGAGGAGAAGGATGTTTTATCTCCGATATGGTAGGATCGATTTACTGCACTATCTTGATGAGAGGTAGATTCTCTTCCAAATTGGAGGTGGAAGGAATTTGATGGCTTTCGATTTCCCCTCATGCTAAGGAAGCTTTTTTTTGTTTCAATTTTTGAAAGAATAGTTCCATGCTTAGATTAGGAAGATAATATTCTTTGGATTGATACGGTTTTTGGTGAATATTCTTTAGAGACCGGTTAGAATAGTATTTTTCTTGGAGATGGAAGTATGATTAAAGAATGGCCACGATTTTAGGCAGCAAAAATCCTTGCTAAAGATAGTTTTGTCACGTGGTTCAGTTTTAAAGTTTGAGTTCTCACATAGAAAATAAGAAAAAAATGGAGTTGGGAAGATGTCTGGCCTCTCTTTGGAGTGGTAGCTCATTTCCCCGTGATGTGGATCTAACTGCAAGAGGTTGAAATACCTCCAAAACACACACAAACAATTTGCAAATAAAAACCAAAAGCTTCAAAATATCTTTCTTCTCATTCTAGAATCCACACTAATATTTTACATCATTACAATCTTCCTTTTATTTCACATCTACTCTAAAACCCTAAAATGTATAAAAACCCCAAAATGTCAAAACCCTAAAATGCCAAAAATTACCTACTAGCAAAACACCTCGGATGGGCCCCAAAATTTGTGTGCCAAATATGCCTTCATAAATTAAGGCTCACAATTTTTTTGACTTATTCTAAAAAGCACAACAAAAGTTATTAAAACTCTAAGACCTAGTCAAAAGTGAAAATAAATGTTTGGATTCAATTTTAGACGACTAGATGAAGGAATCCGGCACGAAAATATGCCAAAATGGCCATAACCTTTCATGATTTATAGAAATGTTGGCCCCAACATAATACTAATGAATATCTACCACCATGAAAAATTTCAAGACGATCCGACGGTCGGATCAAAAGTTATGGCCTCTCAAAAATTATGCTCCCACATCATCTTGTTGTAGCATATTTGGTGGGAGAGAAACCTTTGTATCTTTAGATAGGAAATTAACTCTTTTGATTCTATTAAGACAAGACTATATATTTCCTTTTTAGAATTTGTGTCTAGTCATTGGAAAGCATCCTTATATTTCTCTTCCGTGATCGAATCCTTCTTATCATGTGGACTAGGGTGAAAGGTTTGTGTCTACATGTTCTATGAATAATGATAGTCAATCATCAGTGAAGAAGCATATGCAAGATGCTTGGGAACCCCCTTGGATATTACAAAATAAATTTTGTGGGGCCTCTAAAGACAATTTGGGACAATTGGAGTGCAAGGTGCATCATTAGAAATGACAATGGTGACTTTATTATGGTTGTCTCCTTTTAGTTGGTTGAAGGATCTCGTAATTTAGCTAAATCCCAAACTCTAGAAAAGGATTAGCCCTGGCCGTCAAAAAAGGATTTTGTAAGATTTACATCGAAGGGAATATCAAGTAGTTGTTAATGTAATTTCCCATAACAGAGGGTGCATTCATGGTGGTTGGAAATGTGTCTTTCATCCATATAATATTGGGTTAATTATCTTGAAGAGTGGAAGATCTCCCATGTTTTCTAAGAATCCAACAATATTGTTGATTGGTTGGCAAACTTGAGTACTCCAAATCCTGAGCATTATATGTAATGATGAGATGGATGTGTGGTTTGGGTTGATTACTTGCTTACATCACAATTTAGTTAAGTTGGGGTGGTTTTGATGGTTGTGTGTGTTAGTATGGAAACTAGTTCATGATTAAGAAAAAATATGAATAATATAATATATTCCTAATCCGATTGTTATTGTAGCAGTAAAAGAAATTAACACTTAAGTACAAAAAAGATCCAAGAAAATTAAGTTAAAAATTATGAAACCCTAGTTGTAACGAGGAGATGGAATGGCGTAGTTGTTTTGCATATATCCCGAAGGTGCATACTGCCTGTAAAATTGAAAAATACAAAGCACGAGACTATAGTAATGAAGCTTAGAAAAATGTAGATCTAGAGGAATATGTTGGACATGGGAACTTGAAAATCGGAAGGGGCACCTACAGGGAACTACGGACTAGTAGTGGGCACGTGACTGCGAAAATGCTCATAAAATCATCTTTCACCGAGTCATAATGTGTTTTTGTCCTTCTCCTTTGGTCACTAGTAAGTCGCACAATGTTCGTCGAGATCGCTAAAAACTTCTTGCAATGAAATAATGACCTGCAAAACCCTTAAAGAGACATCAAATCCTAAAAAATAAAGATGCAAAGTGAATGATCATACTTTGTTCTCGGATGTCAAATAATTGATCTTACGAAATCGAGTGTTGTAATACATTTTAGATCCCATTTAGTTATATGTGAGTGTGCGCATAATTGTGCCCTAAGTGGACCTTTGTGTGTCACTTGTACATGATAGCAAGAAAAGTAGCTAGATGTAATAAATGTAAGTAAATGTGTGCATGGAATAAAATATACTTCCCCTCTTATAATGTTTATTTCACTAATTTTTGACATATTCTAATGAATATGGACTCTAAATATTACATGTTTTGGGAGAAATCTATCACCGATTTTTCCTATATTGGATTCCATTTTTTTGTTTGTCTTTGGATTCTATTATTACAATTGTTGGATTCAATTAGTAACAATATTGGATTCCAATATTGTCATTATTGGACTTATTTGATTTCCAATTTCAGTATTATTGGATTTCAATTTCTCTATCAGTGGATACCAATTTTTCTGTTTTTAGATTTTCATGTCATGGCGGTAAGTAAGGCTAGTATTCGCTAACTATTAAATGCATGAGCCCATTTGATTAATAAAAATAAAAATTAACAATAACTTCCTATAAAAACCTCGATGTAAGGTGAGCGGTCGCTAACTATTATAAGTCATGAGCATGTGGTATTGAATGAAAGTGCAAAATCCTCGATGTAAGGTTAGTTGCCACTAACTATTATAAGTCATGATCTGTCACAGATTAAAAAAAAGTGCAAAATCCTCGATGTGAGGTTAAGCAGGGTAAACTATTATAAGTCATGATCCCTTTGTATTAAATTAAAAATAAAAACTAATAATAAATCCTTGTAATAACAAGTTAGAAATGTGAACAATGCACTTTGAAATGGCTATCCTCACATTGTCATATTTGCAATACTCACACTTTCAAAGTTACAAAAATACGAGACACACACTTTGAAAGTGCACAGCACACATTTTCAAACTATGAGCCTCGCATTAGCAAAAACTTATTTTAAAGCCCCACACTCTAAAATTCCAAACTTGCACTCAAAAAGTGCAAACCCTCGGACTATGAAATTCTAAGCTTCACGCCGAAGAGGAGACTCACACTTTCAAAGTGTAAGGCTCAGACTTTCAAAGTGCAAGGTTCTCACTTTCAATGTTTATTATGTGCATCCTTAAATTTGACATTGACCTTAAATGCTAGTGGTTTTATTTTTATTTTTGAGTGGAATTTACTAAAAGAAATTTATGTTCTCACCCTAAAATATATCTAATCAGAATAACTCAAGTAGTATTTTTTACATTTTACACAACATTAAGTTCAATAGTGTTTATTATTATAAACTATATCTCTAAGTAATCATTAAAATAAAACAACATAAATTTGGGAGTTTATGTATATATCAAGAATTCTATTACTGTGAAAGATAGTAGAATTTATGCTTGTAAATTGTTCCACTCTCCATATAAAGGATGAGTCAATTTCTTCCGTGAGAAATAAAATGAAATAATCCTTTTACACAATGTAAGCAAAATTTTGTGAGAAACTCGAGCGTTACGCCCTCGGAGATAAATTGAACAAATATTTTATAGTTTACATCGATCAAAATATTCAATTGTGCCCAATTGTATTATATGTGAAAGTCAAGAAATGCCAACACCTTTTTCTCAATGTTGGTCCATGTGAATGAGCTACATTTGCATCACACCTCTTGATGTGGTATAAATATATTCTTCTATTTGTTTTGCTTAAGTATCCCTTTTGTAGCCCATTCTTTTTAGCCTTGTAAAAATGACAGTCCCTACAACTTTGAGTTATCGCACACACTATCCTTCAAGTCAACAAATCCGAGAGAAATTTTGTAATTGTATACATCAAATGTTTCGTTAAGCCTTGATTTGTTTTCATATTTTAGGTCAATGTGGCCAATGGTACCCATAACATAGGTAGAGGTGTGGATTTTGGCCAAGGGAATGCACTCTGAAATGCAGAATTACGTTAAAATGTGCCACCAAAATTATAATCCAAAATAATGTTATAAGTCTTCACATCCATGTGAACAATGTGGTGGTTACCGGTCTATAATGAAGATATGTCTATCCTTCTTGACACCATGAGCAATCTTTAGCGGGTGTTCTAGTCTAGATTAATCTTCTTAGATGATCCTATACAAAATTAAAAATTAATAAAACACTTGTTAGATTTTCCGATAATCCCTTTTATTATGAAGGTTAGAGATTGATTGGATGCTTTTATTTAAAAATATGAATCTACTGATATGCATATCCATTCATAATCATTTTACTCACCATGTAGGATGTCTCACAGACTCTAGTTTACCCCGTAATCGTAAACAATAAATTTCCAAGTGGATAAAATGAATAACCACGCAGACTCTCAATATTCCAATGCTTGATGCTTACATAGTACTCACAAAAATGACGTTCTAGAACACGCTTCAACCTAACACTCATCAAAAATTGTGAATACTTTTTTTGCTTAAATTATAAGAAATTTAAAAGGGTTTTTGATTCCTTAGGGTTCATTAAATTAACTTACATCACAAAGCTAAACTTTAAGATTGATGAGCACCGTGTCTAGTTAAAAGATTATATATTAAAATTGCTTTACCTCTAACTTTGATTAATTAAAAGTCAACTAGGAAGGTGCCATAGTTTAATCTACTTAGTTAATTGTTTTCTCTCCTTACTTAATGCTCAACTCTAATATTGTTAACTTCATGCTTAATTACTCTAGTTTCATTATCCTAATAGTTTTAAATTCCTTATATTAAATTCCTACAACATACTAAGGATAAATAAAGACTTTACACCCCAAGGCAATTAAATGGCCCCATTCACCAATCTACACATACTCTTAAGGATTTAATTTGAACATTTAAAATTCACTTTCACCAAAAAAAAAGGTAGGGTGAAATCTCCACCCTTAGATCAAATCAATCTTGGCCACTAGATCTCTAGGGTTGTAAACTAGCCCTACAATCCTTATGAATTTTTAATAAAGTCTTTCCTTTCATTCTACTCTCCTCATTTGGTTTATTTGTTTTGTTAAAATTGCAGGGTTGGAGAGAAGGAAGCCATGGAGTAAAATGGGAAGAACTATGAAGGATTCTGAGGAGATATAGTTTAGATTAGTTTATATTAAAGTTTTATTTTTTTGTTATTACTTCCATTCGAAAGTTGGGAGGGTTTTCCTTTACCAATTTGGTTTCGTTTCAACACTAAGTGTATTTGGGGTTTTCTATTTGAAATGACCCATTCCCATAAATATAAATGAGAAGGAATGTTTTAATAAGCATTTTAAGATTCTATTACTTAAAACCACAAGATTTTGTCATTGTTTGATTGTAGTTTTTCTAGTTAAATTTACGACTTAAAATTTAGAATAAACTAGTTAAAAGTTTTACACGGATCCGAGTGCGGATAGAGAGGTTACGCCATAAGTGACAACACCACCACCTAGAGCGAGATAGACGATTGCCCCCTAGGACCGCCACCCTACTTAGCAGCTGGTTTTGAGACCACCACTCTACTAGGTGGAGATGGTCCTGTTTCAAAAATCGAGAACCTAAAACTGAGCTTTCTCAAAACTAAAAGTTAGTAAACGTGCTAAAAATGCATTTTGAGCTCATTTTTGTACATCTCGAGTTCCATTTTTGGGATTTTATTCCATTTTCTCATTTCTTATTTTAATCTAATAATTTTTAAGTATTATCTAATCTAATAAAAATGCATCTACTTTACAAAGTCATTCCATTATGTTCAACTAGTCTTCTATCAAATTCCATGAGCAAAAGGGATTCAAATCTATTTTTACATCAAGTTATTCTCTTATTACAAAATCAACATTTCCAAATAACAATAAGCTTCAAATTTGTTCTCATGCTCTTATTTTCTTTACTGACATATATATATATATATATATATATATATATATATATATATATATATGTTGTAAAGAAAAAGCATGAGAACATTTAATTTGAATTACATTTGCTATTATGTTCTCTTAAGTCTCACTATGCATACATTTACAACACCTACAACTTTCTATATTTCCTTCTTTCTCTTATACAATAAACAACTTCACAAAGAAAGTTAAACTTTCTCGGAAACTCTCCTTTTTGTATACAACTTCCCACTAACTTTTACACAAGATATCATTTTGATTCTTTCTCTTATACTGATTTACAAATATTGGAATGCAACTTTTCTCCAATAAATTAGCCAACCCAAGTAAAGTCTCTGCCTGCTCAAGGTGGGGAATAATACAAGAATGTAAGAAAAATAAAATACATTAATACAAGTTTCCCCCACCCTGACTGAAGGAATACAATAAATTCTTCTCAAAGGAAAGGTTCACAAGGTCTCCAATACAAAACTCCTAAGCTCTGACTCCAACCAAGATAGCTCCTCCATGATTTGTTTGATTCCATGACAAAATGGGGAGAGGCAAGCAGCTCTCCACCCAGAAACCAAGATATCGATGAAGGAGGATAATCCTTCCCTCCATTGCCACAGAGGCCCAAAAACCACATTACAATGAAAGATGATTCTAGCACATGGAAGCAATAAGCTTCCACAACACAATTGTTTCACACAATTCCAATCACATTTTAATCATAAACAAGACAAAATGAAAAATAACTAAGCAACAAGTAAACAAGGCTTAAAATCTAAAGCCACCAGAGAAAGACCTATGGGAGGCCACTTATGCCTCTTAATGGGAATGGGTGCCCACCTTAAAGCTTCCAATGTCTATCTCAAATCCCCTACATACTATTATGCCTCCCTCAAGCACCCATATACCTTCCACATACTTTCATGCCTCCCTCAAAGTACCCCTTATACATCACATACTCTTATTCCTCCCTCGATATCTTATACCTCCCTCATAAAAGGAAGCAGAGTAAGAAATGCAATCATTCCTTGTGTCCAGGTGGGGCACCCAACCCAAAATCCCTCTAGCACAAGAAATTAAACTCTTATGCCTACTAATGAAATCAGCAATACGTA
>CM031239.1:328428841-328853792 GCA_018340775.1 Taxus wallichiana var. yunnanensis
TATCAATAGCAAAATATGCCCCAATACGGTGTGAAAGAAGAGAAAAATAATTATTTAATAAAAATAATTATTCCACGGTGAATGTAGAGAGAAAACGGGGTGATCAAAACGGGCCTCCCGCTTTTCGAATTCGGTAAAAAACATGTTAATATACTCCCCCAAGGGGGTAAAAACATCACGACCAATTCATATTAACTAAGCGGTTGAGAAAATTTTACTGTGAGGATCTGACACCCAGGAGAACCATGGTGATCGCACAAGACCATTTGAGGCACGTGGATGTAGTCCGGGGGTACCAATGCACGCAGACGATGGCCCCTTCATGAGTATCGCAACCTCGCTCGTAAATTTTTGTCATTAATGCCTTAAATTAGGTCTTTTAGGCGAAGAAAATGCACAGGTGTGGGATAGGGCACATAGGTGCCATTTTGGGGTTGCAAACATCCTTTTAAGGGCGCAGGTGCCAAGTCGAAAACGTGGACACGCGCGGACACAAATCACACACACACACACACATATACGCGCACACACAAGCACATGTGCGCACACGCGCACATGCTGGAAATTGGGCGCACATGAAAAAACATGGTACAAGCATGGAGAGGTGGGTACACACACACACAGAGCGCATGTGCCCAAGCGCATGCACCAAATTGGTGGTGCACATGCAAAAACAGCGCAGGCACCCGAAAGAGAGCACACATGCCAGAAGACACACGCGCATGCAAGCGCAGTAATTGTACAGCGTGACGCACATGCCCAAAAGGGCTTGCAAGAACCCTAGACAGGTAGAAAAGATAGGAAAGTGTCCAAAACATGACACTTAGAAGAATTTTAGGATTTTTGGGTTAACCCTAAAAGATGAGATAGATTTTTAGAGGAAATGCTAGGAATTGATGAGCTATGTGTTATTTTGACAGAGACAACTACCAGTGTTACGAGACACGGAGTTTCATTCCCAGATTGTTGAGTTAGAGGGTAGTATGTGTCAGCCACGATTGGCGAGCCATGGTGATATTATCGAGGCGGTGGGGTTAGGCCCGTGGCACCGGATGCCATCTATTGTACTAGATCACGGCCTTTTGACTACGCTAGCCGAGCGATGGCATAGTGAGAGTCAGTGTTTTAGGTTGCCCACAGGAGAGATGATAATGACCATTGAGGATGTTTGGTAGATTCGCACATGCCCATGATGGGTACATTGATTGAGTATAGTTTGGATGCAGGGCTGATTAGAGCAGCTTGTAGTGCTCTATTTGGTGTCGACAACATCCCACACGACAAGATGACCATAGCTTTACATGAGTGCATCTCCGACCCGACATTGCATCGAGGACCTCTCTATATCATGGTGCTTATCAGTGGGTTCCTACTCACTAATAAGACAGGACTTCGTTCCTGAGAGGATTAATGCCATTGGTTCATGGCATTTATAGCGGTGAGAGATATTGTTGGGGGTAGTGTATACTAGCCCATTTATACTAGGATTTGCATCTGATTGCATACCATGGTCAGAAGACCATGGGGCTAGCCTCGTTATTACAGATATGGTTGTGGGATCATATTGCTATCGGGCACCCCGTGGGGTGTTTTCGAGTTTGAGATCCCGAGGAGCCCCCATACATGGCTTGGGTAGCAGCTGGAGGAGATGTATGTGGCCATCTTGGCAACCTATTCAGATATAGGCGGGAGTTTGACGAGCTACCAGCGATAGATGTCATTTGACATCCATACAGGCACTTCCAGTGGTTAGAGGATGCCACAGAGCTCAGTGTGTGCTTAGTGGAGCACTTTCTTATTGGCAACCGCAGCTATATCATGGAGTTGTATTGTGTAAATAGGTGCCGAGCTGGCTGGATTCGGTAGAGTATGCAGGTCCCCAAATGGATATCCTGCATGCTCGCAGAGGTTACGAGAGGTAGACCATGGGGCCTCGTATACTAATGGCCCGAGCCAGGGCTAGTTTCACACAGGTGGTCCCCCAGGCATGGGACCCATTATGATAGGTGAGAGACCCAGGGACCATAGCTGATTATGCAACATGGTATACGATAGTATTACCCCAGTGTCTCACTATTCTAGAGGTAGCTTGGTAGCAGGCATTCGCTCACCCGTAGAGGTATGGCATGGGGCAGAGCATAGGGCCAGAGCAGTGGCACTAGGGCCAGACCCAGAGGATCCCTTTGATGGTATCCCTCATGATGGACAGGGTGCCCGTACGTACCCAAAATTTTAGGGTACTGCACCACCGAAATAACGTAACACGTGCCCCAATGATGATACAGGTCTCCTCACAAGGTGTTCGGATCTGGAAAAGCTCCCCAAGTATGCGTTAACATCCCACATGCCTTGCTTAGCCCCTGCGTGCTTTGTTGTTCTCTTTTCCTCTCTTTTCTTTGCATTTTGTTCTTGATTCTGGAACGCCACCACCCGCCTCAGGCGGGGTCTCGTGACCGCCGCCTGTAGGGCGGCGATCTGTAACCACCACCTGTTCGTAGGGCGGCGGTCCTTCACGCATTTTCTAGATTGATCGTTTAACGTGACTCACGTAAATTTCAATGTTTACCATCTTTTTCACCGTCTTTGGCTTACATTAATGATTATGGTTCCCTGAATAGTGTTTTGGCATTGTTTATGATTTAAGAGATCAATTTGGTTTTTACCTTTGGGTAAATGGAAATGCTATAAATAGTTGGCTTGTGCTCAAGAAAATGGCCCCTCAAATTTTCCTCTGAATTTCTCATTTCAATAGTTTAGCCTTTCAATTTTGCTTAGGATTCATAGTTTCATTTGTTGAATGCATGGTTAGTATTGTTTAGTGTCATTAAAGCCACATATCTTCCTCAGTGCAAATGTTGTTATTAGTTCATCCAATCAGGTTGGAGTAAGATAGTTTGTTTTTCAATAGGAAGCCATTAAAGTTGCAGGTTTTGTTCATCAAACAGATAGTTTCGGAGTTACGTACGCTTTATGTTGCATTACTCACAATAAATCCCGCTAGGAATTGCATAGGCCAAGCTACGTACTCTTGCGCACCATCCCTCTCCTACTCGCATTGTATTCGATGCCCGCATCCTAAACTTCCTTTGTTCCAATATCTACTTTTGTTGATCTTTAGCATTACACGCTTTTTTGGATCCACGTGAACACGAAGGAATGAGGAGATCACACTGAGGGGACAAGGTCACACACCATCGACTCGCTGCACATGTTACTGCGAGAATCCAGGTTCTAGCTTTCAAATTTCTAGTTAAAAGCATATCAAATAGAGTAGCTAATCATTTCATTTTAGTTAAATTTTACTTTCGATATTGCCAGGGAAGCTGTGGGGATTGATAGTTTCTGAGAAACTATGATTCACTCCTCACTTCTGAGGTAGGATCGAGAGTCTTTCAAATAGAGTAGATCAGCTATCAAATTATTTAGAATAGATCTAAAAGCTCGTATTGACAAGTAGCTATACTCGGTTTCTTTGTTTGTTTTAATTACGTTGTTAGTTTAGTTGTCAATTTTAGATATATTAGATAATTGCTCTTTAAATTCTATTCGGTAGTTTATCAATAACTATTAGATTCAGGAATATACATAGACATATCTTACACAGCTTAAATTATTCGTCATTAGTTAGATTTGTATCATTTCCTTTTGTATGACAATCACGGACCTGAGAGCCCGGATAATACGTATTCGAGCCAATCGTGCCTTAACCCAATCTTATTATGGCGATAACTCGATATAGATCAGAACCTTAGAATCCAAGTCTTCCGAACAACAACATACTTACAACAGATCAGCTCACAGTTAAGTGAGTTAAATATAGAAGACGACCAAGCGCACACGTTTTGGTCAAATTAGCCAAACTATAGATTACTCTAGATAAATATCCACATGACTGTAGAAGGACTTGAAAGAGAGAAAACGTTTGGTTGTGACCCTTTGGTCCCACAGCCAAACGCAGGAGACACTCTCACAGACATAGATACTAGCTTAAGAATTCAGGTTGCAAGAATGCCTGTTAGACACTATGAGAAGATCACACAATTGTTAATTCTGAACATAGAGGTGAGAAGGCATACGACTATTAGATACTAGGGATTAGGGACTGATTCTGCACATGACCATAGCAAGTCCACAACAACCACGAATCTATAGTTGTGACCCACAAATCCCACAACCCAATGAGCCTACGGGTTAATCTAACGTTGATGTTGGCTTACGCACATTAATATTTAGATCCACTCCACTTCCACCTATCATCATCACACAATTATCCTTGTTAGATGTGTGGCTAATAAAGCTAAGGGATTTACGGACTAGACTGAAGAATCGACCATAGAATCTGCTATATATCCATCATCCATCATATGACATTGTCTGAAGACATACACGAAACCATCCCGGGTCATTTTCCACTTATCCCACAACCTATAGATCGATCATGCGAGCTCGATATTGATTGGAGCCTTGACGATCATCCTTGTCGACCGATCTATCACGCTAGTTTAGGTTAGGAGGGCTTTCTTTACCTTAGATTCATAGATTCCATTAGTGCGTGTCAAAGATATAAGATTTCCTAACTAGTTTACCTATACCCTACTCATAATCCATCCCCACCGGTTGTCTCGCACGACCTCGAGAGGTTGGGTGTGAGGAAGAGTTACTTGTAGATTCCCACGCTCGCTTGTCACTTTTCCATCGTATGCGTGCCCCACAGGCAGGGGGAGGCCGTAGGGCCTAGTATAGGTAACCATACAGCCACCCAGAGGCGGGGTTTTGAGCAGGACAGCTCTTAGAGCACTTCGAGACCGGAGTCACGAGGCACACACAACCTCCCAACTAGTGGCACAAACGACCACAATACAGTGCAGTAAAACAACTCATAGCTAAGAGAGACGCAGCTAGAGCAGAGAGAGATGAGGCTCGAGGCTAGTGTGTGACAGCCATAGAAGAGCATGATGAGGCCCGAGCTCACATAGTGACTTTACTATCGTAGCGAGATCGAGGCTCGAGGCCCCAGCCTAGGCAAGAGATGACAGAAGAAAGCATGGCAGAGCTAGATCCGAGAGATAGCTACATAGGGGGCATAGATATTGAGCCTCCTACATTAGTCCCAATCATAGGTGTGCATGGTCGTTGCATAGAGAGATCATGTGTATGCACGATCACTATAAAATGTCCCACTTTTTGGTATGTTTTGTACCATTATAAACATGAATTTTCAGTTTCATTGATTTTCTAAAGGTAATAGCCATAAAACCATACACATTCATGAAATTCCACAAACTAATGAAATGTTGTGTTTAGAGTGTAGAATACATGTAAATTTTTTTTTTTAAATTGCAAAAAAATGGTCTTTTTCTTAATTTTATTCATACGTTGTTTCTTATGTTATAAAAGAGGAATGACTGTCCCCAGGTGGTTTTTTTAAATGAAAATTTATTTTTTCACCATGAAATTTTAGATATATGTTCAAGATTTGAATTTTGAGGTGCTGTCAAATTTTCATATTTTTGGACTTATATATTTTTTAATTAATTATTTAGTAAAAATATTTTCAAATAAATGGCGTACAAATTTTAATGCCAATAACTTTTAATATTTATATTGAAAGTGAATTTTTTTCACAAGTAAGAAGAAGACTTCAACAAATAGTAATTTTATTTTTTTCAATTTTTTTGATATATTTTGTTATTTTTCAAATTGTGTTGATTGTGTACAATCAATTGTCCTAAAATACCATATGTTAGCAAAATATAAAAAATAAATAGTAAAACAAATTTTTAAAAAATGAAAATTATATTTTTAGAAAGCTAATAAAATTATGTATTTTGTGTTAAATTTTTGTAATTTTATTCATTCGTTAACCCTAATTACGTGGCACCTAAGTGGCACATTTTGGCATAAAATTATCCTCCAAATGGATTTGGCGCCAAAATGTGCCACATAGGGGGTTCGCACGAAGGGGGTTCGCCCGAAGGGGGTTCGTGTGAACCCCCCTTTGCCCGAACCCCCCTAAACCCTAAATATGTTGCCCAAAACTATATAAATATCTATATATAACTATTTACTTGCCAAAATTATTTGAATTTAAGGGGTTCGCGCAAATAGGTGTTCGCGCGAACCCCCATTCGCACGAACCAGTTTCTTTGTCCTACGTGGGAGTTCAGGTGAAAGGGGTTCATGTGAAAGGGGTTTTCACTTGAAAACCCTTGATTTCTGATCCCGCCCAACCTCTTATTGATGTTTTTGGGACACGAAGTGGGACACAACATTGTTCTTTGACCAGGCAGATCTTATTAAGCATAGAGGACCAAGCCCACGCCGAGCCGCAGCGATGACCACAGAGAGAGATCGAGAGGATGCCGCTTCTAGATAGGTCGAGGTAGACCTAGGCCGAATTACAGTGAGAGCAAGATACTGCCCTTCAGGTAGCACTTGCATCTGAAGATGCGAACCTAATACGTGACGCCACTAGACTTGGTGGTGAGGCCCTCTTCTACAGGACTGCATATTACAGAGTGGTTCCACTAGAGCAGCGAGTGGCACTGCCACAACTATCAGGGTCGAGTGCATCAGGCTCTTGATCACGGAGAGATCCGGACATTCACCGCATTAGTTAGATAACCTATACCGAGTAGTTGGTGAGACCAGCGCCTCCCCCTCTGGGTGTTTTGTCATCCAGAGGACAGATCTGGGAGCCCTAGCGAGGGTGAGAGAGCTGTGGTTGAGAGCCACATATTTATTGTATAGATTCTTTGATATGTATGCCTCTTATGAAGGCCGATTTTGATGTACAGTTATGTTATACATGTATTTTTGATGATGCCTCATGATGAAGGCTTGATTCTTTCAGATACATGCCCCTTTTTTATGGCATTATGTATCGATGATGTATTATATTGAGTACTTATCTGGACATTATATGTATGTACACAGACATTGTTGATGTATCACCTTTGTACGCCTCAGCTGAAGGCATTTTTGATATAGAGCACAGATTTGTATCCATTTTTGATATAGATGTATATTTGACACACATGTGTATATATATATATATATGAGGATTACCTTGTTTTGGCTCAGATACACATGGTTATGAGATGATGTATTTTATTGTTTTTGATACATGTATATAGATGGTTTTTTCTTTGTCTTTAAACTCATGGGGAACTAATTGATGATGGGACATGAATCGTATTTAGTATCTTGAGGGCACACCGCCCGCATTGATTCGATATATATTATATATATATATTGATTCAGCACTTATGGATGGTGTTATGATGTTATCAGATTCCACATTTTGCATGTACGTTATCCTGATGTTTGATGTATATACATGTGCTTGTTTAGAATGTTAGATGATAGATCCGTAGATGATATCAAATGTATTACTCATGTGATGTTTTGTTGATGCCCAATAGATGGGATGATATGATGATATTGGTGTAGGGGGATAGATTTTTTATTATGCGCAACCCCTCTTGCCCCCATTGATGATACGATATGTGATGATTAGCTTAGCATACATGCATGATGTAAAACTTAGCATTTTTGTTTATATATGATGTATAGATGATGTTAGATGTGATGATAATGATGGTAATGTGATGTGAATGATAAAAAAACAAAGCACATGCAAGAAACACAACCAAATGCTAACAAAGAACACCAGGAATTAATGTAATATACCATGATTCACCATGCTTTATTAACAAGTAACAAACACAACCAAATGCTTAAGAAAGAACATAATGAATTAACACATTACATCATGATCTCCTAAGATCAACCAGTATGCAAAAACTCACCGCAATATGCACAAGCAAGAATAAATCTAATCTAAGCAAGAAAAGATGAATCCTAACAAAGTACACCTAAGCAACAAACAACCCAAAAGCAAGAATGCAAAACACTATACAAGCAACAAGCAAAGCAAGGAAACAAGACAATGCCAGTAAATGTTTTTGTAAGATATGTTTTCATGGACTATTTTTCTATTGTTTAGGTCTTTTCAAAACAATTTTCTATTGTTTAGGTTTTGAAACAATTTTCTATTTTTTTTTTTTATGAAACAATCTTCTATTGTTTTTGGTGTTTTATGAAACAATTTTCTATTGTTTTTGGTGTTTTCGAAACAATTTTCTATTTTTTTTGTTTTTCAAAACAATTTTCTATTGTTTTTACGTTTTCTAATGGTTTTCCAAAGCTATGTGCAGGTAACCAAGAAAGCGTGGATGCCCCCAAGTTAGATGGGGAATATACAAGGGCAGAAGCCACGCATTTATGAACAAGAAGGTGAAGTCGTTGGGTTGCCCCTAGCGTAAGATGGGAGATAGCGAAAGACCATACCCCTCACATGAATAGAAGAAGGCAAAGCCGGATCAAGGCTGATAGACAGATGGTGTGCACAAGGAATCTCGAAGGTAGAACCAGGTCTAGGCCAAAGACAACTACCCTCCTAACACAGAATGCTTGTGAACAAAAATCCTCCCGAGGCGCCGGAAACCAGTTTTCACCCAAGGACTTGTCCAAAGTGCCACAATTGTGTGGTTTTCACTAGTGGATGACCTATTTTTCTTTTTCTTTTTTTGATTTTCTTGATTTTTTTTTTTATTTTTGATTTTTTAACCTCCTTACGCCATGTTCAAGCATAGAACCTCTTAAGATGCATGGTGTTCATGGGCTCCCGAGCTCATCACCATTGGGGTGAGCCAGTTTGTATGCCCCTGTGCCATACTTGGTAACTATGACATAGGGTCCTAACCAATGTGGTTCAAACTTCCCTTTCTTTTCTCGCTCTACTCTGGTGTTGAACTGGTTCTCCTTCATGACTAAATCACCAACCTCAAACTGACGAGGGATGATTCTTTTGTTGTAGTTTCTGGAGACTCTGTGTTGATACACTTTCAGGTGATTAAGAGCGCGAATGCACCTCTCATCCAAGAGCTCTAACTCAGCCAGTCTTGCCACTCGATAATCTTCATCCTTATCCAGATAGTCCTAAGAGAAATTCTCAAGGATGGAAGTTCGATCTCTAAAGGGATGATAGATTTTGTCCCGAACACTAGGGAATATGGTGTCACACCCGTAGGAGTGCGAATGGATGTTCGGTAAGCCCAAAGGGCTGGATGGATTTGTAGGTGCCAGTTTCAACCTATTTTGCTAACCATCTTCTCCATTATCCTTACCAAAGTCTTGTTTTTTGCCTCAGCTTGTCCATTACCCTGAGGGTAATATGGCGTGGACCATTTTAATCTGATTTGGAACCATTGGCAAAGACCTTTCATAGTTTTGTTCTTAAATGACTTCCCATTATCTATAATAATGGTCATGGAATACCATATCGGCAAAATAATGTGATTCATGATGAATTTAGAAATATGTGCTCCTGTGACATAGGTTAAAGGGACAACCTCCACCCATTTTGTAAAATATTTTGTAGTTGTGATGATATGTGTATGACCATCAGATGAGGTAGGAGTAAGTTTTCCTATTAAATCAAGTCCCCACTTGGAGAATGGCCATGGGGTAGTGATAGGTTGCAATGGTTGTGATGGAGCATGGATGAAATTTCCATACTTTTGGCAAAGTACACATTTTCTAACATAATTGCAACAATCAGTTTCCATGGTAGGCCAATAGTAACCTACTCTCAATAGTTTCTTAGCCAAGACCATTCCATTTGTATGTGCTCCACATACCCCTTCGTGCACTTCTTTGATTTCTTGGATTGACTCCGTCACATCCAGACAACGTAATAGATTCCCATCATAGCCACGATGATAAAGTGTACCTCCTAAAAGGGTGTAATGGGCTATCTGGTGAATCAGGCTTTGCTTTTCAGAATGGGAGATATCGGGAGGGAATGTGTTGTCCTTAAGATAGGTGAAAATGGGTTCATACCATGGGGAATGGGGACCAACAACCTCACAAGCCAGGTAAGATTCTGGCATGTCATATGCGGGCTGGCGTATATTTTCTACAAAAATGGCATATCATTATTCCCTGGAATACAAAGCATAGATCCCACCATTGCCATGGCATCCACCGATCTATTCTGTGCTCTTGGGATTTTTCAAAGGTAATGCACACAAAATACTCCTTTAGAGTTTCCACTAACTTTTTGTAAGGTATGAGCTTGTCATCCTTAACCTTATATTCATCATTAACCTATTTAATGATTAATTGTGAATCACCTACAACCTTAACATGATGAACATTCCACTTGATGGCTAGCTTCATCCCTGCAATGAGTGCTTCATATTCTGTAATGTTGTTTGTGCAAGGGAAGGCCAGTGAAAAAAGCTTGTGGTATAGGATCACCCAAAGGAGTAATAAGGACCACTCCTACACCTGAACCATGAAACGTAAATGATCCATCAAAATGTATCTACCACATGATAGATTCTTCAATGTAGAGCAAGGAGGCATCTGTAGCATCCCAGACTCAAAGGTTCCATGCTTTGCAAGGGTGCTTCCACTAGCTGGTCTACAAGTACTTGTCCTTTAACTGATTTTTGATGGACAAATTCTATGTCAAACTCACTAAGTAGAATGATCCAATTAGCCATTCTACCCATGAGGGTGGGTTTGGACAACAAATACTTGAGTGGGTCGACCTTGGATATGAGCTTGGTCTTAGTATTCAGCAGGTAATGGAAAAGTTTTTGAAAGGTAAAAACAACGGCCAAGCAAGCCTTTTCAATCTGAGGATAATTAAGTTCATAGGTGATGAGGGTGCGACTCAGATAGTACACCACTTTCTCCTTATGGCTAAGGTCGTATTGGGTGAGCAAGCGCACCAATAGAAAATTGTGTAGTGGAAATATAGAGAAAAGTGGTTCTCCCAGAGTGGGAGGCATGAGGACAGGTGGATTAGCCAGGTACTATTTAAGCAAAGCAAAGGCTTGCTGTTGTTCGGTCCCCAGAGGAAAGTGACATCCTTTTTAAGAAAATGGGTGAATGAGTGACATTTATCTGCAAGTTGGGAGATGAAGCGGTGAATGGCTTGAATTTTCCCTTACAAGCTACGTAGTTGCTTGATATTCTCAGGTGGAGGCATTTCAATGATAGCAAACACTTTAGTAGGGTCTACCTCAATACCTCGTCTTGACACAATGAAGCCCAATAGTTTCCTGGATAGTACACCAAGACACACTTCTTTGGATTCATCCTAACTTTGTATTCACACAGGCATTCAAAGATACGCCGTAAAATGACAGGATGATCCTCTCTTGTTTTGGACTTTCCTAGGATGTCATCTACGTAGTCCTCCATGATATCATGAATCATATCATGAAAAATCACTATCATGGCCCGTTGATAGGTAGCTCCTACATTCTTAAGGCCAAATGGCATCACCTGATAGTAGAAGGTGCCCCAAGGAGTCGTAAAAGTTGTTTTGTGTTGGTCCTCCTCAGCGATCTTAATTTGATTATAACCTAAAAAGCCATCCATGAGTGATAGCATTTCATACCCTACTATTGAGTCAACAATCATATCAATGTTGGGCAATGGAAAATCATCTTTAGGGAAGCTTTATTGATGTCCCTAAAATCCATGTAGATTCGATACCGATAGGTTTCTTCTAGACAGGAACAATGTTCGATATCCATTCAAAATAATCAATTGGTCTGATGAATCCTACTACAAGCAATCTTTCCAACTCTTCTTTAACCAACAGGCCACTCTTGGGTGCATCTTTCGAGCTTTTTTGATAGGCTTAGCGTCTGCGTGCACAACTAGGTTGTGCACGACCAAAGTTGGATCTAAGCCGGGCATGTCTTTGTAAGACCATGCAAACACATCAATAAACTCTCGCAGCAGCATAGTGAACTGTCTTTTTCTCTCTAGCCGAGAGTGATGCTCCCAATTTTACTATCTTGGGATCTTCTTCTGGTACCAATATTGACATCAATGGTTTCTTCAACTAACAATTTTGATAAATCCTCCATACGCGTAGGATCAGGAGGAAGGTTGAGATCTTCATCCAAGGATGTCTCCACGAGATTTTCATCCTTGGCATGGTCACTTTGTTTGTCCTTTGATTTTCTTATTTGTTTGTCAGCCAGTGCCTCAAAGAGGTTTTCACTGTGTGACTTGGACTTCGATTTTTGCCGAGGCTTTTCTTTAGAACTTTTGCCCTCACTTTTCTTTAAATTTTGTTGACCACGAAGTTCAGCCTCCTCACCGAAGTAGGCGCAGGTGTCTAAGTCGATAAAGAAACCTTTCTTGTGATCTCCAATGGGATTGTATCCCTTATGCCCATGAACTCTGTAATAGCCTCGTCATTCTCAAATAAATCTAGTGGCACGTGACATTGTTGGTCCCATTCAACAAGGGAAGGGTATACAAGGTCAAGGGTTGGTTCTATGGGGGTTAAGGTTAGGACAACATTGTTCATGAAAAGGTTCAGTGGAGGCCAGATCCTCATATTGGCTACAATGGGAATCATATCACTGTCTAGATAATCGAACTATCCTCACGCTCAGAACAAGTCACATCTTGATCATTGGGGTGTGCTCCATAAGGGTGAATCCCAATGCCATATCTTTCTATTTTGAAATGTGGAAGAGGGACTGGTTCTCTTTGTCCTTGTTCATTCCTCCCACATCCTAGGCCTTTATAGCCCATGGAGTACATCATTCTACTAGATTTTTCATATTTAGGGTTTGATAACAGGATGGCTGAGTGTCCTCAGGGACCCAAGTAGTAGGTGGATCAAGTAATTTCTCCTCAACTAACAAGCCTCCAGGTAGGAATGACCCAATAGTGTGTTCCTCTCTAGGTCTCTTAAGTGGTAGTTGGGTCGACCTCTAGTCTTGGGTGACAAAGAGAGATCTAACACCAAGAGCGCTTGTTGTACATTATACTCCCCACAACCATATTCCAGGATTTTCATCTCCCATGAATCAAATGGAGATGTTGAAGTAGATGCCCCATGAGCACAAGAACTAAGAGAATCTGAATCTACTCAGGATTCCATGGCCTCAGATTGAAGAGGGACAACTATATCTGCGGAGGGACATGCATATGTACCCTTTTGTGCAAAGCTATTGAGAGCTCTACAATGAGCAAAGGGCTCTAAATCTCCTGGTATTATTATCATGTGTCCCTCATGCTTCAACTTATGCATTGATGAAATTTTGATGGCACGGCCTGCATGGCATGAATCCATGGTCGGCCTAGAAGCATGTTATATGGAAGTTCCAAGTCTAGGACATGAAACTTTGTCTGATGACAAGTGGGGCCCACCTCCATGGGTAGCGTGATGGTGCCTGCTGACTCCCTTTCCACGTTGTCGTATGCGGTGATAGTGATAATATGGGACTCAAGATCTTCCTCCGTATGTCCCAATTGTTTGACCAACTTAAGCGTGCAGATGTTCAACCCAGATCCGTTATCCACAAGCACCCGTTTGATTTTCCTACGGGTGACAACTACCTCAATGTATAAGGGAAGATTATGTGTAGGATTCTCGTAGGGATCTCCCTATGGTTGAAAGTGAGATGCTCACTTGGTGCAATGTTTGCCACCACGGCTTGAAGGTGTGCAGGATCGACTTCTAAAGGCACTCCCGACCCCTGAAGAGTTTGATACAGAATGTCCTTATGCACATTGGATATCTTGAGAAGATCTAAGATCAAAATCTTAGCAGACGTCTTCTCAAGTTGTTCTAAAAGGTTATATTTACTAGTTTGGGGTCAACGGAGAGGGTTCCGAATCACGAGGCGGGCACACCTTATTACCATGCAGCAACGTAGTCCTTTCCCTTGATCCGGATGGTATTGACATGGTCAACAGGAGAGTGAATACATCCGATAAGTGAATCATAATGATTGTTATCTCTTTTGGTATACAAGTAATTCATGGCTTTATAGGTTTGGGATGACTCTCCCCGATCCGGCTTTGTCTTTTCCACTTATCATGCTTGGGGAATGGTTCTTTATAAATCCCCATTTTCTCATTAGGTGTTTGTGTTTTTCCAGGGTTATCCACCTCTATCTCCCCGTTGTCAATGAGGTCCTGAATATAATGGCAAAGCCACAAACATTTGTCTATCTTATGTCCTTTAACAATGCATTTCACAATATTCATGCTCCTTATACCATGAAGGTTTAGGAGCGTTGTCATCAAATGGTTGTGGTAGGATAGGTCATCATGTGGGCCGCATCCAACTATTTTAGTATGACTGACAATGGTTCATTGAGAGAGGTGAATGTTCTTCACTTTGGTGGTGGTTGAATTGGGCCCTTGGTCAGTTTAAAAGGTTGACCAGTTTGGACCGTTTGAACACGTTTGGAATCAGTGATTCCATCTCCCACCACATTTTTGTTTTTGTTAAAGATCTTCAGCTTTTCCACGGGTTTGACACTTTGGTTGTCTTTAGATTGGTTTTGAGGGTGCCTTTGCAATGAGAGCCTTTTCTATCTGAATCCCTTTCTTGATAACCTCCTCAAAAGTACGAACACAATGCATTTGGAGGTGGAAAGCTATATCCGGGTTGAGATTGGGAACAAAAATACTAACCAGCTACTTTTTAAGGAAAGCACAAGGGAAGCGACTAGCTATCCCTCTCCACCATTGGAGGAAGCTGGCAAAGGTCTCATTTGGGTTGCTTGGCCCCACACAAGTCTGCCATGGTGACATCACTCTCTATGTTATATGAGAAGTGACGCACGAATCTTTCTACCAATTCTGGCCTAGGTGAAAATTGATCCTCGTGGTAAGCGTGTAAACCACTCCAATGCTTGACCTCCGAGACTCTTGGGAAAAATTCTATGAGGTAATTGTCACTATAAGACACCTCTTGACATGCCATGTAGAAATATTTAACATGATCCCTTGGGTCTCCTTTTCCTTTGTATTTGTCAAATTTTGGCATATCAAATTTCTTTGGAAAGGGTTGAAGGGTCATTGTTTTGTCAAAAGGATAGGGGCATAATTCTTCATATTGATATTTCCTAATGCTCCCTATATTGCTCTCTTGTAAGCTCACAAGTGTCACTTTCATAGACACTTCTTGTGCGAGCAATTGTTCTTTAGTGGGAGAAGTAGGGATGTAACATGATGATACCCTGTGTCTTCTTCTCCTTGGTTTTCCGATGGAGTTCATTGATCTTAACCTTAGGCCTCAACTTTTGAACATTTCTTGTTTGCATCTTTCTATACATGGGAAGTAAGCAAAGCTAGTTATCGGCTTAGGTTACTTGATTTGTTGTTGGATTGTGGCTTGGTTTGTTGTTTCTTCTTCTAAAGGTTCCTCCTCCTCATATTGTGGAGGTTCTTCACCTATCTCATGTTCTATCTTGTTTCTTCATGGCACTTTGATAAAGGGTATTCTATGCCCTACCACTTTATCATTTTCTGCGTAAGAGGTAGAAGCTTGTCCGTGTTAAAATATCTTCCATATTGATAAGGGGACGTTCTTCCTCAGTAGCATTATTCACAGGTAGTATTGTTTCATTCTCGATGGGAAATTTGGCCCCTAATTCCATGACCCATGCCAACACTCTATCTTTGTTTCTAAGAAGAAATTCTCATCTAGTAGAGTGGGGTCAAAATCAAAGTCTATGTGTGGTGATTCTAATTCATTTCCACTATGATCGACCATCTCTTTGTTTCCTTTTCTGCAAAAAAATAGTGGTCCTAGGTCATGTCCAATGAAGGGGTTTGACCCTTGTCTGTTAGAGGTTTCCCAAGCTTGCACTTGTTGTTCCTCATATGTCTGTTTCTTTAACCCTAGACATGTTTTAGGAGCCATGTTTTCGTGATAGTTTCACTAGGGTAAGTTGTAAATGTGTTCAAAGCTTAGTGATCACCCCTAAGTGAAATGCAAGATGTATTTGTTAAGAGTATGAATAAGTCAACAATGTGAGAATACCAATGTGATAGAGTGATAAATCACCCATGATACAAGCGTTTGGTATCAAAACCCGTTTAAATGAAGTACCTCCTAGACTACGTTTCAAAAGTAGTTCACATCACAAGATGATTAACAAGATGTTTTCACTTATGCCAAGTTCAAGGAGATGAACAAAACGTAAGTAAATACAAGAAGTCAATGCGACCTCCCAATCAAGATATACGATGAGCGAGCTCAAACTCGATTAAGACCTATATCTCAAAAAGTGCCAATTACAATTTGTGAATGACACAACAATATCACCAAGATATGTTAACCCACTTTGCGAGAAAGTGAAGTATTGATATCAAGGTGTTATTGATATAACACACACAAATGGTAACACCTAACACTCTTTGAAATCGAGGTAATAATAGAACCGAACTAAAAAGATCAAAGTATAGCTAGGAATAGTTAAAAATGTGTGCAGCGTAACCTTACAATATAGGTATTTATGTCGAGTTTACAAGAAACAAGACGTAAATATCAAAATTGTAGTGATACGATACAAACAAGCTAACTCTTCTAAGGAAGTCCACGGTGATGAACCACGCCTAACTACAATGACGATCTTGACATGGGTATCAAGATCACAATGGCTACCAATGACGTGAATACACCTCCACACACTTTAGACGTTTAACTTACCCACCGCAAAACATGGATGGGCGTAAATGACATAAAAGTGACAGAAATAGTCGATTGGTAACACAAAGGTAATCACACTCTTCTTTGATCAACAAAGTGTCAAAAGAATGTGAAGGAAGCAAATAAAAAAAAGGATGAAAAATGTTGGCTTCACTTTAGCAGAGTTTCACCTCACCCTAAGGCAAGTAAAAACTAGGAAAGTAACGCGTCACACGTTTCTCAATGAAAATATGGTTCACAACTCAACACTATTTTAGAATGGTCAAAGTGGGCTCCTGGCCAAAGTATATCTTCCTAGGTGGTTCTCTCATCCTAGGTGCTACAAAGATTATCCACGAGTGGACGATTTACCCAAAAAGTCACAATGACTAGTTTGGGAGTATCTCGACTTTTCCCCCTTCAAGCACAGTGGGCAATAAATGCATCCAAATGTGTACTTAAAAGGGTCATGTAGGGACAACTTGTAACTCTATCTCACAAAGGATTTACTAGTCAGATAGGTAGTGCGAGCACTTCCCATTTCATCCACAAGGTTCCCTCTTGCGTGGACTACTTTGGGGTTCCTGAACCACCCCCATTGTTGTAGCTTAAGGCATTATGCCAAAGGGGTTATGTTCCAGTTGAGCGGAGAGGGATGTACCCTTTTCTAAAACTTGCAATACAATGTTTTGAATATGTTGTTCTTTTTATCTTTTTTAATTAGATGTGGTTTGCTCAACACCATTTGACAACCTGTATAACAACTGTATTAGTAGTTTTCTGACTTTTGTTTCATTCCTCCATTCTTTGACAAGCGTTTTGGTCCTGTATGATGATGATTTTAGTAGTTTTCCATCAAAAGAGAAGGCATCATTTCTGATTCTCCAGATCATCCAAGGACGCAAGAGAAGAGCATACGTGATTGTCTTCAAAATCCAAAAAGATATCAAATGGAAAAACACTTTTAATTCAACTATGCCAAATTAACCAATTCCAAATCAAATACCCTTAACAATCTCAAAGCATCAAAAGGACTTAAGAATCATTTTTGATTCCCAAGATCACCCTAAGGGACGTGAGGGAAGAGCATACGCGATCTTAATCCTATAAGTAAACAATGCAAAATATTACCTAATCAAATACAAACATGTAAAAACAACCTACGAAAGACAAATATATGATTAGATAAACTTGTAAGAATGTTAGCACATCAACACTTTAATTTCAAAAATGCAAAAGGATGCCTCGCGCCCTTTTTCAAAGTGCTCTACGCATGTGTTTAGGGCATATGCACCACCAAAGGTTGTTTTCGCACACACAATGTACCTACGCACCACCCGAGAGATGTGTGCGCCATGAAAATAGTGTCTACTCCCATAAAATAATACCTATGCACCACTTCTATGGAATTTTAGATCTATTAAATGCCTGCACCACTCAGAGAGGTGTGTGCACCACAAAAACAACATATGCGCTACTCTGAGAAAAATAGATAGAATAACCACATTACCAAAAAATATACCCGCCACTAAAACCACATGTGCACCTGGTTAGGGCATGTGTGCTAATCTGATAGGTTTTAGTATGTAGTGAAGGTACAATATGAAATGACGTGTGCGCCTGGTTAGTGCACTTGCACGCGCTGGTTAGGGTATGTGCGCCATGGTTAGTGCGCATGTGCCAGGGGGTCTCAAGAGACAGAATGACAAATTTTACAAGATGCCTGCATCACTAGAGAGACGTGTGTGCCCCAAAAATCCATGTCTGCACCACGAAAATCATGCATGCGCCCCTAAAATCATGCTCAGTGCATGCACTGCAACAAAAATACGGCAAAAAACACAAGAAAACTCACAATATCTCAAATTTTGACAAGTTAGCTTAAGAATGGCAATAACCCATTAAAATTAAGGCTATGAACATGAAGTTACACATATCAAATGAGAAAAAATTCCAAGAAAATGGACATTAATTACTACATGTGCATATCAAAAAGTTAGCCAAAACAATGAAACTTAAACTAAAATGCCATGGGACTAAGTGTCCCACCGGGCGTGCCAAATGTGTGCAAGTGTTTCTACAAATTTAACCAAACTTAAAGCAAGAAAGCTACCACCTAAAAATAGCTTCCTAACCTAGTTAAAAATGGGAAATGTGCACCATCATGATGAAGAAGTGAGCAAGTCCTACCCTTTAAACATTAATAACTTTGAATCTAATCAAAACACAATGTAAATGCATGAACTCTATTCCCCTTAATTGCCTAATTAAACATTTAAAATGGACCTAAATAGTCCAAATGGAAATCAAATTATATTTTCTTGCTTTGATCCTTCAATGGATGCTTGGGTGTGAGGCTTAGCTCTTCAAGAATGGAGGATGGAGGGCTCAAGAATGACAAAAGGCTATTAGTATGAAACTATGTGCTTACTTTTGTCTCTTGAGAGATTTAGGTGTAGGTATAAAAGTAGAGGGAGGGTTGTTTATATAGCCCAAAGGATAAAGGATTCAACACATCCTCATGAATGTGGGATAAATGGAGATGTAGAGTTAGTTATGGATAAGGGGGTTTAGATGGGGTTGAGTTAGCTTTAGGAGGGTTTAGTTTGTCCTCAAGTGGCTCATGTGGATAAAGGGGGTGCATTAATTAATCAAGATGATTAATAAATACATGTGCAAGCTTTTATAAGCTTTTAGATGGATTTTAGTGTGATTTAGACCATTAGGAAGGAATTAAACCAATTAAATAGAGATTTATTGATTTAATGAGAAGGGAGGCTAATTAATTAATAATAATTAGACTAGATAAAGGTGTTGATTAACAAAGGTCATTAATTAGGTATGTGTTAGATAGGACTTAATTAATTAGCTTAATGTAATCAATTAACGACAATGAAAGAAGAAGATGAGCGCTATTGACAATATGTCAATTTAAGTATTTAAATTTCTTAGGCGTAATTATAGGTGTCTAAAGGAGATAATTAGCCTGCAGCATGATTTGAACTTAATATGATTAAAATAACTCCCAAAAAACTAAAAGAAAGAAATTTTTATGTAACATGTCTATTTGGCATGTTGAGAAAGGAAGGAGATCGAATTGAACAAAATTTATAAGTTAAATGTTACTAGTTTTAATTTTATAAGCCTACGAGCATTTTATCAAGATTGACCCTTAAAAATTTATCCAAATTAAATTATTAAGATTTTTGTGCAAATAGGACATCGACCGCTTTCCAAAAAGTCCTTGTTTTCTAAAAACCGAGTTCCCTATCAAAAGCTATGGCCTCCTGAAGTTTGAAAAAGAGAAAGAGCTCCTTCACACCCGTCTTGTGTGCCCGAGAGAAAAAGAGCTTCTTCCGCACCAGGTCTTGCGTGCTCCGAGAGAAAATAACTTCTTCCACACTGTCTTGCACTCCCGAGAGAAAATAGCTTCTTCCACGCCCATCTTGCGTGCCGAGGGAGAAAAAGAGTTTCTTCCAGCCCATCTTGCGTGCCCAGGAAAAAAATGTTTCTCTTGTGCCCGTCCTTCTACGCACAGGAGAAAATTTTCTTCCCATGCTCACTTTTTTCACCCGGGAAATTTTTTTCCACATCCCGCAACAAGATAATCTATCTACGCTAAGGATGACTTTCTCTCTCTTAGTGTTTTGTAAGATGTTTTGATAAGCTCACAGATGGATTGTGGAAATTTTGTTGGGAACACTTTAAAAAATATATATTTCTTAACTTTTCCTAACTAAACCTAGGTTGTTCTTGGGTCTCAAGTGGGAGACTTTAGGTGGTGTTACACTTGGTATCAAAGCCATGGGTTCAAAATCTTGGACCCTTGGGCACACTAGAAAACTTGAGACATGAACATTTAAACCTAGTACAATATTAAACTTAGCACACTTTTAGATCTAAAATATAACTTTGTTCGAAAATTTACATATTTTAGTGAACATGGAAAAGCTCGAAAAAAATGTAGAACAGTGAACTAAATCTCACCTTGAGTACATGCGGGAGGTGTGGACAAGACGAGGGGTATTTTCACATAGGCCTAGACTTACCACCACTAGATCATACCGTAGCATCTAATCTACCATGATTTTACAAACACTCCAAGATGTTAATGCCGCTCCACGTAGAGGGACTATAGGAGCATGTTCGATCGGACATGATAGGGTGACATCCATTAAGGCTCGTGCATATCCTCGGCATAACATGGAGCATAGATGAGAGAACTCCCATGTGGAGTCAATCATAGCAAAGTCACCGCATAGGCGACAGGGAGACCGAGTTTCGGGACACGAGATAGGTCTCAGAGCCCTAAGATTAGAGATGAGCATGTAGGGAGGCCTAGGGGTTGTTAAACTATAGCTTCGACTACATCGGGGAGATCTCAAAGCTATGAACATCACATTATTCTAGTGACATAGGTGGATTTCAAACAGAGGCTGGTTGGTGAGCTTGAGTGGATGCTTGAGCTCTGCCCTTGTTCTAGTAACACGAAAGGTTGTGTTGTGATCCATCTACTGAGGGATGGAGCAGGTGTTTGGTGGAGGATAGAGGAGTAGAAGCTCCATGTTGATTATGAGACAGTTACCTTGGAGATCTTTGAGGATTGTTTTAGGAGCAGATATTTGTCACAGAGGTTTATACAGTAGAGGATTGATGAGTTTCATGACCTACGATAGGCATCTCTTATAGTGGCTGAGTATGAGAGTAGATTTCTGGATCTACTCTAGTATATTGATTACATGCAAGATGAGTAGGTACGGATCCACAGATTTATCCGGGGCTAGAATCTTGAGATTGGAGGTGCGATTCGGATCTATTGTCCACGACATTAGCTGAGGCCATTGAAAAAGCCTATATAGTAGAGGAGACTCGGGAAAGACCCAACACGCTAGAGGCCGAACTGCAAGCTGCATCCAATAGATGCGAGCATGGATCGAGGTGGTCGAGTACCTCCTCCTCATGGTGGATAGGGTTCATCACGGTCATCTTTCGAGACCACAGCCAGCGAGTCTCGCCCACCTTATAGACCTCCACGGAGATTTGATGCACAAAGAGGTCATAGTATGGGGCCTTCTCCCAGGGGTCCCATCAGGACACATGGAACACCTAGAGGTCAGTCAGCAGGAGCTCACCAACGAGACCTCGGTGAGACCATAGCCGGATCCTTAGGATCCACACCACAGACCTCCAGAGTACCAGTTGGACCTACTACACATGGGAGAGGATCAGGCAGTTGGTTTGGTTATGGCATTGATGGACATTTTTGGAGAGATTACCCTCGAAACCCTATTAACAAGGGTAAGACATAGATCTCAAAACCTACCATTGGTGACACGGGCGCAGTCATTGGATCTATGCGATGGTTGAGAACCGCTAGGCTAAGCATCGTCAGTCAATCTTGTGATTGAGACCATGGGTAGCATTGGTGGTATTCCTACCTCCATTTTGTTTAATTTTGGTTCTTTAGATTCTTTTATTGCACCATCTTTAGTAGAGCGATGTACGCTGGTGGCAGTTAGGCAAGGTCTTAGTTGGGATGTAGAGATGGCTTCAGCAGCCAAGATCTCTGTGGAATCCTTAGTTAAGGAGTGTCTAGTGGATTTGAGACCTTTCACCACTACCTCGGATCTTTGTATCCCTCCGTTGGGCTCGTATGGAGGCATCTTGGATATGGACTAGTTGTCTGCATATAGGGCCAAGATGGATTATTACCACAAGATCATATCTTGTATAGATGATCTAGGAGTTGAGGCAGTGATAGTTGGGGTCAGGAGACTCGTTTCTATTTACACCATCTCCACTATAAAACTTAAGCGGTGTGTGCAACGAGGTTGTGAGATATTTGTTTGTCACGATTAGTGACCGATCGTAGTATGGGTCTAGTGGACCATCACTAGATGACCATCCCATTTTGAGAGAGTTTGTTGATGTTTTTCTAGGGGAGCTACCGGGGTTACCCCCCACGTGATATTGACTTCCATATAGATCTCGTTTCGGGATCAAATCCTATCTCACGAGCACCTTACGGGTTGACCACACGAGCTCGTGAGCTCAAGTTATAGCTAGAGGGCCTTTTGGAGAAAGGCCTAATTCATCTAGTGTATCCCCTTGGGGTGCACCAGGTGATTTTGTGAAGAAGGAAGGATCCTTGTGGTTGTGTATTGATTACCGCTAATTTGAACAAGGTAACGATCAAGAATTTTATCCCCTTCCACGCATAGATGATTTGTTTGATCGGATGAAGGAGCCACAATTTTCTCTAAGATTTATCTTAAGTCAAGCTATCATCAGTGAGGATTACGGAGACAAATATTTATAAGATTACTTTTCATACGAGATATGGGCATTATGAGTTCACGGTGGTACCTTTTGGTTTGGTGAATTCCCCCACAGTATTTATGAGTTTGATGAATAAAGTATTCAGAAATTTCTTAGATCACTTCGTGCTCATCTTCCTTGATGACATTTTGATTTCCTCACATACGCATGAGGAGCACGAGGGGTACCTTCGCTAGGTTCTTCAATGTTTTCGTGAACAACTTTATGGGAACTTGGAGAAGTGTGCTTTCTTTCGAGACAGAGTACAATATTTGGGTCACATCATTTCTACGGAAAGTATCACGATTGATCCTTTTAAGATTAAATCCATTATGGATTAGCCAAAGCACCCACTAGTGTGACAGAGTGCGCAACTTCATGGAATTAATAGGTTATTACAGGAGGTTTTTTCAAGACTTGTCTCAGATTGCGCATCCCATCACTTCCCTTCACAGAAAGGGAAGAAGTTTGATTGGTTAGATAGATGTGAGCATGCCTTTAGGACATTGAAGGAGTGCCACACAACAGAACCTATTCTTGCAGTGCCAAATCCATAGGGTAATTTTTTCATATGCACGAATGCTTCTTTGGCAGGACTTGGAGGCGTATTGATGCAGGAGGGCAGAGTAGTGCCCTTTGAGTCTCGCAAACTAAAATATTATGAGCTCAATTATCTGACTCATGATCTTGAGCTTCATGCGATTATGCATACTTTGGTTCGATGGAGACACTTTCTTCTTGGTCAAAGATTCACACTCAAGACAGATCACTTGAGTCTTCACCACCTCTTCACATAGCCCGATCTCAACGCTCGTCAGCAGCGTTGGATGGAGTTGCTTTGTGAGTATGATATGGAGATAGAGCATGTGAAGGGGAAGGAGAATGTGGTTGCAAACACTCTCGTGCAGACGAGACATGTGATTATGGCCACTTCGGTGGGCACGCAGTTTGTAGAGCGAGATTCTACAACAGCTTCCTCTTGACAACTTCTACATTGCGGCGGAGAGCGAGATCGAGTCTCGAGACCCCTTCAGGGAAGTTTGATGGTTTCTCATTAGAGGCGAGATGGACTTCTCGAGGCACAAAGATTGGATTTATGTTCCTAGAGATGGAGGATTGAGGTAGGATATCTTGATAGAGGAACATCGTGCACCCTATTCAGCCCATCCTGGGGTGAAGAAAATGCGTGCTACCTTGAGACAGTTGTATCATTGGAGAGGACTTCGTAGAGATGTGGCTTAGTTTGTGTCATGCTGTTTAGAGTGCCAGAAGGTGAAGGCCAAGAATTAGCATCCAGTGGCCTTCTTTTCCTCATGCCATATCGGAGTGGAAGTGGGACACTATTTCCATGGACTTCATTTTTGGGCTACCGATGTCGAGAGATCACCACGATGCCATCATGGTCACGGTGGATAAATTGACAAAAGTGGCACATGTTTCTTTGGTGAAGACAACTTATACAACTTGTGTAGTGGCACAAATCTATCTAGATGAGATTGTCGAGGCTATATGGGATTACTCGGAAGATCATTTTTGATCGCGATCCTTTGTATACTTCTCATTTTGGACTACCATGCAACACGACCTCGGGATGAGGATCAATTTCAGCATAGCGTATCACCCTCGAGACAAATGGACAGATTGAGCGGGTGAATTAGATTTTAGAGGATATGCTCAAGATGTATTTTATGGATCATCATTCGAGATGAGAGGAGTACACATACTTGGTGGAGTTTTCCTACAATAATAGTTTCATAGTTCTATAGGCATGGCTCTTTTTCAAGCCTTGTATGGAAGAGAGTGCAAGACACCTCTTAGCCGGGACGGTTAGAGGACAGGGGTTTCTCTTGGACTAGCTTTGTTACGGACATGGAGTAGCAGGTGTTTTTGATCGAGAAAAGACGGAAGGAGGCACAAGACAGTAGCGAAGTATGCGCAGATCAGCATAGGACTGACCGTAGTTTTGATGTGGGAATGAAGGTGTTCCTTCATGTCAGACCACATAAGATCCCTATCCATTACGGAAAATGTTCTAAGTTAGATCCTAGATTCTTATGCGCTTTACATTACGCTTTGGGAGAAAAATATCTTCTTCAAAGACCCGTCTTGTGCGCCCGAGAGAAAAAGAGTTTCTTCAAGACTTTGTCTTGTGCACACCGGGAGAAGAAAAAAAGGTTTCTCTCGCACTCGTCTTTCCACACCCGAGAGAAAAGTTTCTTCCCATGCCCACTTTCCGTGCCCCCAAGAAGATTATCTATTTGTGTTAAGGATGACTTCCTCTCTGTTAGTGTTTTGTAGGATGTTTTTATAACTATTGTAATGGACTCTGGAAATTTTGTTGGGGACACTTTAAAAGAAATATATTCCTTAACTTTTCCTATCTAAACCTTGGTTGTTCTTGGGTCTCAAGTGGGAGACTTTAGATGGCATTACAATATTTGAAACTCAACTTGTTAACACTATTACCTACAAATGTATTATTAAGTGGTAGGGTTAGTAATATTTTAAATGTTATTGATGAAGGAAATAGTTATTAGAATGAGCCATTTTTTCTTTAAACAAAAATATTAATGTTAATGTCCTGTTAATATTATTATAATAATATACTATTGATAATGAACAAATTATTAACCTTATTATATTAATAAGAGTTCTCCTTGATCCAATGTAATTTTCAAATGTTACTTTATATATATATATATATATATATATATATATATATATATATATATATATATATATATATATATATATACACATGCAACATGGTGGGCTGAGTCAAGGACATCATGGATATGGTTGCGGTGTGGTGAGTGACAACTAAAGCGAGAAGACTCGAGTAGGAGTCAATGTAGTCCGGAAGCGGATGGGTGTCTCAAAGAGTTGGCACGGCGATGATGTCGGTGGCCATGACATCGGGCGAGATCGAGTTGAGATCGAGCCGAGGAAAGAAAAGTACCTCACCCGCATGTGATGCGGTCTACAAAGATGGCAAGCTTGCAATGCTCCCCACAGGGATACATACGAGTGTGTGGGTGGGTAACGTCACCGAGGTGGATAGTTCATGTGAAGGCTGGTGTAGAGCTAGCCCCGTATATATATGTGTTGTTGGGGTCGTGAGACACATTAGGGTGGGGAGGGGTCGATGACCCCAACCCCCACCCCATTTACTATTAAATGGGGTGGAAGTTGGGGCGCCACCCCCCCACCCCCAAACATTGTTTACTCCCGTATAACAAAATCTCGCCCCTACCCAATCCGGCTTGTACACCGATTGCCGTAACCTATGTGAAAGTCACTCTCAACCTAGTATTCACTTGTTCCCCTTGCGCCTGCACCGTGTTTAGACACACGCACGCACACAAATATATATATATATATCCCGATCATATTTTGAATCTGGGTTTTCCTTTAACCCATTATAAAAGAGAGAGAAGCAATGAATGATTTTCTTTTAAAATAAATAATTTTTTACATTAGTATTTAAGAGTATATATCCATATATACGTATATATACATTCTCAAAATAAAAATAAATAAAAGAATATAAATACAATATGGCTTTATAAATAAAATGGGTAATCACCCACAAGCCCATTTGGGCAAATACAAGAAAGGGAACCAAATTAAGATGAATAAATACTTTTTTTCAAACCCTAATGAGGGTATACATAAAATACAAAAATAAGAAAACTTGTGATCTTCTTCAAAAGTTTGGAATGGCCTTCAATGGCTTCCCATCTTCCTCCACAAACCTGCAAAACAAAGTAGAAACAATGAGACAAATGAAATGAGAAAGGAGACTTCTTAAGGATGTTTTAGGGTTGGTTACCCTTTTTCCACATCAAGGGCCCAAATTGAATCCATCCAAGGGATGAGATTCATCCCTACAAAAAGTAGGTGGAGAGTGGGTGAGTGGGAAATTACCTTTTAATTTAAATGTTTTAATTTCAAAATATGGGTTGACTTTTTAAGGGGTCACTTTATGGGGTAATGAAGGGTCTATTATTCCAAACCCAACTTTTAATATGGGACCTTGCTAGTTGTTTCAACCTTATAGAAATTAAATAACCTTGGTATTTAATTTCATTGGCCACTTTTACCCTTGACACCCATGGGGATTATTCAACTTAGTAGGAATTAATTTATTATTTAAATAATCCTTAGGGAGATTAAACTTGCTTAGTCAAAACAATGTACTAAAGCATACTTGTAGATTTCAAATATTGTGTTATCATGGAATACTATTTTTTTATTTTTGTCATCGCCTTAGAGACATTAATGTGGCAACCGTCATTTTCAAAAATTTGCGGGCATGCTTTTCAAAAAAAAAAAAATCTTAATTTTTCTAACTAAACCTAGGTTGTTCTTGGGTCTCGTGCGAGCATTCTTTAGCGGGCATTACACCCCCAAACCTAATGTTGGCTAAAAATTAAATCCCTATCTTCTGGGGTTTCAAAGACAACAATGAAATAAGCTTTAACACAAGGATAAAGCTCAATCTTACCTTGTGTCTTTTCTCTTCATATTTGGGCTATCCAGTCATGGCTGAGAAAGTTTAGGCCAAATTTTGTGAAATCTGCATATGAGACTCAGCTAGGAGAGATTTTCCTCCCCTTAAGAACCTTCGAAGAAGATCCTCATCAATTTTCAATGTCGGGGTCTCCTGAGAGAGTTTCAAGAACTCATTTATGGCATTCTCCTTATGTTTGGAGACCGTTTGCAACATAAGATCCGGACCTATTGAGTTCCGGGTGTCCGTTTGAGTCCGTTTTTTTTTTAAACCACATGTTTTGATGAGACGAACGTAGCGGCAACCCTGCCCTATCGGTTGGGGCAAGTTTTCGACACGTTTTCGGGCCCTAAATCCGCCATCTTGAGGCCGAAAAATTAGGATTTAAGTTATAGTTCGTTTTTTTCCTATTTTTGAGCATTAGTTAATTTTAGTCTATTAATTGCATTATGAGTTAGAAAGTTGGCAATTCCTCTAATTTAGGGATGTAGAAGATGCGTGGCAATTTCTATGCCCATAGGAATAAGCATGCAACTTACTAAGAATAGCAAGTTCTAGTAAATTGCTAAAAATAGTAATTTCCGCCACCTAGAGTAGATTTAGTCAGAGTTAGCTAGAGTTTACTTGGCAACTCGAGTTGGGAGTTGTTTTCCTATTTAGGAAACATTGTAATTCATTATTTGATAACAAAGAAGGAGATCTATTTTCTTTTGGAGTTCATAATATTTGCAGCATATCTGGTTTGTTCTTAATTTGGCTACATTATCTGGTATCAGAGCTGGTTCGAAGTATTTTTTAAAAAAAATGGTAGGAAGAGGAAGAGGAAGAGGAGGTGGTATTGCACAAATGAATAGAAATATGCAAGATCTGCAGAGACAAGTTATTGCGCTTGCTGCAATGATAACCCAGAGAGGAAATCAAGGTGGAGATGACACAGATGAAGAAGAAGTTTGTGAAGAGGAGGAAACACAAGCACCACCATTAGCTTTTGAAGAAAGGATGCTTCGAGCATTAGAAGGAAAGAATGATGGGATAAGAGTTGATGTTTCAGAGTATGGTGGTAGTCTAAAACCAGAGGAGCTAATAGACTGGTTGACTAGCATGGGAAATTTTTTTGAGTGGAAGACTATGTCAGAAGAAAAGAAGGTAAAATTTGCATGCACGAAATTGAAAGGTCATGCTATGTTATGGTGGGATCACCTACAGAAAGAGTGGTCAAGAAAGGGGAAAGAAAGAATTAGGATGTGGAGTAAGATGGAGAAGAAGCTGAAAGATAAATTTCTCCCTGTGGATTATGCACAAACCCTTTACAGAGGTTTCGTAATCTCTCAGATAAACTTACAAACAATGGCAAGAATACACAGATGAGTTCTATAAGTTGTCCATTCATGTAGAGCATGAAGAAACTGAGGAACAAATGGCTGCAAGGTATGTTAATGGATTAAAATTTTCTATTCAAGATGAGATAAGTATGCATAGGATTAAAAGCATGGAGGATGCCTATCAATTAGCCTTAAAGGCTGAGGAAAAACAAAATCATCAAAGTTTTAGGAGATCACCTGGAATGAATAGGGGGCCTCAACTTCCTTTCGGGGACGAGCTGGTTTCAGCCAAGGTAGGGGAGAATCATCTCGTGGATTGGAAAAGCAAGAGGATACGAGACAAGATTTCCAGAATCAACAAAGAGGCAGAGGATTTCCTAGGGGCAGAGGATATGCTGGCGATAGAGGATGGGAGGCTCCACGAAGACCATTTGTTTGTTACAAATGTGGTGAAGAAGGGCATCGAGCTTTTGAATGCCCACATACTTATACACATGACAAAAGGCAAGGAGATGCTCCAAGAGTAAATCTTGTTGAAGCTGAGCAAGTAGAAGATGAACAGGACCTGGAAATCCCACCAGATGTTGGAGAAACTCTGATGATCAAGAGGACGATGATTGCTCCAAGAAAGGAGGTCAAGGGGGATGCATGGCTGCGTACAAATATTTTCAGAACAAGATGCACTTCAGGAGGAAAGGTATGTAATGTTATTATTGATGGTGGTAGTTGTGAGAACATGGTTTCAAATGAGATGGTCGATAAATTGGGTCTGCATTGTGAGAAGAATCCTAACCCTTATCGTATTGCATGGTTTAAGAAGGGTAATGAAGTTACTGTTGATAAGAGATGTTTAATAAGCTTTTCTATTGGGAATAGTTATAAGGATGAGATTTGGTGTGATGTTATCCCTATGGATGCATGTCATATGCTGCTAGGAAGACCATGGCAATTTGATAGAAAAGTTATTCATGATGGGGGAAAGAATACTTATACTTTCTGGAAGGATGGCACAAAAATAGTTTTGCTACCTCTTAAAGAAGAGGGGAAGGCTGAAAATATGCTTTCTACAAAGGAATTTGTGAAGGAGGCAAAGGCAACCGGTTTTTGTTATGCACTAGTTGCAAATAAGGATGAACTTGTAAGTGCTCAAATACCAATAGAAACATCAAAATTAATAGAAGAATTTTCGGATGTTATTCCTGATGAGCTACCAGATGGATTACCACCCAAAAGAGATATTCAACACCACATTGATTTGATTCCAGGGTCTTCACTCCCAAATCAAGCGGCTTATAGGATGAGCCCGACATTGCATACAGAGTTGAATAGGCAAGTGGCAGAGCTCGTGCGAAAGGGGGTCGTAAGGGAGAGCATGAGTCCGTGTGCAACACCAGCTTTATTAACACCAAAGAAGGATGGAACATGGAGAATGTGCACGGATAGCAGAGCGATCAATAAAATTACAATCAAGTATCGGTTCCCAATACCTCGCCTTGATGATATGATGGATGTGCTTGCTGGATCTAAGTATTTCACCAAGATTGATCTTCGAAGTGGTTATCATCAGATTCGGATCAGAGAAGGAGATGAGTGGAAAACAACATTCAAGACGGGAAATGGATTATATGAGTGGTTGGTGATGCCATTCGGGTTATCCAATGCACCTAGTACTTTTATGAGATTGATGAACACCGTGCTACGGGAGTATAATGGTAAGTTTGTTGTGGTTTATTTTGATGATATCTTGATCTTTAGTAAAACTAAAGAAGAACATTTGAGGCATCTAAGGTTGGTATTTGAAGTGTTAAGGAAAGAGAAACTCTATGCAAATATGAAGAAGTGCACATTCATGCAAGAGAGTTTGGTATTCTTGGGCTTTATTATTTCAGCAGATGGGGTACAGATGGACTCAGAAAAGATAAAGGCAATTATTGAATGGCCTACTCCATGGAGTATAACAGAGGTAAGGAGCTTTCATGGTCTAGCAACATTTTATAGAAAATTTATTAAAAATTTCAGCAGTATTGTAGCTCCTATAACAGATTGCACAAAAGGAAGGGAGTTTTTGTGGACAAAGGCAGCTGAGGATAGTTTTCAATTCTTGAAGAAGAAGGTGACAGAGGCACCCATTTTGGCACTACCAGATTTTGATAAAGTGTTTGAGGTTGATTGTGACGCCTCACATGTGGGTATTGGGGCTGTTCTAAGTCAAGGAGGAAAGCCAGTAGCTTTCTTTAGTGAGAAACTGAATGAGGTAAGAAAGAACTACTCTACTTATGATGTGGAATTTTATGCAATTGTACAAGCATTAAGGCATTGGAGGCATTACTTAGTGCCTAAGGAGTTTGTGTTATTTACAGACCACATAGCCCTGAAGTATGTGAATACCCAAAAGAAGTTGAATAGTAGGCATGCAAAGTGGGTATCATTTTTGCAGGGATATACTTTTTCTCTAAAACATAAATCCGGAAAAATAGAATCAAGTTGCAGATGCATTGAGTAGGCGTGTGACTTTGTTTACCACTATGGAAAATGAGGTGGTGGGTTTTGAAGCAATAAAGGGTTTGTATTCTTCTGATTCTGATTTTAAGGATATTGTTGAAAGACTAATTAGTCCATTGTCAGACAATGCAGGAGATGTCCTGGATGAGTATATTTTACAGATGGCTACCTATTCAAGGGACACCAACTATGTATTCCAGTTGGGTCTATGAGAGAGAATATAGTGAAAGAGTTGCATAGTGGAGGGTTGGCTGGGCATTTTGGTAAAGATAAGACGATAGCCTTGGTAGCAGACAAATACTATTGGCCAAAGTTGAAAAGAGATGTGGTAAGATATGTGGAAAGATGTCGAATTTGCCAAGTCTCAAAAGGCCATGCACATAATACAGGGTTGTATATGCCATTGCCTGTTCCTAAAGGGTCGTGGACAGATCTGAGTATGGACTTTGTTTTGGGATTACCAAAAACACAATGAGGTAATGACTCAATTTTTGTGGTTGTTGATAGGTTTTCTAAGATGGTTCATTTTATTTCCTGCAAGAAAACAAGTGATGCAACAGCGTAGTAGATTTGTTTTTCAGAGAAGTTGTTCGTTTGCATGGTGTTCCAAAAACTATTACTTCAGATAGGGACACCAGGTTCTTAAGTCACTTCTGGCGGACTTTATGGAAGAAATTTGGAACTCAACTACAGTTCAGTAGTGCCTATCATCCGCAGACTGATGGGAAAATAGAGGTGGTAAATAGGAGTTTGGGAAACCTGTTAAGGTGCATTGTTGGGGAAAAGCCGAAACAATGGGACTTAGCATTACCACAAGTTGAGTTTGCATATAACAGTTCCATAAACAGATCCACGGGAAAGTCTCCATTTTCAATTGTGTATGGGAGTAATCCAAATGGGGTGTTAGATTTGGTGCAACTACCAATTGATGGCAGAGTCAGTGATGATGTAGAAGCATTTGTTGAACATATACAACAATTGCAGGAAGAAGTGCGGAAGAAGCTGCAGAATAGTAATGATAAGTATAAAGAAATAGCAGATGTGCATAGACGGAGAAAGGTATTTACAATTGGTGAGTTGGTTATGGTATATCTGCGAAGGAAAGGTTTCCAAGAGGAACCTATAACAAGCTGAAGTACAAGAAGATTGGTCCCTACAAAATCATGAAAAAATAAACGATAATGCTTATGAGGTAGAATTGCCAGGGAATTTTGATATTTCTCCAGTGTTTAATGTTTCAGATTTGTATTCTTTTCATGGGGATGGTGCAGAAGGGATTCTATTGATGAAGTAGTAGATTGGAGGCAACAGGTTCCGGTGAAGAAGAAAGAAGAAGTGGATCAGATTCTAGATAAGAAAACAATGGACACACGAAATGGGAAATACAACAAATATTTGGTACATTGGAAAGGACTGGAACAAGAGGACAATACTTGGGTCACAGAGTGGGAGATTCAGAAGTTGGATGTAGATAAATGGAAGCAGTTTGAAGAAGACAACTTGCAGGAGCTGCGTTTTTTTCAAGCAGGGGAGAATGATGCGCCAGAATTAGCAGGAACTTGACAAGGTCATAACTTGAGTTCCGGGTGTCCGTTTGAGTCCGTTTTTTTTTGAAACCACGTGTTTCGATGAGACGAACGCAGCAGAAACCCGCCCTACTAGTTGGGGCAAGTTTTCGACATGTTTTCGGGCCCTAAATCCGCCATCTTGAGGCCGAAAATTAGGATTTAAGTTATAGTTCGTTTTTTCCTATTTTTGAGCATTAGTTAATTTTAGTCTATTAATTGCATTATGAGTTAGAAAGTTGGCAATTCCTCTAATTTAGGGATGTAGAAGATGCGTGGCAATTTCTGTGCCCATAGGAATAAGCATGCGAACTTACTAAGAATAACAGGTTCTAGTAAACTGCTAAAAATAGTAATTTCCGCCACCTAGAGTAGATTTAGTCAGAGTTAGCTAGAGTTTACTTGGCAACTCGAGTTGGGAGTTGTTTTCCTATTTAGGAAACATTGTAATTCATTATTTGATAACAAAGAAGGAGATCTATTTTCTTTTGGAGTTCATAATCTTTGCAACATATCAGGTTTGTTCTTAATTTGGCTACATTAGAGAGGAACATGATTTTGATCTCGATGTCCTGCTATCCAGGAGATTGGATCTTCATTTTCCTTGTCTCCACCTTTAATGCCCCAAAATTTCCTTTTTGCACTGTAATTTCATTTTTGCATGGCTGTTGAATATTTTCCCTTGTCCAACCGCGCGTTTACCCTATGCTCTTACTTTGAACCATGTCTTGTGACCGGGGTGAGTCATGACATGGTCGCACTACACCGATCCACCACTTTGATAATGGAAAATGGATTTAGAACTCGTAGAGGGATCCACCACTCGTAATGTAAGCGACCACAAGATTAGGGTTCGAAGAAGCGCGTTTCAAAGACCTTTAACTTCCATGTTTTAGACAAATATAGATTCATAAGATTATGCCGACGTTCATAACTATGATGTTGACATTGATAACAATGAAGATGATGATAATTACAAGACCATGTTGATAACAATGACGTTGGGATGATAGTATTACTATTATTGTTGATAAAATTCTAATAATAATATTTATACTATTTTTCTTAATTATAATAATTAATATTTTTATAGATAAAACGCTTTTGACCAAAGCTATGAACTGAGTACAATCAACCAAGATACATAAATTAAGCTCAACAATTAGTGAATCACGAGCCGCCACACACACGTCAGCGAATCACGAGCCACAAAGCATGCACCCACCACAAATAACCACCACGAACCGAGCAATCCTCATTCGGAGCGCCTTGCTACGTTCTCGCTTGGTCCATATGATGAAGTTTGACCCCTACCCGTAGGTGTCCCCATGACCACTTATCGAAAGTATACAATGAACTCAATGGGAATGAAACGGTGAATGATGATTACAAACAACTTGTAACCCACTAATAGCCCAAGACCTTGATTTCATAATAACATTAATATTACTAACAATAATATTAATAATAATAATTTTCAAATTACTATAATAATAATAATAATAAAAATTAATTAAAATTAACAAAAAGTAAACATTGATGATAACAATGAGGACAATTATTATTATTGTTGATAATAAAATTCTAATAATAATATAAATATTAATAAAAAAATTCTTAATGATAACAACACTAATATTACTAATAATTTTAACTTTAATTATTATTTTTTTAATTTTTTTAAATTTTAAAATTAATAATAAATTTAATAATAATAAAAACAGTAAAATTGATTTTTAATTTTTATTGTTTTAATTATTTTTAATTTTAAATGTTAGTTTTTATTAATTTTTGTTATTTTCATTTTATATATTTTTATCAATTCATTTTTTAATTGTTTCTTATTTTTAATAACTTTTAATTTTAATTATTTTACTAATTTTTTGTTAATTTTTTATTTTTAATTTCTTTTAGTAATTTTTTTTTTTTATTTTTACTAAATTTTGTTATTTTTAATTTTTAATTTTATAATAATTTTAAATATTATTAATTTTCTTAATTTTTTATTAATTTCTAATTTTTACATTTAGTTAATTTCTATTAATTCCTTTTTTAAATTATTTATTAGTTTTTATTACTTTTATTTTCCATTATTTTTTAATTATAACTTTTTAATATTTTTCTAAAAGATTTTTAATGTTATTCTGAATAATAAATTTTACAATAACAAAAAATAATTCTTAATTTTATGTATACGTTTTTCATTTATTATCAATGTTAGTTAATATTTTTTTCTTATGAAAATTTTAAAAACTATTATTAATAAATTAATAAATTTTTATTTTAAAAGTAATTTATTGTATTTTTTTATTTTTTATTTTCAATTCTTTTAAGAATTTTAGTTTGTTTACTTATTCTTTATTTTCAATTGTTTTTGTTTTGATATTTTTTAATTAATTTCTAATTTTTTTCTATTGGTTTCTAATTTTATATATTTTAATTTTTTACTAAATTTTTTTATTGTTTTAAATATATTTTTATGAATTTTTTTATTTTTTTATTTATTTCCTTTTCGTTTATTTTTATTAATTTTTCATTTATATAATTTTTATTTTTATTTATTTACTTCTTGTTTTTTAATTTGTTTTTCATTTATATGTTTTTTTATCAATTTTATTATTAATTTTAATTAATATTAACATTGAATTTTTTTATCAATTTCATATTAAATTAAATTAATTTTTTAATTATATTTTAATATTTTTCTAATAGATAAATTCTTAATAAATTTTATAACAAAAATAAATTTTATGTAATTTTTATTTATTATCAATTAGTTAATATTTTTTTATAAAATTTTAAAAACTATTATTTAAATTAATAAATTTTTATTTTAAAAGTAATTTATGTAATTTTTTATTTTCAATTTTTTAAAATTTTAGTTTGTTTACTTACTTTAATTGTTTTTGTTTTGAATTTTTAATTAATTTCTAATTTTTTATTGGTTTCTAATTTTATATATTTTAATTTTTTTACTAAATTTTTTTTTATTGTTTTAAATATATTTTTATGAATTTTTTATTTTTTTATTTATTTCCTTTTCGTTTAAAATTTTTCATTTATATAATTAATTTATGTTTTTTAATTTGATTTATATAATTTTTTTAAATTCATATTAAAATTAATTTTAATTAATATTAACATTGAATAAAAATTTTTATATTAATTTTTAATTTTTATTGATTTCAATTTTTTTATTAATTATAAATTATAAATTTTAATTTTTATCACTTTAATTTTTGAAATAATTCTTTCTAAATTTTTTTAGTAACTTTTTAATATTTTTAAATTTTCAAGTATTTTTTGAAAGTTAAACAATTAAATGTAAGATTTAATAATAAAATATTGAAATAATAAAAATTTAATTTTAATTATAAGTTTTTTTATTTATTATTTTTTAATAATTTCAGAAATTTATAATTTTTTTATTTCGTACGAATTTTTAAATTTTTTATTTTAATCAATTTTTATTAATTCATATTATTAAATCATTTTTTAAATTTCTTACAAATTAATATTAAATTTTATTAATAATTTTTTTAAATTTATAGTTTTTATATTTTTATTAATTTCTAATTTTTCCTTTTTCTTAATTTAAATTATTTTTTATGAATTATGAATTTAAATTTTTTTTTACAATTTACTTTTAATTTTAATTATTTTTAAAAATAATTCTTAATTTTAATTATACGTTTTTTTATTTATTAATTTTTGATAATTTTAATTGTTTTATTTTTTAAATTAATTTTAATTAATTTTTAATTTCATATGAATTTTTTAAAATTTAAATTTTTTATTATTTAATAAATTATAAATTTTTTAATTGTTATTTTTCATTTTCTTTATATTTTATTAAAGTTTTATGTTTTTATGAAATTCTAACTTTTACCAATTTTTATTTATTTATTTATTTTTTAATATTTTTACATTTTTCTTTATTTTTAATTTTTTTTTGTTTATTATTAGTTTCTACTTTCTATGTTTTTAATTTATTATTTTAATTAATTTTTCAATTTTTCCTTTTTTAAGTTTTTAATTTATTTTTATTTCATCATATGAATGGTTTTTTTATTAATTATTATCAATTTTTATTAATAGATATTTAATTAATATTTGTGAAGTTTTAAGTTTTATTAATTTTTACCAATTTTGTTTATTCTAATCTTTAATATTATTTTTTGTTTATTTTTATTAATGTGCTATTTATATGAATTTTTAATTTTTAATTACGATTTTTTTTTTTAATTGTCAATTAAATTAGTTTTAATTTTAAATTTTAATTTTATTTCTTTATTTATTATTTGTTGATATTTATTTTTATTTTTTTATTTTTTTCTTTATTTATTATTTTAATTGATTTTAGTTTTTATTTGTTTAGTACATTTACATTTTAATTAAGTTATTTATTTCAAATGAATGGTTTTTTTATTAATTATTTTCAATTTTTATTAATAGATATTTTATTAATATTTGCGAAGTTTTAATTTTTATTAATTTTTACCATTTTTGTTTATTTTTATTAATGTGTTATTATTTTTAAAATTTAAAATTTTTATTATTTAATAAATTATAAATTTTTTCTTATTTTTATTTTCTTTATATTTTATTAAAGTTTTAATTTTTATGAAATTCTAATTCTTTACCAATTTTTATTTATTTATTTATTTTTTAATATTTTTACATTTTTTTTTTTTAAAAGTTTTTATTAGTTTCTAGTTTCTATGTTTTTAATTTATTATTTTAATTAATTTTTCAATTTTTTTCTTTTTTAAGTTTTTATTTATTTTTATTTCATATGAATGGTTTTTTATTAATTATTTATCAATTTTATTAATAGATATTTAATTAATATTTGTGAAGTTTTGAGTTTTATTAATTTTTACCAATTTTGTTTATTTTAATCTTTAATATTTTTTTTTATTTTATTAATGTAGTTATAATGCATGGTTGTGGTTTTTACTTTTAAATTATTTATATGAATTTTTAATTACGATTTTTTATTTTTGTCAATTAAATTAGTTTTAATTTTAAATTTTAAATTTTATTTATTATTTTTTAAAAATTTATTATTTATTAAATTGATTTTAGTTTTTATTTAATTTAACTTTAACTTTTTATTTGTTTAGTAGTACATTTACATTTTATTTAAGTTTTTATTTATTTTTTATTTCATATGAATGGTTTTTTTATTAATTATTTTCAATTTTTATTAATAGATATTTTATTAATATTTGCGAAGTTTTGATTTTTATTAATTTTTACCAATTTTGTTTATTTTTATTAATGTGTTATTTATATAATTTTTAATTTTTTAATTTTTAAGTACGATTTTTTAATTTTTGTCAATTAAATTAGTTATAATTTTAAATTTTAATTTTATTTCTTTATTATTACTTTAATTGATTTTAGTTTTTATTTAGTTTAACTTTAACTTTTTATTTGTTTAGTACGTTTACATTTAATTTATTCAATTTTTAATTTTTGTTTTTTAATTATTATTAATTTTTACTTTTCTTTTTATTAGTTTTTTCAAATTATATTCTAAATAAATATTTGATTTAATAATAAAAATACAATAAACAAAACAAGATTACAAAAACATAATCATAAACACAATTACACACTTACAAAAATACATATTAATTATAAATAATAGTAAAAATGCATATTAATTATATATAATTATAAATACAATAGCCCAAACAAGATTAAAAAGACAACCATAAACACAATTACACACTACAAACAATTTAAATAAATATTTTACTCAATAATAAGCATATATAATAATATCTCAAACTCACAAAATAAAAAATACAAATACATTTTAATCATATCTATTTTTAATAAATAAATTTAATTGTAAATACAAATACAAATATTACAAACATAATTACAAACATTTACATGTCCAATCAAAACATTTGTACATCTCAAATCAAATTTTAAATCAATATTTTATTTAATAATACAAAGTTAATTGTAAATAAAATACATATTAATCATATCTATTTAATTGTAAATAGAAATACAAATATTACAAACATTTGTACATATACAAATTTAATTGTAAATAAAATACATATTAATCATATCTATTTAATTGTATTTCTTACAAACATTCGTACATCTCCAATCAAAACATTTGTACATCTCAAATCAAATTTTAAATCAATATTTTATTTAATAATACAAATATATATTTATTATATATAATTAATAAATAAATTATCTATCATACATACCATATAAAATTTATGTGTATAAAACAAATATTTAATTTAAAAGATTAGAAAAACATAATCATAAACACAATTAAACAAAAGATTTAAAAATATATAATTATATATTATTTTATATTCTAAATAAACATTCAATATAATAATACAAATACATATTAATTATATATAATAAACCAAACAAGATTACAAAACATAACCATAAACACTATTACAAATCTACAATTATAATTAAATTTTATAAATCTACAATTACTAATATACATACTATAATATATATATATATAATAAAATTTATTTTATTAAATAATATCATACAATCTAAACACTCATTATAAATCTATATAATAAAATAATATAAATTCAATCCCGATCATTCAAAAAATAAATACATCTTTATAATTTTATATATAATAACTTTTCCGACATTCAAAATAAATATTATTATATTTTTATATAATACGTACAAATATCTCCACATATTATTAAAAATATATGATTACATATTTTGTTAAATATAGTCAACACCAGTAATTAAAAAGATATAAATACATCGTACATTTTAAAAGATTAGAAAAATACAATCGCAACATTCACAAATATCTCCGCATATTATTAAAAATATATGATTACATATTTTGTTAAATATAATCGACACCAGTAATTAAAAAGATATAAAGCTACATCGTACATTTTAAAAGATTAGAAAAATACAATCGCAACATTACAAAATACACGTGTCTATAATTTTTAATAGAAGAGTTGTTACGTTGAAACATATCTCCACATATTATTAATACATGTAATTTTATCTTTATATAATGGAGTGCAGCTCAAACGCACCACCGGATGCTGTTGCTGGTTAAGTAAATATAACGCTACAGGCTGCCTTTTTTTTAAATGTAAAAGCAATGTATATTATTTAATAAAAGAATATAATATAATCAATAAAATGAAGTGATAATTTTATAAAAATAAAAATGAAAATATAAAAACGATATGTATATTATTTAATTAAAATATATATATAATATTGGTGAACTAGTTATAACATTAAAAATCATGTATTTCCAAACATAATTGAAGGTAATTAAGAGTGACACTTCCTAACACTTAATTAACCACAAAAAAATTAAGAGCCACACTTCCTAACACTTAATTAACCACAAAAAAATGGTGAGATGCTCATATATCATATATAACTCTATTTCCAAATCTACCATCATAGCGTGAAATAAACAATCATGTATTTACAAATATAATTAAAAATAATTAAGAAAGAAAAACTCATTACATTACACTTAATTAACAATAAAAAAATAGCACCAATGTTTGATATTATATGTTGTATATAACTTTATTAAGAGAGAAAACTCATTACTTAACACTTAATTAAGAAGTTAAAAAAACTACCACCACAAAAAACAACAAGAGTTATAATTTTATATAAATTAGCATAAACAAAAATATTAGTAATAAAAAACAAATTTTAAAGAGATTTAAAATCAATAAATTATTACTTAAAAAGATTAAAAAAATTAGTTGAAAATTACTTTAATGGAAACATAAATTGGTACTTAAACTAAACAATATTAAGTGAAAATGTACTATTTAATGGAAAAGTAAATTGAGAGTCCAATTAAAAATTGTTAACTGAAAATAAAAATAATTTAAGAAAACAAAATAACAAAATTATTCTATTTTTATGCTGCTTTTATGGAAATCTCTCGCTTCGAGACCGGATTACCCTGTCACTAAAATTAAAAGAGAGTTTGTAATACCTGGGCAGCGCATATAACAAAAGTGAACTATTAAACAATACACAAATTTAATAATTTCACAAAAAAATATTAAATAAAGAGAGGTTGTAATACCTGGGCAGCTCATATCCTACAATTTAGTCTGCAATCAACCATAAAGATATAAAGCTACATCGTACATTTTAATAGATTAGAAAAATACAATCGCAACATTCACAAAATACACGTGTCTATAATTTTTATAGAAGAGTTGTTACGTTGAAACATATCTCCACATATTATATAATGGAGTGCAACTATAAAGCACCACCGGATGGTTTTTTTAAAAAAATGTAAAAGCAATGTATATTATTTAATAAAAAAATATAATATAATCAATAAAATTAAGTGATAATTTTATAAAAATAAAAATGAAAATATAAAAACAATATCTATATTATTTAATTAAAATATATATATATATATATATATATATATATATATATATACATAATCTTTATAATTTGAGTACACTCCCTTTCCCTCACGTTACATTTTACATGTAATTGACACCAATGTTAATATTGGTGAATTAGTTATAACATGAAAAAATCATATATTTCCAAACATAATTGAACTTAATTAAGAGCCACACTTCCTAACACATAATTAACCACAAAAAAATGGTGAGATGCTCATATATTATATATAACTCTATTTCCAAGTCTACCTACCATCATAACATGAAAAAATCAATCATGTATTTGCAAATATAATTGAAAATAATTAAGAAAGAAAAACCCATTACGTTACACTTAATTAACAATAAAAAAATAGCACCAATGTTTGATATTATATATTGTATATAACTTTATTAAGAGAGAAAAACTCATTACCTAACACTTAATTAAGAAGTTAAAAAAACTACCACCACAAAAAACAACGAGAACTATTATTAATTAAAAACAATTTTTTAAGAGATTTAACATAAGATAAATTAATACTTATCAATTTAAATTAATACTTAAAATTACTTTAAAAAAATAAATTAATACTTAAACTAAAAATATTAAAAAATGTACTATTTAATGGAAAAGTAAATTGAGAGTCCAATTAAAAATTGTTAACGGAAAATAAGAATAATTTAAGAAAACAAATAACATAATTATGCTACTTTTATATTACCCTGTCACTAAAATTAAAAGAGAGTTTGTAATACCTGGGCAGCGCATATAACAAAAGTGAACTAAACAATACATAAATTTAATAATTTCACAAAAAAAAAAATTAAAAAAATTAAAAGAGAGGTTGTAATACCTGGGCAGCTCATATCCTACAATCTAGTCTGCAATCAACCATAAGGAAATAAATCATTATTAGGCACACAGAATATATAATAAATTTTACCACGGCATAAATCTTAATACCAATGAAACCAAAATATAAAATTGAAATACGTAATATGTGACAGTAATAAGTTGTTCACTTAGTTTTTGAAACTTAAGTGATTCTCAAAAAATCCCAGTAAATTCTGTGACGCATCTAAAACAATTGAAAGTAAACATTTCTGTCTTGAGGAACCTTAAAACATTTAGCTGTAAACAAAATATTACCACTAGCTTAAAATGTTTGGGACAGTATCCAATTTTCTGACACTAAAATTACTGAGAAGCCGAATAAAAAATACATTTGAAATAAATTATATTTTCTATATCAAGGCATGATTTTACTAATAATAAAAAGAAAAAGTGATTTTACAGCAACACAAGCTTAGCTAGCATGGCTAGTTTATCACCAGGTCTACACAGGATAAATTCTACCACGGCATAGCCAGTTCAACCCTATCAAATTTCTGAACCTAGACAATATAATAGAATTGTGAAATTCTGAATTGATGCACCTGAATTTGAATTTCCTAATGTTCATTAAAGCACTCGTAGACATATAAATTAGGTTGACATATTCTGAGTTCCCCTGAGACTTGTTTTCGTAACAGGGTGATGCAGAAATTTATAATGAAAGGGAAGCATATGTTGATGAAGGATGGAAGGAAATTTCAATGAATGTCTGTGTTCAAAGAAGAATATCAGCTATTATATTGGTAATGTTGTTCTAAGATTTATTAATTATCTTACAAGTTTGGTGCCAAACAGAGTACGTCTCTTAGCAGAAATAGCCCTGGATTCCAATATAGTGAATACCGTGGATCCCTATTTAAAAATTCAAAATCAGTAGTCTGATCTGTTAGAAACTTGGCAAAATAGAGTCAATAAGAGCTCAACAAGAACTTAAAATAGATAAGGATCCTAAATCAAGGAGCATACATGTTTATAGATATTTCACCGATTAGTTATGGAGTAATTCAATTATAATGGTAATTCATCCAAAAGAGTATTTTCACCTCTAAGCTATTAAAGGAAAATTACATTTGTTTTCTCATGAAAATAATATTAGTAAATCTATTCCCCTGCTTTGATACAAAGTACAGCTGAGCTAATAAAAAACACAGGAACAGGGATAGTTAGAGGGAATGTTGTTCCTGAAATCTAATTTCATCCTTTCAAGGTTATTACACAATTGGAAAACATAATCTGAGTTTATTACTAGTCGTAAGCCAAATAACATCAACTTTTCATAGGAACAGGGAAAGATGTTCCTAAAATTTATTAATGTCAACCGGCTCTGTTCAAGCAGAGGATTAAGTCTACTAGTTCAATTGCAATTGTTGGTAAACATAATATGATTGTTTTTGCATTCAATGACGCAGAGGCAGAGATTCAGCATAGAAATTTTTAATCAGACAGGCCAAAGGCAGAGACTACAGTTGGTCTACTTCTTTTAGAGAAACTAGAAGATACTAAGGATAAGATACTAATACGACAGCGAAAACGCGGCACACCAGGGAAAACAATACAAATCTAAATTACCAAAAATAATCTAAGCTGAGGAAACATTTAAAGACAATTGAAAGTAGTTACATAATGATCTCTGAAAAACCTTTAAAACATTTAGTTGTATAGGCTGAAATGAACAAAAGATTACTATTAACAACAGTCCATTAGCCCAATTCCAGAGCATGGATGGACTTCCTAAAATGTTTGCCAATCCTGAAATACAACGAAGAAGACAACCAAAAAGCAGGAGTACCCATAAAAATGTTTCTACAGCACAGTTTTTGCACGGTCAATTTAACCGCAGCTTAAGCCAGCATGGCGAGGAAAAAGACAGAGGCCTACCCAGGGTTCTATCCAGAACAGAAATAATGTCAGTGGCCTAAGCTAGTATGGCCAGTTCAAACCCACCTACCCAAGATCAACTACCGAATTTTTAACAGGAAGCAGGGCACCTAAACAGAACCCATTAAAGCATAAGCTGTAGCGAAGTTCATCCATTAGATAAAATGACATTCAGGAAAATAAAAACTATAGCTAACCCTGTATCGCTCCTGACATACCACATTTAAAAATTGAGAATGTGAACTAAAACAATAAACCCTGTACAGCTCCTGATATACGACATTAAACCCTGTTGCAGTAAACTGCTTGATAAAAAAAAATGGGGCCGTTAACTATGGATAATACTAGATCTGCGCAGGAGAAAAGCTAACCTGTTTGTTTAGCTTCGACAAATATCTTTAAATTCTGTCCATAACCCTAAACTACAACTGTATGCCGCTACCTTCAAAAACTATTCATAAACCCTACTCTACAACTGCAATCAAAAGGAACGGATGAGGCCAATAAAGAGGGAAAACAGAGATCTGAACCCTGTTTTACAGAAAACTAATAACTAGATTTAGAGCATTTGAGTGACATGCAGGTGAATTTATCTAAATTAATTTCAACCAACCAGTACTGAACCTTGATAGACACAGTTTACATACATTTGTAAATCTAGCCAACCAGATCCGAACATTGACTGAGACATTTCGATGCATTTAACTGATGGAAATAAATTATAACAGAAGAATTAAAGTTTACAGGACCTTGCCTCGTAGAAGATGTGCCATCCTTCATATCCAGCTGCTCTGATATCCTCGCTATTCGGAGAAAGAAAACCCAAAAGTACACAAATACACAAAACACAAAAGTACAGAAAAGAACTACTAAAACATAAAAACATACAGACGAGATGACTCAAAACATATGAACAAAAACACAAACACAACTACTCAAAATACAAATAGCAGGGCCCTGCAAAAATACAAACAGACCACGACAAATAAAGAAGGAATTGGGACAAACCCAAACAAAAATGTAAGCAGAAACAGTCATCGACGGAGTTATATAGACCCTTTGTCAACGGCTCTTTGCTTTTTTCCACCAACAGTCACATATGCATCTTTACAGCTGTCTTCCACCTGTTTAACAATCATCTTTCCTCCGCTCCTACTTCAAAATATCTATTTTTAGTCGAATCTTCTAGAGTAAGATACCTTTTTAGAATGGTTGAGTGTAGGATACGTTTGAGGTTAACAAAATTAAATCTCAATTTGGTTTAGATACCCATCGTGGGATAAAGTGCTCTATAAGAGGATTATTAGCTTCCCCTTACCCTTTATAGAAACTATTTTAAACACTTTCATGGCATGGAACTATGGCTACTATTAATATTGTTTTATTCTTATTATACTGAAATGCGTTGTCTCATTTAGAATGGAGAAAGGGTGAGCAGTTTCTCACACCCGTCAGTTATTTTTTGATATGATTGTAATCCATCTCATTTTTATTTTATTAAACAAAAGTAAAAATACATCATTTATAGACTTTAGAGAAAGATTATGCATATTTTTATTTCATGACGGACTTTCATTTGTTTGCATTAATTATATTTTTTTAATATTGTGAAAGAGACTAATTTTTTACCGAAGTCCGATGGTTCTAGCTTACAAAGCTACAAACAACTAATTTTTTCATATATGGGACCTCGATACCTTACTTTTCCACATCGTTGATTCCTTATTTCTTAAAAATAATGTGGCGTATTTGTTTTTTTAATTGCGGGCTTTGGTCAAATGAGGGTTAACTTGAAGTATTTGTTATTAGAATTACATGTTTTTGTCGAGAAGATGGGTATGGTGGAGGGTGTGTATGGGCACGACAAGGAAGTTCGTGCATGGAGGGATTAGGGAGTGGAGAGTGCAAATTCTGGATTTTATGTTAGCGTGGATGGGCATGGTTAATTCTTAAACAATTTACCAAGGTGGATTAATTCTTAACCATTATTTCATGGTATGGAATTATATATGTCGAATGCCAAGGATGTCCATTAATATTGTTTTACTCTTACTACGCAAATGTGTTGTCTCATTTAGAATGGAGAAAGGGTAAGCAACTTCTAACACCATGTTAGTTATTGTTTTGTATGATTTACATTCCCGTTGTCCGCATGTTGGTCTCAGTATCGATGACCTCAAAAGGATCTAAATCACTCATTTCTAGAAAATACATTTTGTTTTGTGGTGAGGAAGGAGTTTCACAAAAGTCCGCAAGTGTGAACAATTTACTGAGCCTATGACACCTTCCCCAAAAATTGCATATCATTTCTCTGGGTTCTCTACAAGATAATTGTCGCCATCACTCAGTAACCGGTATGTGGGTGATTGTGGTTGCAGTGCGGCGTTGATGGAAACTAGAAATATACCGACATGGATCAAGTGGTGGCTTATACAAAAGAACTAACAACATAAGCAAAGTGGACGTCTTCGAACCTAAATCCCAAACCTTGGTCTTGATTCGTGTCATATTTTGTAGATTGAATTTCGGTGTTAGTTCGATATTGGTATCTCTACGCCGAAAGGTGTTGTCTCGATTAGAAAGTCCAAATATCTCTCGACATGCACAAAGTGAAAATCCATGGTTGTGGTTACAAACCACACAAATATTTCAAACAAATAAATCACCACCATCCACTTTAGTAGTCAAGCAATTGAAAAATAGAAAACAAAATGGGTTGACAGTGGCAAGGTGACAGATAATAAGATTGATAATTTTCATAAATCTAACTCGCTTCAATGATTGGGACCATAGTTTAAATCATGTTTATTATAACTTTTTCCCTTGTCAACATCTTCCTCAACCCTCGTTATTATGTCCCGATTTTCATTTAAGGTGAGCTTCACGTTGCGAATCGGACTTATAAGCATGTTAGGACAAAACCCCGACCTCATTTTTCAGCTCTGTTTTGGAAATTTTTATACGAGATTGTAGTGCCCTTCACATTTAATAAAATAAAATAAAACGGTATGTGTCTATTCTTGGTGGAAGGGATTTAAGATGGTGGTTGGAGTTTTATGGCGAGTAGGTGGAGGCAAGTGTGGGAAGGGACATGGGAGGAGGTAGAAAGGTGTAGTTGCAGATAGGCGGGTGGAAGGAAGGTAGACTGTCACTTCCCTTCTTAGTAATTCATGTTTTTTTGTGCCCTCCAACTAGTTACCACGCAAAACCAAAGAGCACGTTGTAAATTTAGATTTGTTTGAATAGTTGTAGTTACCCAATGTAGTGCCTTGGCAAGATATGTCTACAAAAATGTGGGTGCATGTGTGAGGCATGGGAATTGTCTCCCAGTGCCAGTTTTGTGTTGGTCGCATGACTGTTTTGGGTCGGTTTTCTTAGAAAAATAGGTTTGGGATAACAATGCTTTGAAACTTTCAAGAAAATGCACTCATAGGTGTAGAGCCTCCTGCACTTGTTGCATTCTCCCATCCCGTGTCAAATGTTACCTCCAGAACAGGGTTTAGACGTCCAGTAAGCATTTGATGGAGAAATATTAAAAAAATTGGTTACTAATGCTCTATGCCATCACTTTTGTTTCCTCGAAGCTCATTTTTTTCTGATACAGACGGCCATGGATCTTTTGTTAGTACTCATATCTAAATTAATTTCTACTATATTTTGAAAAACTCAACTGCTTTGGCTTTGTCTTTTCTCCATGACTAACTTCTCAGCCTAGCTCATTCGGTAATGAAATGGATTTTGTGCTAGCTTACCATGGGGTGTTCTGTGCATAGAAGACATGGGTTTTCCTCTTAAGACAACCACATTGTTTCACATATGCAACATACAGGCCTCCAACCTGATCAGTTCGCCCTTTTCCACATACTCACAGCCTGTGCCAAAATGGGAATTTTGTCATATTTTGTAGTTGTAAGTGCCCTAGCAGATCTTCCTGCAAAATGTGGAAGCATATAGATGGCATGTACACTGTTAGCCAAAAAAATCCTAAGAGAAATGTGGGCTCGTGGACTACAACTACTGACAGGATATACACAAAATGGGTTTGTTGAAAAGGCTATAGAAACGTTTGAGAAACTATAACTAGAAGATCTAAATCCAGATTCCATAACCTTTACTAGCGTCTCATGTCTTGTGTCGATGCGAGCAGTGGAACAAAGTATGGACATCCTTCAAAGTATAAAGAATAGAGGAATAGTTTTATATGTGTAGTTGCAAATGTTACAACTAACATGTATGCAAAATGGTGGAGTTGTGGATGCTTGTGAACTATTTGATGAAATGCCCAAGTGAGATGCTAAACCGAATCCCGCAGCTTTATTGGATTCGCTCCTCCGTGCATGGTTCATATCCCCTCATCTATCATAATTTCTATTATTTAGATTTTATTTTGCAACATGAATAAAATTTTAATCCAAAGGTTTTTGTACATTTGATTGTATTAAATAAATTGGTTTCAAAACAATAAAACATCATAATGTAACTTACACGACCGGGTATTCCTTGTAAACAAGAACTTAAACCCTCACTTCAAGATGATCTAGAAATGTCCCAACCAAACTAGATAGCTATAATACCTCTTTTATTGATGAGTTGAAGTTGACTTCCCAGTAAATATGTTGGCCATCTCCTTGTTTAAATAGATAAATTTTTGATTTCCAGAGACTCGCAAAGTAACCTTTATAACTTCAAAGGGGATGTTAATATTCATTTGTGTACCTTGTTATGTGAGGAGTCACCTCAGTCTTTGGATCGACCTGAATGATCATTTGTGATCTTTTGACACCCTTCAAGGAACAATGTTTTCACCATTTTGTAGTTGTAGGAAGCTACTAACACCGAAAAGTTAGTTTTCATTTTGAACACCATTTGAACCGTAAGCACCAAAATGCTTATCCGTCTTCATAGAACTCTAGTGTTTTTACTAGACAATTGTATGGAACTTTTAGTTTAGGGAAAAAAATTTATGTATAGTTTGGCAAAGCCATTTTTTCAGCCTCTAGTCATAGTTTGACTAGGTTAAACTAGATCTATTAGGACCGATGGCTTCAAAAATCATGTTGTCATTTGAAAACTGTGTCCTAGTTTTCTTTTCCAACGACTCTTATGAATTCATCATATATGGGGAACTCATAGGAAATTTATCGTGGCGCGTTCATCCATCAAATGTTAGTTTTGGACATGGTTTTTTGATCGCTCGAGCTTACTTTTAATCATTTGCAATTAGGCTAATTACGACTGATAGCCCCAAAATACTAGTCGCCAACCGTAAACCGTTCACTAGTCCCAAATTCCGTCAGTTCCTATGAACTCTTGCTATATAAGTGGACACGTAGAAATTTAACTGTGGTGTGTTTACTCATTGGAAGATAACATTTGAAAGTGTATTCTTAACCTTTGAGCTTGATTTGAATGTTTTTGTAGCTAGTAGGAAATTGTAAAAAGAAAGTTGTAGGAACCCTGTCGAGTTGCCAAACCACCGAAGAAACTTTTTGACACATGTAAATAACTGTTTGAAACTCTATAGTGTGACATGTAGTGTGAAATGGAACTTTTGACAAAATGGTGTTTCTCTCTCTTTAGTTACGAAATGAAGTGAAGAAATGAAATGAATACATGTTTCTAAACCTTTTATTTTGAATGCAAATTATAATTATTATTATATGTAAATGGGAAACTAAATACATTAATTATGTTAGATTAGGGTGGATTCCATGCCAACGAGTTATCGTTGATTTCATGCTCACATGGTTTTGCAAGATGCAAGAAAGATGGCAAAAAGGCGATGTGTAATTCATTATTTATTATTACAAGTTATATTGGTCATTGTAAAATGAATATATGTATAATGTAGTCTCATGTTACAAAAACGTTTTATTTGAAACTTTCTAATAGGTATGAGATGCTAGTTTTAGGGATATCTAAGGAAATGCGCATTTAATCATAGGTTTAAGTTTATTAATAGTTACGTATGGTAAAAAGGTTTGATATATACATTGTAAATGAATTTGAAGTTAATATCTTGTAGTGCATTTTTAGTGTTCAATAGATGATTAATTAATTAGTGTGTTGTATTCTTACCTTGTAAATGTAATAAAGAGATTTAATCGAAACACTCAACCCTAGTATAAGACTCGTGTATAACTACCTTTCTTGTGTGAATCCTTTTAGTGTGGAAAACTAAAACCTTAGGATAAACTTCAATCTCTACACTCGATGTCATCCTTCTCGCATGATCCTTCTTAGCATAGAATAAATTGAAACCGTAGAATGAACTTAAACTTTACACTCTATGACACCTTCTAGATTAAGTAAATAAGAGCCCAATTTTGAGTTGTCATCATAGTCGGTATGTTTAGCATTATCTTCGTGAACCCGACGGTTAGGAAGACTGAAACAATTTATATGGAGTAAGTAGAACTAACACCTCCTTAGTATCCTAGCCGTCTACCAAGTCTTGCGAAGTTAGATCTAGAAATTTTCTTCATCATCAAATGAATTCCTTGTGGGATCCAGATGACACAAATGGACCTAATGAAATAGTTTTACTATGACGTAAACTCTTGATTAATGATCTCTTTAGATCATTATAGCTAGACATGTTACCTTGGTGATGAAAATATAGTGCCTTGGTATTTTACATAGGATTTATAGGGTAAATATGTTTCTACACCTAAATCTGATATATAATAGGGCATAGAGTCCTAAGTGTACATCAAAATTAAACCAAACCTCAGTTGATTAGGAGGTTATCTTGTGGTGAGAAAATGGTAAGTAACTCCTTGCAAATGAAATTGATTTGAAAGATGGTGACTTAAGAGAAACCAGAAACTAAAAACTCGGTTCCATACTCCTTGTTATGCCTTTTATGACATTAAGTCAAATAAAAGAAATTTCTCTTGTAGAATCGTGAAATGTAAAACCATGGGATCTTACTTCAAAAAAATCTTGTGGTTCATGTGTAGTTCTAAAACTTCCAATCATGTACTTCTTCTAGATGTTAGACAAGATTACTTAGTAGCTCCTTTCTATTACAAAACAATGCTACTAATGAGACCATTGTGTGATGTAAGAGTATATCATATAAGCTGAAAATGAGATTTAAGGATAGGATTAAGGTCACTCTTGGAGTCCTTATAACTTAATTAAACATTTTCATGAGTTACAAAGAATATGAATTGCCTTGGTGTGATCAAACTTCGAGAAAAACAAAAGATATATATAAAATCTAAATACAATTTCTTGTTGTGGGAATGTTGAATTGGGAAATAAAAATACCAGGATCGAAGAATGTTTATGGGAAAAAGGTATCTTGAATCTAAACCACCCTCCCTTAAATCCTAATATTGCTTTTTGGACATCAAGTTAGATTCACTTGAGTTGTTAGGGTAAAATGTAGACATTGAATAAACATTTGAAAATCATATTCTTAGCATAAGAACAAGATAATTAAGTACTTTATATGCAATTTGAATTATGCCAAATAAGTATGTAAGTTATGGAATTTTCCGTAAAGGATAAAAATCCAACTTAAAATGGTCGAACTATAAATTAAATGTGGAATGAACTTAAGAATCTGTAGGTGGAAAAAAGGAGAAAATTATCCTTGCACAATAATTTTCTTGGAATGTTAATCGTAACTAAGATGCAATTACGAAATGATGTGTTGTGAGTTTGCTAATCCTTGAGTCCTTTTCTTGTGGCGAGTCATTGCTAGGATTCATTCATTGGGAAAATTGTGGCATCGACATGTCTATGGTGTTGTCATGTGCCTATGTGAGTCGATGACTTGTAATTTTCATATGCATCTTTGATTTTTCTTTACATGGAGTCCTTGTGGCGTTGTGAAGTGAGCAATGTAAGTCAAAAAAATTTATCCTGGTATTTTTACTGTTGTTTTTGTGTGTGTAAAATGTGGGTGTTACATTTGGTATCAGAGTAGAGGTTCATGCTCTCGAACCTCTGGGGAAGATTGGATTTTTGATGGTGTTGCATGATGGTGGTGGATATTGGAAGAGTAATGTGATATAAGCGTGATGTGAACTATGTCGTAATTGTGATATTTTGAATGCACATGTTGTGTATGTTACTTAGTGTGTATTTGTTACCATGTTGATGTGCTTGTGATGAGATTATTCTCTCTCCTTTTCATAGCTTCTATGAAGAGTCCATGTGTGATGTACCACCTTATTGTGTGTGAAAAAGCATGTTATTGTGGATTACGGAGTATTGGAGCATTTTGGGCATTATGTGATATGAAGGTGTATTGAGGTATTGCATGACAAAATTGTTGTAAAGTGAATTGGATTTTATTGTGATGTCATCACCGTGTTGTGATGAATCATGTGTGTCACCATGTTGTAATTGGAATTGACTATATGTTGTAAGGTTATACATTGTGTTCCTCATACGTATAATTCATGAAAAAAATGTGATGGTTCATGTCATGATTTAGGGGCATATGGTGGGTGTATGATCCCTAATGTACAGTGATTGCACTTTGGGTGCAGAATGTGGTAATGTGATGTTTCGTAACCCATAAAAGTAATGATTATGTTATACCCTATATATATATATATATACCATGCATAAGATACTATGGTTAATGTGCGTGAATCACCATTGTGTTAGTGATGTAGTTATATGTTATGTTGTGGACCCTACACTAACCGACCCTAAGGGAAATCAGTAAACTATGTATGTTTGGAGTGATAAAATGTGTACCATTGACTAGTCACTCGAGACGAGTACGAGATAGGAACTGGAGCCTTACATAGGCTAAAAACCCACTTTTGTTCATTTGGTATGTGTGACACTTGCTCAACGGGTGTCATGCATATTGTGTTTTCATGGACACCTTAGGCGTAGTAGATGGTGACTTGTACTCTTTCTCTCTCCCGATATGGTTATCGTATGGACTCAACCTATGTGATTTTGACTATGTTGAGCCTTGTCACCGTGGTGGTGGGAAGATTCAAATAGAGATGATGACAGTTATATTATTTTATATGTTATTTTACGAGTTGAGGATCGATGTTCCGAGTGCCAGCAACTTGTTGAGTACCCCCTTGGTGGCCATATAAGGCCACGTAGTTATTGTAATGTGTTATTTCTATACACGTATTTTATTAGTAAGTTGAAAACTTTCCCTTTTCTTGCTAGAACCAACAATTTTATTGATTGACATGTACTTATATTTTGGGCATTTATTTGGTTGATGCACTAAAGAGGCATATTTTTGCATTGACTATGGCTATTTGACCATTTGTTTTGCTTAGATTTAAATTTTTATTTTTAAGTTTAAAATTTTTATAACCTAGCCCAAGGCTTGGGATTTTTTCCACTTATCATTTGATATGGATTGTTATCCTGGTTCTAATGTTGTAATGTGTTGGAATAGGGTCATGGGATTCACCATGGAGTGGTGGAACCTATGGACACGCTTCGTTGTATGGGGGTACGCCCCAAGAAGTTAAATATAACTAGCGGGTTGTTGAACCACAAGTTATTATGTCACTTGGGTTAGAGGTATTTGGAATCTATGCACCTAGGGCCATAGGGTGACCGACCTCTTTTGGGGAGCGAAAAGGAAAATTTAACTTTATTTTACTACTTGAGGGAGGCATAAGAGACTTGAGGGAGGCATAAAAGACTTGAGGGAGCCATAAAAGACTTGAGAGAGGCATAAGAGATTTGTGTGGGTGTGATTGATGCTTTGGAAAATATACGGAGTTACTTTGTGATGCTTTGGGAGGCACATGTAGTTGTTTTGTTATGTTTTGAGAGGTATATGGAGTTGTTTGGTTATGTTTTTGGTGGTGTATGGTGTTGGTTATTTTATTTGTGTGTACTCATGTGAGTCTTGTCATGTTTTGTGATGTTGAGGATTGATGCTCCTCATTAAGGGTATGCTTTGACCCATTTTTGACACTATGTAACTATAGTTATTGTCCCAAGTTGCGTGAAACCTCTATATGTGTACCTGTTGGGAATTCCATGTTGTAGTATTTTATGTATGCCATGGATACTATGGTGTCAGGTGCATGTGTGACAATTACTAGTGTTAGGAGGGCTCTGTATGTTCTTTCTATGGGTCAGTTGAGTTCTTCTGTTGCAATACAATCATGGAAGTATGTGGAGTTATGTCCTGAGGACCATTAGTGGTGTGTTTGGACTTGATGTAGTATTGTGATGTTAGTTCTATTGGGAACCCACGAACATAAGAAAACTAAAATATTAGACAATGGAATACTGAGAGTTGAGATTAATAAATACTTTAAAGGAAAAGACTAAGTAAATAAGAAAAATAGAACTACCAATCTTCACAGAACATTAAAATTTAGGATATTTTAAAAAAAAATAGTTTATTTCCTTATGGTCATGTTGTACCAACAAGTTTTTATGTTAAATGGCATGTGTCATTATTGAATTTCTGTCTACGTCTCCCCTTCGAGCTTCGATGTTGTGTCGCATTGAGGATGATGCTCTTATAAAGGGAGGGAGATGTAGTGCCCTTCACATTTAATAAAAAAAGGTATGTGTCTAGTCTCGGTGGAAGGGATTTAAGAAGGTAGTTGGAGTTTTATGGCAAGTAGGTGGAGGCAGGTGTGGGAAGGGACATGGGAGGAGATAGAAAGGTGTAGTTGCGTGGGCAGGTGGAAGGAAGGAAGGCCTATCACTTCCCTTCTCGGTAATTCATGTTTGTTTTGTGTCCTCCAAATTAGTTACCACATAAAACCAAAGAGCACGTTTTATATTTAGATTTGTTTGAATAGTTGTTAGTTACCCACCGTAGTGCCTTGGTAAATATGTCTGCAAAACTATGGGTGCATGCATGAGAAATGGGAAGTGTCTCCCCAGGGTGCTAGTTTTGTGTTGATCACTTGACTATTTTGGGTCGGTTTTCTCGAAAAAACAGGTTTGGGATAACAATGCTTTGAAAATTTCAAACAAATGCACTCATAGGTGTAGAGCCTCCCGCACTTGTCACATTCTCCCATCCCGTGTCAAATGTTACCTCAGACAGGGTTTAGACGTCCAATAAGCATTTGATGGAGACATATTAATAAATGTTTGGTTCTTGCTCTATATGTCATCACTTTTGTTGCCTCGAAGATCATGTTTTTCGATACAATCGGCCATGAATTTTTGTTAGTACTCGGATCTATATTAATTTCTGCTAGTTTTTGAAAAAATCAACTGCTTTGGCTTTGTCTTTTCTCTTTGACTAACTTTTTAGCTTAGCTCTTTCGGTAATGAAAATTGATTTTGTGCTAGCTTACCATGGGGTGTTTTGTGCATAAAATACATGGGTTTTCCTCTTAAGACAACCATAATGTTTCACATATGCGACATAAAGGCCTCCAACCTAGTCATTTTGCCCTTTTCCACATACTCCTAGCTTTTGCACCAAAAATGGGATTTTCATCATATTTTGTAGTTGTAAGTGCCCTGACAGATCTGCCTACAACATGTGGAAGCATACGAATGACATGTAAAATTTTAGCCAAAAAAATTCTTGAGAGAAATGTGGGCTTGTGGACTATAACTACTGCAGGATATACAAAAATGGGTTTGTTGAAAAGGCTATAGAAACTTCTGAAACAGCAATCAGTAACTAGAAGATCTAAAGCCCATTCCATAACCTTTGCTAGCATCTCCTGTCTTGTGCCAGATGCGAGCTGTGGAATAGAGTATGGACATCCTTCAAAGTATAAAGAATAGAGGAATAGTTTTAGATGTATAATTATAAATGTTACAACGGACGTGTATGAAAAATGGTGGAGTTGTGGATGCTCGTGAAGTGAATGTTTGATGAAATGCCCAAGTGATATGTTCAACCAAATCCTATGGTTTCAACTGGATTCATTCCTCGAGGCATGGTTCATCACCCCTCATCTCTCATAATTTCTAGTATTTAGGTTTTCTTTTACAACGGAATAAAATTTTAAACTAAAGGATTTTCATACATTTGATTGTATTAAATAAAATGGTTTTAAAACAATAAAACGTCATAACATAACTTACACGACATAGTATTCCTTGGTAAATAATGAACTTAAACCCTCACTTCGAGATGATCTAGCAACATCCCAACCAAACTAGATAGCTACATTACCTCTTTTATTAATGAGTTGAAGTTGAATTCTGGTAAGTATGTTCGCCATTTCCTTATTTAAATAGATAAATTTATGATTTTCAGAGACTCGCCAAGTAACCTTCATAACTTCAGAAATGGGATGTTAATCTTCATTCATGTACCTTGTTATGTGAGGAGTCACCTCATTCTTTGGATCGACCCCAAATGATCATTTGTGATCTTTTGACACCCTTCTACGAATAATGTTTTCACTTTTTTTTGCAGTTGTAGGAAGCTACTAAAACTGAAAAGTTGGCTTTCATTTTGAACTCGCCATTTGAACCCTGAGCACCAAAATGCTTATCTGTCTTCGCAAAACTCTAGTGTTTTTACTAGACAATTGTATGGAACTTTCAGTTTAGGGAAAAACACTTTTTGTATAGTTTGGCAAAGCCATTTTGTAGGCCTCTAGTCATAGTTTGACTAGGTTAAACCAGACCAATTAGGACCAAAGTGGCTTGAAATTATGTTGGCATTTGAAAACCATGTCCTAGTTTTTCAGTTTTGATGACTCTGATGAATTCGCCATAAATGGGGGAACTCATAGGAAATTTATCATGGCATGTTCATCCATCGAATGTTATTTTTGGACATGGTTTTTTATCACTCGAGCTTACTTTTAATCATTTATAAATAGGCCAATTACGATTGATAGCCCTAGAAAACTAGCCGCCATGATAAATCGTAAATCGCTCGCTAGACTCAAATTCCGCCAGTTCTATGAACTCTTGGTATATAAGTGGACATGTATAAATTTAAGCTCATGGTGTGTTTACTCATCGAAGAAAATGTTTGAAAGTGTATTCTTAGCCTCTCGAGCTTGATTTGAAAGTTTTTGTAGCTAGCAGAAATTACAAAAAGAAAGTTGTAGGACCCCATCGGGTTGACAAACCACCTTAGAAACTTTTTGACACATGTAAATAACCGTTTGAAACTCTATAGTGTGACTTGTAGTATGAAATGGAACTTTTGACAAATTGGTGTTTCTCTCTCTATAGTTACTTTTGAAGTAAATGAAATGAAATGAATACATGTTTCTAAACCTTTTCTTTTGAATGCAAATTATAATTATTTTTATATATAAATGGGAAACTAAATACATTAATTATGTTAGATTAAGGTGGATTCCATGCCAAAGTTATCACCGATTTCATGCTCATATGGTTTTGCAAGATGTAAGAAAGATGGCAAAAAGGTGATGTGTAATTCATTATTTATTATTACAAGTTATATAGGTCATTGTAAAATGAATATATGTATAATGTAGTCTCATGTTACGTAAAATTTATATTTGAAACTTGCTAATGGGTATGAGATGCTAGTTTTAGGGATATCTAAGGAAATGTGCATTTAATCATAGGTTCAATTTTATTCATAGTTACCTATGGTAAAAATGTTTGATATATATATATATAGTAAATGAATTTGACGTTATTATCTTATAGTGCATTTTCGGTGTTCAATAAACGATTAATTAATTAGTGTGTTGTATTCTTACCTTGTAATCTAATCAAGAGATTTAATTGAAACCGTAGTGCCCACTTCGCTTTTACACCTTTTGATACTAATCATGATACACCATGATTATGGACCTTATTATAGTATGACGATATATGTAGATCATGAATTATTGTTGACTTGATTCAGTTGTGAGTCATGATGATTATTAGAGGCATTTTGGATATTGATAATGGTATACTTGTTTGACATGGTTATATTATGGATGTTGTGTGGACTTGTGATATTTGGATATTATGAGTAGACCTAGAAATGGAAATTATTGGATGATGATATAATTGTTGAGTAAAATTGCAAATGATATTGCTAGATTGCTTTGATGTTGTTGTGATTCATATATCTAGATGATTTTGGTAATTATATTATATTACTTTGGATGTTCTGATATGGCCATGAGGCCAAAGGAGGTAATTGTGTTTTACACGGTAAAATATCACAACAAACATCGGGGATTGAGAGACCGACCACATTGGAATTCTAGATGAATTCAACAAGGTCACCATGGCAACTAGTATTTGTTTGTGTGTGTTTGTGTGTGTTAGGTATTCCCATGGGGGGATCACCTTTAAATGTGACCAAGGGGTTTTATGTATTTATTTTATTTTGGTCCCTTTGTTTATGTTTCCATGTGTTTATTTTGTGGTGCTTTTACCCCTTTTGTTAATTATTAAATGGTGTGTAAATTTTATGAGTTATCATATTGTTAAAATAAATAAATCAAATATGTCATAAGAAAGTAATTAATAGAGTTTTTGGTCTTGAATTAAAGTGTTGTAAGGGATGTGTAAGTGATGTGTAAGTTAAATTTTGAGTGTGAAACACTCTGCCTTCTTGGAAATTTGAAATTGTCCTTAGAGGCTGATTTTGGAGGCTTGTGGGATAGGTTAAACTTGCCCCATACCTCTTAAATTTAATTACCAACCATACCTACGGTTGGAGAGTTGAGATTAGAATTTTATAATGCTTTTTGAGAAGGCAAATTGTAGGTTTTAATTGCACTTTTCTTTCTTGATTTAATTTCAGTCCTTTGGGGTGTGGGTTGGATTTGAGTGTGTAAGTAAATCTGTAATATTATTCACCCACCTATTTATTGTGCATTGGTGAATGAAGTTGACTTTGGGGTTGGGGTTGATGATGTGTGATGTGGCATCCTACATGGATCCACCTCATCCTCTTCTCTTCCCTCTTCTATAAAATTCGAATGGCTTGTCTTGTTTTGGGGTTGCTTCATTTTGGAGACTTCATTTTTGGGTGAATTCTTTTGTTGTTTTGGAGCTCTTGTCGGAAGAAGTTCTTGGAAGATTGTTGCATGCTTGTGTTTGGTTGTTTTGGATTACTTGCATTGGAATAAATTCTACTATTTTGGAACTTGGAACAACTCCATCATGGAGAGGTAAGAGCTTGGCTCTTGAAATGCTTCTCTTTTGGTTTCTGAAAATGTTAATGTGTGAATGTTTTAGCATGCTTGTGGGTTGTTGGGTAGATGGCCTAGGAATGGTATAGGAGAAGACTATGGGGTTATTTTGTGGGAGGCACAAGTGTGTTCAGGGAGGTATAAGGGTGGAGGGAGTTGGGATTTGGGTTCCACCTTCCAAAGAAATCACTTGCATTTCTTTACTCGTTATGGGATGCCATAAGAGGTTGGGGTGACATAAGGAAATGTGAGGAATAAGGGGTAGATGGGGAAGGCATAAGGGAATGCCAGGGATTTGAAATGATATATACATACATATTTTGGTGGTTTTTTCTCAGGTGGTGATACCCATTTCCCTTTAGGAGGCATAAGCAACATCCCCATAGTTTCTTGCTCCTTTGGCTTTCTTGATGAAGCCTCGTGTAATGTGTGTGCCATGTTTTAATGTAGTTGTAAAATACATTCTTTTGGACTGTGTGTTTTATTGCGATTATGTTGCTGTTGTTGCCATGAGTTGGATCACATATTTTATTACATTGTGGTTGGGGATCGGGGCCAATGAAGACGGATGGCTTCTCCTCTTCATTGGATGTCTTGGTTTGGTGGAGAGCATTTCCTTTCCCCTTTCATTTTTGTGATCAAAATTAGAGTATGATGGATCTGCATGTAGCATTCTGGAGCAAAGGAAAAAGATAGTTTTGACAGTCCCTTGTGAGAGTTCTTTTTGTAAATCCTTTTTCCCACTTAAAGTGGATGATTATGTAATATATTCATGATGGAAAGATGGTTTGTATTAGTTATGAAAGTTGTAATTCTAAGTGTGAAAGTGATGCACTTTGTTATCTATTTTTGAATGAAAGAAAAGAAAGATCGTATCCTTGTAAGTTATATTTGATCATTGTAAATGAATAAGTTATGAAAGAAATCCTTCTAATCGAATATATATGGTGTTTTTCCTTTACAAAAGAATTTACTATTTTTTGAAATTTGTTTTGAAATGTATTTGAAATCTTTGTTTGAAAGGAAGAAATGCGTGTGAGAAAATACGTAACTCTATCTTTTAGAAATGTGTAAAATTGGAAATCGAGTTACATTTGGGTTTTGAATAGTTTTATTTGAATCACATAAACGTATTAGATTTGAATTGGAATGAATTCTAATACTCGAAAGAAGAAAATGGCAAATAGATCCTTTAAGAGTTGATCTTTGTTTTACATTTTCAAAATCGCAAATACTTTACCTAAAATGCACAATTTGAACCAACAACAAGGAAATAACAAATTAAGTAATTAAATTGAAGTAGTAATCCTTAAACGAATCTAATTGGAAAATTGTTTTTAAGGAATTTCATAGAAAACTTAGCAAAATCAGGCTCAAACCGTTTTCACTGCGAGTCATTTTTGTCAAGAAACGGAAATGCTCAAATTGTAAATCAATCAGACACATTGATTCTTGAAATCCTCCTTAAATCCATCTAAGAACAATTCCCCATGTCTATTTGAAAAGATGAGAGATTAAGAAGATCAAATTGAACAAATCTTATAAGTTAAAATTTACCGATTCGTATTGTAAAAGCCTCAGAGATATTTTTCTTTAAATTGACCCCTTAGACTTTATCAAAAATAAAAATTAATGATTTATGAGTAAAGAGGACGTCAAGATATTTCAAGAAAGTCCTCATTTTCCTAAAACTAAGCCCTCTATCAAAAGTTATGGCCTCCTGAAGTTTTTCCTCCTTGGTGTCAAAAATTGGGGAAAATTTTCACCAAATGGGCCCGAATTTTTCCCTTAAATACTTGGGAAAATTTTTGGGAAAATTTTCCTAAGTTTCCCCACCTACCCACCAGCTGCAGCCAATCAGAGGCTACCACATGTCACCATGAGGTGTTGGCGGAGGGGATTTTTGACTTAGCGCTCCCAGAAAATTTTGGGAAAACTTTCCAAATTTTCCCCACCGGCCGCAATGAATCATGTGATGCCACGTGCCATCACAAGGTGTCGGTGGTGGATCGGGTCCCTGTTTGCCTTTTTATGTTTGGGAAGTTTTAGGAAACTTTTCCAAATTTTATTGCCGCCGCCCGCCACCCCGAACCAATCAGGAGATGCCATGTGGCATCGTGAGGTGCCGGCGGAGGCGCGGGTGGGGGCTACTCTCTTAGCCCTTCGGGGCATTAACCTAATTTTTCTCCCCACCGCCCCACCTTCCCCACATTGGATTAGGAGATGCCATGTGTCCCTTTCAAACTCATAGGAGTGCGGGCGCAAAGTGGACTTCTCTCCCCATGTGGGAAATTTTCTAAAATGTTCTCGCCACCCCGCTTTCCCCGTCTTTGGTTTGGGAGCCGCCACGTGTCCTTGGGACATGAAGGTGCATGGGCACAAAATTGGTTTTCACCCCCATGTGGAATTTTTCCAAAAGTCCCCATGGGCCGCCGACCTGCCCTTGGGGAAAATTTCCACCCTTGGGCCCGCAGGCCTGCTCTTGGGGAAAATTTTCACACAAAGGCCCGTCGGCCCATAACTAAAAAAATATGAGGAGTTAGGAGGACTTCCTTATATCAATGGAAAGGTGAGGAAATTTTATATCCAATGGGAATAATTAAGGAAATTTTTGAATGCATTAAATTTGGGAAAAACCTAGTTGAATCTTTAAGCCTCTTAGAGAGTGGGTATGGTGAGGAATTACCCTTTGACCCTTTTTGAACCTTCTAACTCGAGATTTTGGATCTTATGACCCATATAAATGAAAGAAAATTATGTTCTAGTGAATCTAGAAGTGTTCTGAACTTGTTAGTGATATCTATTTCCTTGTAACTGGTTATAGACTCTTTTAAACAAAAAAATTATTCCATAATTTTCCTAACTAATCCTAGGTTGTTCTTGGGTCTCAAGTGGGTTGTTTTAGTGGGCGTTACACTTGGTATCTAAGAAATGGTTCAAAATATTGGACCATTGGGCACAATAGAAAACTTGAGACATGAACGTTAAACCTAGCACACTTTTAAATCTAGAAAACAACTTAGTTTAGAAATTACATATTTTAGTAAACATGTAAACTAAATAAAAACTTAGAAAGATGAACTACCTCTCGCCTCGTCTCGTGTAGGAGGCGCAGATGGGATGAGGGTCATTTCACATAGACCTAGACTTACCACCACTAGATCATGCGCTATAACAACCATCCTACCCTAGATTTTGTAGACTCATCAGATGTTAATGCCGCTCTATGGGGAGGATCAAGTAAGAGGACATACAGCTAGACAAGATAGAGTCCCTTCCTTTTAGGGTTAGGTATATCCTTGACCTAGTGAGGAGAATGGAGGAGATAAATCCCATGTAGATTCAGCCAGGATCGAGTCACCACAGAGGGGACATGGTGACCAAGTTTTAGGACATAGAGAGAGGTCTTGGATCCCTAGGATTAGGGATGAGCATACAGAGAGGCCTAGAGGTTGTCAGACCACAGCTATAGATCACATCAGGGAGATCCTGAAGCTTCAACCGTCACATTATTTTGGTGACATAGGTGGATTTCAGGCAGAGGCCTGGTTGGTGAGCTTGAGGGCATGCTTCAAACTCTATCCTTGTTATAGTAACATGGAAGCTTGTGTTGCAATCCATTTACTGAGGGATAGAGATGGTGTCTGGTGGAGGAAAGAGGAGTAGAAGCTCCCATGTTGATTCTCGAGACAGCTTACCTAGGAGCTCTATTAGGAGCATTTTAGGAAGATACTTGTCATGGAGACTCATTCAACAATGGATAGCTGAGTTCCATGACCTCCAACAAGAATCTCTTATGGTGGTGAGTATGAGAGTAGATTATTGGATCTACTCCACTATGTTGGAACTACATGTAGGATGAGTATGAGAGTAGATTATTGGATCTACTCCACTATGTAGGATGAGCATGTGTGGATTCACAGGTTCATCTGGGTCCTGAACCTAGACATTGGAGGTGAAGTGCGGATCCATTGTCCACAAACATTAGCTGAGACCGTCGAGAATGCCTATATAGTAGAGGAGACTCAGGGAAAGACCCAACAGGCTAGAGATTGAGTCCAGAGCCACATGCAATAGATTCAAGACGACAGATTGAGTGGGTCAAGACCTCTTCTTTGTGGTGGACAAGGTTCACCACAGGTCATCTTTTAGACCATAGCAGAAATGCAACAGAGCACCAATCCCACCCACCTTATAGACCTCCATAGAGATTTGATGCACAGAGAGGTCAGAGTATGGGGTCTCCTCCTAGGGGTCCCATCAAGACACAGGGTGCCCAGAGAGCTCACTTAGAAGGATCTTGACAGCAGAGACCTTAGTAGACCAAAGTTGGATCATTAAGATCCACACCACGCACTCCGCAGTACCGGCTGGAATTTCTACACAAGGGAGAGGATTAGGCGGTTGTTTTGGTTGTGGTGTTACTTGGACATTTTGGAGAGACTACCCACAAAACCCTAATAACAAGGGTAAGACACAAATATCAGAGCCTACTATTGGTGATATGGGGTGCATTCATAGGATGTATGCAATGGTTGAGAACCACAAGGAAAAGCATCAGAGTACAGTTATTGAGACTACAGGTATTATTGGTGGTATTCCTACCTCTATTTTGTTTGATTCTGGTACTTCTAATTCTTTTATTGCACCATCTTTAGTAGAGTGATGCAAGCTAGTGGCAGTGAGGCAGGGTCAAAGTTGGGATGTTGAGATGGCTTCTGGAGCCAAGATCTCTGTAGACTCCTTAGTTAAGGAGTGTGTGGTAGATTTGGGACCTTTCACCACTACCTCGGATCTCTGTATCCTTCCTTTGGGCTCTTATGGAGTCATCTTGGGTATGGATTAGTTGTCTACACATAGGGCCAGGATGGATTATTACCACAAGATTATATCTTGCACTGATGATTTGGGAGTTGAGTCGGTAATTTCAAGGGTTAGGAGACTCGTTTCTATTCACACCATCTCTGTTATGTAGCTTAAGCGGTGTGTGCGACGGGGTTGTCAAATGTATGTGGTTACACTCAGTGACCGATCAGAGGATGGGTTTAGTGGACCATCGGTAGATGATCACCCCATTTTGAGAGAATTTGTAGATGTCTTTCCAGGGGAGATACTGGGGCTACCACCCCCACGTGATATTGATTTTCACATAGATCTGGTTCCTGGAGCAGAGCCTATCACACGAGAACCTTATGGGATGACCACACCAGAGCTCTGTGAGCTCAAGTTACAGCTTGAGGGCCTTTTGGAGAAAGGACTTATCCATCCTAGTGTATCACCTTGGGGTGCACCGGTGATTTTTGTGAAGGAGAGGGATGGATATTTGTGGTTGTGTATTGATTACAACCAATCGAACAAAGTAATGATCAAGAATCGTTAACCCCTTCTGCGCATTGATGATTTATTTGATCAGATGAAGGGAGCCACAAATTTCTCTAAGATAGACCTAAAGTCAGGTTACCATTAGCTGAGGATTTCGAGAGGTGAACATTCATAAGACCACCTTCCGTAAAAGATATGGCCACTATGAGTTCACAGTGATGCCTTTTAGTTTGACTAATTCCCCACACAGTGTTTATGAGTTTGATGAATGGGGTATTTGGGACCTTCTTAGATTGCTTCATGCTCATCTTTCTTGATGAAATTTTGATTTACTCATGTACACGTGAGGGGCACGAGGAGTACCTTTGTTAGGTGCTTCAGTGTCTTCAGGAGCAACAACTTTACGGGAACTTGGAGAAGTGTGCATTCTTTTAGACAGAGGTGCAGTATTTGGGTCATATCATTTCTAGGGAATGTATCACTGTCAATCCTTCCAATATTAGAGCTATTATGGATTGGTCAGCACCCACTACTGTGACTAAGGTGCGTAGCTTTATGGGAATAGCAGGATACTACTAGATATTTGTTCAGGACTTCTCTCAGATTGCACACCCCAGCACTTCCCTTTAGAGGAAAGGGAATAAGTTTTTTGATCGGAAAAGTGTGAGCAAGCCGTCAGTACACTAAATATATGTCTCACTACAACACCTATCCTTGCAGTGTCGATCCACAGGGTGAGTTTTTTTACACGGATGCTTCTTTAACAGGGCTTGGAGGTGTGTTGATGCAGGAGGGTAGAGTAGTGGCTTTTGAGTCTCACAAACTCAAAGATTACGAGATTAATTATCTGACTCATGATCTTGAGCTTGTGGCAGTTGTGCATGCTTTAGTTTAATGGAGGCACTTTCTGCTTGGTCGAGATTCACACTCGGACGATCACTTCGGTCTTCGCCACCTCTTCACGTAACCCAATCTCAACGCTTGTCAACGGAATTTGATGGACTTTATTTATCGGTATGATATAGAGATAGAACATGTGAAAGGAAAGGAGAATGTGATGGAAGATGCTCTTAGCAGATGGAGACATGTGGCTATGGCCACCTAAGTGAGCACGAATTTGTAGAGTAGGATCCTTCAACAGCTTCCTCTTGATAGCTTCTATATTGCGGTTTGAGCAAAGATAGAGTCTTAGAGACCCCTCGAGGGGAAGTTTAATGGTTTTTCCCTAGAGGTATATGGCCTTCTCAAGCCACGAGAGACATATTTCTATTCCCAGAGATAGAGGATTGAGGCAGACATCTTGGCAGAGGCACATTGTGCTCACTATTCAGCCAATCCGGGGTAAAGAAGATGCACACAACCTTGAGATAGTTGTATCATTGGAGATGAATTCATAGAGACATGGCTCAGTTCATGTCACGATGTTTAGAGTGCCAAAAATTAAAGGTCGAACATCAACATCTAGCTGGCCTTCTCTTTCCTCACACTATATCGGAATGGAAGTGGGACACCATTTCCATGGATTTCATTGTTGGCTACCGATGTCTCAGATATCACCACGACGCCATCATGGTCACGGTTGATAAATTGACAAAAGTGGCTCACTATTCCCGGTACATACCACTTATATAGCTAGTGCAGTGGCACGGGTATATTTGGATGAGATTGTTAGGTTGCACAGATTCTGCGAGAAGATCATTAGTGACCGCAATCCTTTGTATACTTCCCATTTTTGGACTACCATGCAACATGCCCTCGGGATGAAGATTAATTTCAGCATAGCATATCACCCTGAGACAGATGGAAAAATAGAGCAGTGAATCAGATTTTAGAGGACATGCTCAGGATGTATGTGATGGATCAACAGTCAAGATGGGAGGAGTACCTATACTTGGTGGAGTTTACCTACAATAATAGTTTTCATAGTTCTATAGGCATGGCTCCTTTTCAAGCTTTGTATGGTAGAGAGTGCAGGACACCTCTTAGTTGGGATAGGTTAGAGGACAGGGTTTCTCTTGGACCAACTTTGTTACAGGACATGGAGCAGTAGGTGGTTTTGATCAGACAGAGACTGCAGGAGGCTCAGGACAAGAATAAGAAGTATGCAGATCAGCATAGGACCGACCGTAGTTTTGATGTGGGCATGAAGGTGTTCCTTCGTGTTAGGCCACATAAGAGCCCTATCTCATTATGGAAAAGGTTCTAAGTTAGCTCCTAGATTCGTTGGTCCTTTTGAGATCTTGGAGTGTTCATCCCTTTGGCCTACCATCTAGCATTACCACCCATCTTGTCTCACATACATGAAGTGTTTCATGTTTCAGTTCTTAGGAGATATCTTACAGATCCTTCTCATGGGTTACATTGGACATCATTGTGGGTGCATGATCGGGGTCGATTGATGGTGGAGCCCATTCACATCCTAGATCGTAGGACCCCGGGCCTTGAAGCGAGAGAGGGTTGATCGAGGTTTGGGTGTAGTGGGATAAATATGATGAGACTACAGCTACATGGGAGGATGCTACCTTGCTACGAGTTCGGTTTCCACATTTTTTCCAAAGGACTTCCAAGAGGAAGTTGATTCTAAGGGGAGGGGATGTAGTGCCCACTTCCCTTTGACACCTTTGATACTAATCATGATATTGTTGATTATATTATGGACATGATTATAGACCTTATTATAGTATGATGATAGATGTAGATCATGGATTATTGTTGACTTGATTCAGGTTGTGAGTCATGATGATTATTAGAGGCATTTTGGATATTGATAATGGTATACTTGTTTGACATGGTTATATTATGGATGTTGTGCGAGACTTGTGATATTTGGATATTGTGAGTAGACCTAGAAATGGAAAGTATTGGATGATGATATAATTGTTGAGTAAAATTGCAAATGATCTATTGCTAGATTGATTTGATGTTGTTGTGATTGATATATCTAGTTGATTTTGGTAATTATATTATATTACTTTAGATGTTTTGATATGGCCAGGAGGTCAAGGAGGTAATTGTGTTTTACAGGTTAAAATATCACAACAAACATCGGGGGATTGGAGACCAACCACATTGGAATTCTAGATGAATTCAACAAGGTCACCATGGCAACTAGTATTTGTTTGTGTGTATTAGGTATTCCCATAGGGGGGATCACCTTTAAATGTGACCAAGATTTTTATGTATTTCTTTTATTTTGGTCCCTTTGTTTATGTTTGCATGTGTTTATTTTGTGGTGCTTTTACCCCTTTCATTAATTATTAAATGGTGTGTAAATTTTGTGAGTTATCATATTGTTAAAATAAATAAATCAAATATGTCATAAAAAAGTAATTAATAGAGTTTTTGGTCTTGAATTAAAGTGTTGTAAGGGATGTGTAAGTGATGTGTAAGTTAAATTTTGAGTGTGAAACACTCCACCTTCTTGGAAATTTGAAATTGTCCTTAGAGGCTGATTTTGGAGGCTTGTGGGATAGGTTAAACTTGCCCCATACCTCTTAAATTTAATTACCAACCATACCTACAGTTGGAGAGTTGAGATTAGAATTTTATAATGCTTTTTGAGTAGGAAAATTGTAGGTTTTAATTGCACTTTTCTTTCTTGATTTAATTTAAGTCCTTTGGGGTGTGGGTTGGATTTGAGTGTGTAAGTAAACTGTAATATTATTCACCCACCTATTTATTGTGCATTGGAGAATGAAGTTGAATTTGGGGTTGGGGTTGAGGATGTGTGATGTGGGATCCTACATGGATCCACCTCATCCTCTTCCCTTCCCTCTTCTATAAAATTTGAATGGCTTGTCTTGTTTTGGGGTTGCTTCATTTTGGAGACTTCATTTTTGGGTAAATTCTTTTGATGTTTTGGAGCTCTTACCCAAGAAGTTCTCGGAAGATTATTTTTATTATTGGTAAATAGTTTTGAAGGGACTATACCCTGATTACAATGATGGCCTAAGAGCCAGATAATATACTAAGAAGTTCCACAAAACAGAAGGATCCGAATCCAGAATAGGCATTAAATCCACAGGTAGCCAAAAAAGAGTTACAACATAACAGAAAATAGAGTGAACGATGCAACAAAACAGCAAAAAACATAATGGAAGTTAGCATCTGCAGTGAAGAACATCTCTACTTCTTGGCGGCTCTATTGATTCTAGATTTAATAGTTTGTAAAGAGGTAAACAAAGAAAATGCCATCATGTGAGTGGGATCCTTAGCATCCAGCTTTTTAATGGTCTAATTTCTTTCTTTATCCATACCCCATAGAGTTTCTGGGATCTCACTAAGAACAAAGACACTGCAAACATGTTGTTCAAGGAAGTCACCAATTGTATTAATAATTACCATGTTGTGATCATGGTGATCCTTAGCTTTCCCCAGATGGTTGTCCAGGGAGTTTAACTTTTTATAGATGTCCTCAGTTTGTGTATTGTCAAGATCAAAATCCTCTTCCCTCTTCCTTTTACCTTTTTGCTTAGTCAAGTTCTACACTTCTTCTTTCAGGTTGAACATATCTTTTTCTAAGGCATCCAACCTTTGGGTAGTACTCTCTGAGTGTGAAGCCTCTTGATGACCTGTTTTACTAATATGAAGGAGGTTTTGAACATCCTCCAATTCCTTAGTGCTGCAAAGAATTCTCCCCAAAACAGGGATATCCAGCTTGGGTGTTTTTTGAGACATAGTTTTAGGTTTGGCCGTGGTAGAGGTGATGGGGGTGGGAGCCAAGATGGAAGGGATGGGGGTGTGAGTGGGGGTAATGGTGGTGGGAATCACAAGAGGAGAGATGGGGGAAGAAGGGAGGCTGGGAAAATTTAAGACATAAAGCTTGTGCAACAAGAAAATTAAACCTTGATGCGGAGGGAATTTGCACGGGTATGTTTCAAACTCCGAAATGGAGCGTTCGAGAGAGAAAAGAAGGTAATGTGGGAAAAAAACCGTGATATTCCTACGGAAATGGTTGAGAACACTAGATTTTTGTGGGCACCGTGACATATCTCCCCCGAGAGAGATGTAACAAACCATCATGCGCGTTATTTCATCAAATGGCGAGGGTATGGAGCTTACCTTCAAACCCACAAGAACGAAGATCAACTCCTCATTTCTAGAACAAACTTCTTTTCCTTAGCCACTTTATCGATATTCTTGTTGTAAAAATGTAATCCATCCATCGCAAGGCTTGTAGCTTCAGCAATGAGTTCCTCATTAACAAAGATTTTTTTCCCACCATATTCAACTTTCTCGATCCTTCCACTCCATCGTAAATCGAGTAGATATGTTTTGATTGTGTCCCTAGATCCTATCAATAAAGTTTGTGATTCCTCCCTGCTTAAGAAAATTCCAAAGCGCCTTGTTACTCTTCCAATTAGGGTCTCTTCTGGGCTCAATCTGACAAGGTTCTCCTCCCATTTTATTCTTTCTAGACTGTTTGATATTACTTTCTTCTAAACCCTTTTGTGAACTATTGGATGGAATGCAGTTAACAAACTGTATTTCTCTATTTTTAAGGAGCCCTCTCACATGCTGGGAGTAATGATAATTAATGCAGCCATACCTTACGTGGGAGTTCCCGCAAGTGACTGCATGAAAGCTACTTTGTATCTGTGATTTCCCGCATGTGTGAACTTTTAACTCCTCAAAAGCCCACTTTAAGTCATCATTTTCCTTACTACGTACTTGAGTGCCCTCAAAGATCCGCTTAAGAGATTCTTTATATATGAGATGCCCCACATGTGTGAATTTAATCTCCACAAAAGCCCATTCCAAAAGATCATTATCCTTACTCCGTATTTGAGTGTCTATAATTATCCGCATGAATGTTGTTTTGAACCTACTCAGGGATGCAATTACCATTATCCCAAATATTAAAATTAATATTTATGCCATAATTAGCCAATGCATCGGCCACTTTGTTTCCCTCCCTGTATGTATGCTTGATCCGGATATTGTTGAAGGTTTGGCAGATACTTATGGATTCCATGATGAAATCCTTGATGTTCCATCTTGGTGGTGAAGATTGATTTAGATGGTTGATAATATTCAGTGAGTCTCCTTCCAGAATAATATTTTGAATGTTATGTGTCTGAGCAATTCTAAGCCCCCATAGAGCAGCCAAGGCTTCAGCATAATGGTTAGTTTGTATCCCCATTTTACCAAAGCATAAGTAGCTATAGAATTACGTCCTCGTGATCCCGAATCACTCCTCCCCCTACAGCCATCCTGGATTACCCTTAGAAGCCCCATCAAAGTTCAGCTTGTGCCAGTTGAGATCAGGAGGGTTCCAATGTATCAAAGACATATCAATGTTACTACTTGGTGCCATTTTGAATACTTGCACTCTAATCTTCCAGTTGGACAAAATATGCTCTTCATTTTTAGGATAATTCTTGTTCTTGGGAGGTTTGAATCTTTCAATGTTCTCTTTGACAGCATTAGTAATCTTAACAAAGTTGAGCTTGCACTGTTGTTTAATATTTCTAAAAATGATATCATTTCTATCTTTCCATATCCTCCAAATAATATGGGGCATTACCAATTTCCAGAGTCTTCTCACAACACAATGTTTAAAGGAGGGCTCCATTGGGTCCAAAATTGGATGAAATCTTTTAGAACAGCTCTCGGAAGATTATTGCATGCTTATGTTTGGATGTTTTAGATTGCTTGCATTGGGATAAAGTCTATTGTTTTGGAACTTGGAACAACTCTATCATGGAGAGGTAAGATCTTGGCTCTTGGAATGCTTCTCTTTTGGTTTATGAAAATGTTAATGTGTGAATATTTTGGCATGCTTGTGGGCTATTGGGTAGATGGCCTAAGAATGGTGTAGGAGAAGACTATGGGGTTATTTTGTGGGAGGAAAAAGTGTGTTCAAGGAGGTATAAGGGTGGAGGGAGTTGGGATTTGGGTTCCACCTTACAAAGAAATAGCTTGCATTTCTTTACTCGTTATGGGGTGCCATAAGAGGTTGAGGATACAAAAGGAAATGTGAGGAATAAGGGGTACTTGGGGGAGGCATAAGGGCATGACAAGGATTTGAAATGATATATACATACATATTTAAGTGGTTTGTTCTCAGGTGGTGATACCCATTTCCCCTTTGGGAGGCATAAACAACATGCCCCATAGTTTCTTGCTCCTTTGGCTTGCTTGATGAAGCCTCGTGTGTGTGTGTCATTTTTAATGTAGTTGTAAACTACATTCTATTTGACTATGTTTTATTGTGATTACGCTTCCTATGTGTTTATGGAAGATTGTTGTTGCCATGAGTTGGGTCACATATTTTATTGCATTATGATTAGGGCTAGGGGGAATGAAGAGGGATGGCTTCTCCTCTTCATTAGATGTCTTGTTAGGTGGAGAGCGTTGCCTTTCCCCTACATTTGTTTTGATCAAAATTGGAGTATGATGGATCTGCATGTAGCATTATGGAGTAAAGGAAAAGATAGTTTTGACAGTCCCTTATGAGAGTTCTTTTTGTAAAGCCTTTTTCCCACTTGAAGTGGATGATAATGTAATATATTCATGATGGAAAGATGGTTTGTATTGGTTATGAAATTTGTAATTCAAAGTGTGAAATTGATGCAATTTGTTCTCTATTTTTACATCAATGAAAATAAAATCATATCCTTGTAAGTTGTATTTGATCATTGTAAATGAAGGAGTTGTGAAATAAATAATTCTAATTGAATATATATGTTGTTCTAACTTTACAAAAAAGTTACTATTGTTTGAAATCTGTTTTGAAATGTATTTGAAATCTTTGTTTGAAAGGAAGAAATGCGTTTGAGAAAATACAGATCTCTATCTTTTGGAAATGTGTAAAATTGGAAATCGAGTTGCACTTGGGTTTTGAATAGTTTGATTTGAATCACATAAACGTATTAGATTTGAATTGGAATGAATTCTAATACTCGAGAATAAGAAAATGGCAAATAGATCCTTTAAAAGTTGATCTTTGTTTTACATTTTCAAAATTGGCCAATACTTTACCTAAAATGCACGAGTTCAAAAACAAAATAAGGAAATAACAAATTAAATAATTAAATTGAAGTAGTAAGCCCTAAACGAATCTAATTGGACAAAAAAATTTAAGGAATTTCATAGAAAACTTAGCAAAATCGGGCTCAAACCGTTTTGAGTCATTTTTGTCAAGAAACAAATTCTCAAATTGCAAATCAATCGACACATTGATTCTTGAAATCCTCATTAAATTCATCTAAGAACAATTCCCATGTCCTGTTTGACAAGTTGAGAGAGGAAGAAGATCAAATTGAACAAATCTTATAAGTTAAAATTTACCAGTTCGTATTGTAAAAGCCTGCAGATAGTTTTCTTAAAATTGACCCCTTAGACTTTATCAAAACTAAAAATTAATGATTCTTGAGTAAAAAGGATGTCGATAGCTTTCCGTAAAGTCTTCGTTTTCCCAAAATTGAGCACTCTATCAAAAGTTATGGCCTCCTAAATTTTTCTTCCTTAGTGTCAAAACTTGGGGAAAAGTTTCATTGGTGGGCTGCGGGCCAATTTTTCCATTAAGTACTTGGGAAAAAGTTTTGGGAAAATTTTCCTAAGTTTCCCCACCACCAGCCAGCCCACAACTAATCAGAGGATGCCACATGTCACCATAAGGCATTGGCAGAGGGGCTTTTTGACTTAGGGCTCCCGGAAAATTTTGGGAAAACTTTCAAAATTTTCCCCAATGGCCGCAACGAATCAAGTGATGCCATGTGGAGTCACGAGGTGTTAGTGGTGGATTGGGTCCCTTTTTGCCTTTTTGCATTAAGGAAATATTGGGAAACTTTTCCAACTTTTCCTGCTACCAATCGAGAAGATGCTTTACGTGGCATCGAGAGGTTTCGGTGGAGGTGCGGGTGGGGGCTACCCTCTTAGCCCTTCAGGGTGTTAGCCTAATTTTTCTCCCCATCACCCCACCTTCCTTACATTGGCTTAGGAGATGCCACCTATCCCTTGCAAACTCAAGGGAGCGCGGGCACAAAGTGGACTTCTCGCCCCACACGGGAAATTTTCTAAAATGTTCTCACCAAAATAGGAGGACTTCCTTATATCAATGGAAAGGTGATTTAATTTTCTATCCAATGGGAATAATTAAGAGAATTTGTGAATGCATTAAATTTGGGAAAAACCTAGTTGAATCTTTAATCTGTTAGAGAGTGGGTATGGTGAGGAATTACCCTTTGACCCTTTTTGAACCTTCTAACCCGAAATTTTGGATCTTATGACCCCTAGTAATTGTTAATGAAAGAAAAGTATGTTCTAGTGAATCTAGAAGTGTTCGGAACTTGTTAGTAATAGTTATTGCCTTGTAATTTTCCTATCCAATGGAAATAATTTAGGAATTTTGAATGAGTTAAATTTGGGAAAAACCTAGTTGAATCTTTAATCTTGTTAGAGAGTGGGTATGGTGAGGAATTACCCTATGACCCTTTTTGAACCTTCTAACCCGAGATTTTGGACCTTATGACCCCTAATAATTGTTAATGAAAGAAAAGTATGTTCTAGTGAATCTATAAGTGTTCTGGAACTTGTTACTGACAATTTTTGCCTTGTAACCTAGTTGTAGATTCTTTCAAACAAAAAAAGTTATTCCATAATTTTCCTAACTAATCCTAGGTTGTTTTTGGTCTCAAGTGGGTTTTTTTAGCGGGCATTATAGAAACACTCAACCCTAGTATAAGAATCATGTATAACTACCTTTATTTTGTGAATCCTTTTAGTGTGGGAAACTAAAACCTTAGGATAAACTTCAATCTCTACACTCGATGTCATCCTTCTCGTATGATCCTTCTTAGCAAAAATATATTGAAACCGTGGAATGAACTTAAACTCTACACTATATGGTACCTTCTTGATTAAGTAAGTAAGAGCCAAAATTTGAGTTTTCCTCATGGTCGGTATGTTTAGTATTATCTTCATGAACCCGATGGTTAGGAACTACCTGGAAAAACTTTATATGGAGTAAGTAGAACTAACACCTCCTTAGTATCCTAGCCATCTACCAAGTCTTGCAAAGTTAGATCTAGAAATTTTCTTCATCATCGAATGAATTCCTTGTGGGATCTAGATGACACAAATGAACCTAATGAAATAGTTGTACTATGACTTAAACTCTTTATTAATGATCTCTTTAGATCCTTATATCTAGACATGTTACCTTGGCTAATGAAAATATAGTGCCTTTGTATTTTACAGAGGATTTATAGCATAACTATGTTTCTACACCTAAATTTGATCTATAATAGGGCGTAGAGTCCTAAGTGCACATTAGAATTAACCAAACCTCATTTGATTAGGAGGTTATCTATTGTGAGAAAATGGTAAGTAACTCCTTTCAAATGAAATAGATTTGAAAGATGGTGACTTAAGAGAAACCAGGAAACTAAAAACTCGATTCCATACTCCCTTGTTATGGCTTTTATGACATTAAGAATGAAATAAATTTCTCTTGTAGAATCGTGAAATGTGAAACCATGGGATATTACTTTGAAAACAAATATTGTGGTTCGTGTGTAGTTCTAAAAGTTACAATCTTGCACTTCTTCTAGATATTAGACAGTACTTTTGTAACTCCTATTACAAAACAATGTTATTAATGAGACCATTGTGTGATGTAAGAGTATATCATCTAAGCTTAAAACAAGATTTGAGGTTAGGATTAAGGTCATTCTTGGAGTCCTTATAACTTAATTAATCATTTTCATGAGTTACAAAGAATATGAATTGCCTTGGTGTGATCAAACTTCAAGAAAAACAAAGATATATATATATATATATATATATAATCTAAATACAATTTCTTGATGTGGGAATGTTGAATCGAGAAATAAAGATACCTTGATCGAAGAATGTTTATGGGAAAAAGGTATCTTTAATCTAAACCACCCCACTTAAATCCTAATATTGCTTTTTGGACATCAAGTCAGATTCACTGGAGTTGCAAGGGTAAAATGTAGACATTGAATAAACGTTTGAAAAGTAGATTCTTAGCATAAGAACAAGATAATTAAGTAATTTATATGAAATTTGAATTATGCCAAATAAGTATGTAAGTTATGGAATTTTCCGTAAAGGATAAAAAGCCAACTTAAAATGGTTGAACTATAAATTAAATGTGGAATGAACTTAAGAATCTGTAGGTGGAAAAAAGGAGAAAATTATCCTTGCACAATAATTTTCTTGGAATGTTAATCGTAACTAAGATGTAATTAAAGAAATGATGTGGTGTGGGTTTTCCAATCCTTGAGTCCTTTTCTTGTGGCTAAGTCATTTCTAGGATTCATTCATTGGGAAAAGTGTGGCATCGACATGTCTATGGTGTTGGCATGTGTCTATGTGAGTCGATGACTTGTAAGTGTCATATGCGTCTTTGAGTTTTCTTTACATGGAGCCCTTATGGCGTTGTGAAGTGAGCAATGTATGTAAAAAAAATTATCTTGGTATTTTTACTGTTGTTTTTGTGTGTGTGAGATTTGGGCATTACGGGAATGATAATTTTTTTGTTCAGAAAGAATTACATTCTAGATATCAAAATTTGTGCAATGCATTGTATTGCAAAGGGCGATGATGTTCTTTGCACTCTATAGAATGAGGGGGAATTTGGAGAAATAATTGTTGGACATGATGTTTTAGAGGATTTAAAAGGAAAATAAACAAAGACCTCCATGAAAACCAAGCAGATAGTATCTACTCTCTACATTAAGGTCACACTTGTTCGAGTACAAAAGTTATCAATAAGAGTTATTTGATAAAATTCAAGAGTTCACCGTATAGGTTCCTTAAGACTGTTCTATGGTCAAACTTTTATTCAGTAGGTAAATGATATTATCACACTATTGAGTCAATTCACATGACTTCCTTCTTCCAAAGATTTTCAAGAATGGATGTATCTGTACATTTCCACTATCTGAAAAAATAACCACCTCATCTGATGGGGACAACACATCAGTAATGCCATTTTCTTTCAATTGTCATATTTCCTAACTTCTGGGAATTTCTTTATGACTTCCTACCTTTTATTTGTAGTTGTAGGAATGAGAAATTATACAAAATTGTTTCCATTAGGATCGGGAAGTGCTTCTTAGATTTATGAATTATATCCTTAGCTCACAATGAAAGAGGGGCCTAGACATATTCGAAGGTTGAATGATGCTTTCTTTGCTATCATTTTATACTTCTTTGACAAAAACTTCTATAAACAAAGAATTTACAATTATTCCCGGAAGGAAGTCAAAGAATGGGGAGGTATATATTTACAATTCCAAGCACTCATGTATATCAAGGTTCCTAGATTCTTAGGTGCTCCTCACAAGCTACCTAGGTGCCCCACGAACAAGTCGTTGTTAATGGAGATGGTTCAACAATTGCTACATTATCATAAAATTCAACATGACAGACACAAGATGGGAGCCCAGTTTCCCATCACTATGGGAAGATACACATGTGCCTCTACATATAAGGCAAAGAATGTTGAGGGGAAATGCAGAAGATGAATTTGAAGACCTTTCGCCTGCGCACTTGTTTTGATTATTCAGAAAAATTTGACAAACAAGGATCGACCAACATTTAGGTGGCGCAATTGGAGGATATTTGGATCGACTACATGGATGAAATCATGATAGGGAAAGGGACTTTGAAAGGTTAACTCTTCAGGAGGTATCCCAATATAAAATTGTAACCATCCCCAAAGGTCTCCAAGATCATGAACAAGTTTTAGACCCCTCCTATGATCATAATAGTGTTAGAAATCAACCATTTCCATGGATTGATTGGTCACTTGAAGAATTTATTAGTACAAAGGAAAGAGTGGGTCATATTCTCAATTGGACTTGCCATTTGGCTGTTGTCATTAGGGATCATGCAAAATGTGTCAGAGCATCTTGTTGAGGAAACTATTTAGGTATAATCATCGGTGGGCCATGCCACCCCTTTAAAGGTAAGAAGAGCCACTCCAAAACCTGCTTCAAAAATTTGTTAGATATCTTTCATCTACAAAGGTTCGAGATCTTCTTCTAGAGTTTCCAAAACATGAGTTGCATCTGCCAAAGTGCCATCTCTAGAGGTCACTGACCTAAGTGTTTCTCCTACAACTTCACAAGCATTTCAGACACCATCTTCCCCACCTCTTCCCTCTTCACCATTTTTAGTTCCTCCTTCCACTCCACCTTTCACCCTTCCCTTTACCACATCTTCCATTTCTCTTACACTTCTCATTTCATCACCTTCCATGGCTCAGATATTTTCTTCCCTCCCACCTCTTTCATCTGGAGTTTTAGGATCTACTTTTGGAACTCTTCTTCATTCTGTTTCCACTCCCATTATATCCATGCATGTGGCCATCCTCTCCACTCCACCTTCTATTGTTACCACATAATTTCCCCTTGTAGTGACTGAAAAAAGTACTTTAGTAACACAAACAGAACCCATTTCCACAGTAACAATACCCATGTCATCTACTAAATCTTCTTCTTTTATTCATGAATGATTAAACAGACAAACTCCCAAGAAGAATAAGAAGGTTAAAATTTTTGATCTTTGTTGATTTTAGTGTTATCTAGCATAAGTGCACCTATTTTTAGGGGTGACATATTTGTGTTTCTTTTCTTTTCCATCACTTCTACCGATAAACAATTGAAACACCTCATGGGATGTGGGTCTCCCAGATTTGAGGTGAATCTCCATATTACTAAGGGTTGGTTCCCTTTTTGGAGTATCCCTAAACTAGATATGTGGGGTTAAGGGTGAGAAAGTGAATTCTAAATTGTAAAAAGGTGATACACCAAGGGGATTTGAGGGCTTTCTGACAAGAGAACATACACAATTTGATGAGAAAAGTATGAGACGAACACGATCCAAGGGGTGGTTGTAAATCTCAAGGTAAATATTGGTAATGCTAAGGGATTTCTCACAATAACAAACACAAATATTGCACACTAAAATGAATTACAACACCTAATCTACAGCAAGGTAGATAGCTTAAGAAAAAATTAATAATTCACGGAATGAAATTCACAAGAAACAATTATCTTAATACACACCACTACAAAATTATGGAAAGGCCAATCTATTGTTTCTCATAAAAGGGTAAATATGGAAAAAAAAATCTAGCACTCTGTTACATCAAAAGTCCCTTGACTGCTTCAAAAAGCATGAATAAATAACAAAATTTCACCTAACCCTCCACAAATAGCAATACCTAATTCTAGCTAACTTGGATATCACTCCAAAATTAATTTTATATGTACTCCAGCCCACTTGCATGAATCAGTTACAATAAATAAAAGATAAAAATAGCTTTATGAGCTTGCATATATCTTCGGTCAACTAGAGTTGACTCCTTTAATTGTGCATCTCCAAAAGGTACGAGATTTTGCATGAATTAAGGTAGCTTGGAAAAAATACAAGAGAATTGGGTATTTGTCTTATCTGAGAAAAACATGCGTGATTGATTGGCTTACCTGTGTCTTTGTGGCACATGCATGGCTATTGTGGCTAATAATTTTGGCTTTGGTCACTTCTGACCCTATCATGTAATAAAAATCCTTACTTTTCCTTTGATTAAACTTTCCTCCTGTGAAGTTGAAATTTTCTGCAAAAGAAATAAAATCCTCCACCCTGGAAAAGGTATAGTCAACTTGACCATAATTAGGTTGGCTACACTTGGGTCTAGACAATAAACCTAGGGTATTCAAACCCTAAAACATTATGGAATTTTCATCTTTACTCTTGCTTTTTTGGAGACTTCTAGAACTCCGTGACGGCTATTCTAAGTTGAAGGAGCACTCTGTATCTTTCTAGGTTCTGCACGAGATGAGCATTTTGTAGTTGTAACTGGCAAGGTCACTGCATTATTTGGAATAGGCTCAACGAATGTGATTTAACTTTGTAAAAAACCAGTTCAGTGTGTTAGATCTATGCTCTATTTTTCTACTTGGCCACCATAATTCTGCATTTTCGAACTTGCTCAGACCTGGGTGTCAACTCTTTTCTATTATCCTAGATTTTGCAAAGTTATCAATTTATTCTCTATATCTTTCATGGTTGTATTTTGGGGTTTTTGAAAATGATCTCTTCATTGGGACTCGTCCATGGTGGATGTTAAAATGAGGTAAGCCACTATTTTCATCTTATTTTTGAACGTATTCATGAACTCGGGTGTTTGATTTTATATAAATTTGAGCTCATTTTTGATTTGGTACCCTTAGGATTTGTGCACTCTATCATTTTGTTAATCTCGATTATGTACGACTTGGGTTAAGCTTTAAAATAACAATTCTACCAGATTTTGTTTAGGGTTCACATTGGTTTTGGGTGGTTACTTGAGCTTTTTGAAATACTCAAACCCGTGAGATTTATTTGTTGTTTTTGCCTTGTGAATCATGGTTCAAGTTGCCCTTGTTTCTCACAACTTGACAAGTGATATCTTTACATTTTAGAATTCATTTCTTTGCATTTTGGGCCTATGTATTTCTACCCAGTCATGCCATTGTTGTTGTGATTTCAAGCCTGTGTGAGCTTGTGAATGATTCCTTTAACCTAGGCAAGTTATCCCTTTGACTGTGCCTCCATTGTGATGGGTTTCCCCTTGCTTTTATCTTTAATGCCCACTATTAGCTAGGAGGTTAGAGTTTTGCTTCTAGGTTAGCTCGTATTATCTTCACTTGTTTTCATTTCCCTATGTTATGTCCATGGCACGACATTTCCACTGAAATACTCCATCTTTGTTCTAATTTGAAATCAAATAGGTTTTGAATTTTGTTGGCCATTCAAGAGCTCAACATGTAATTTTACCTTTTCTGATTTGACTCCATAATGTGGCTCACCTTTTCTTTGCTGACTCGGTGCTATTAGGAAAGACTTGACATTTTCGAGGTCATTGTGTTGCTTTTATGGACCTTTCATTCATGGTCATTATTTTTCCCATTACAAGCTAAAGAGACTTCACTTGTAAACCCGACCAATAATTTTTATAACTTTTCTTGTTAGATCATTACATTTTCTATGTAACTTGCTCGTTTAATGGCTAGTTGTGTCCTTACCTGATCCATGGGGCTATGCATTTACATAGATCTTATTCCCAACTTTTTAAAGATTTACTCATTTCAAGCTTCATGTGTATCAATTGACGAGATGAGTATCCACAGTATGGTGACATATGTTTAATCTTGGATATGTTGTACTGAAAAGGCTCTTGTGTGTAGTGACTGTGAGCCTAGTTGCATGTTCATGACTCACTTAGATCTTACTTGGTAGTTGTAACCTGATTACAAAAAGAAAACCCTTAAATTTTGAAAATGAAATTTTGAGGGCTCCTTTCCTATTGGAAAATGCTGGCTATTTGTAGCTTGATTGATAATTGTATTCTTAGCTTCTCTCTTTGTGTTTAATCATCGTATCACCTGCTATGATTTTTGTAAAATCTATAGTCTTAGGTGACTTAAATGGATATGCCTCTTTTGAATTTGTACCAAACTTACCATTTTTATTTTCTTAGATTTACTTTCTTTGGACTTGTTCTAGTGTCTAACTTGTTTCCAACACAACTCATCCCATTTTTCGTTTAAAAAATCCATTTATTTGTAATGGCTTGCTGCCATTATTGATAGCTCGGTTAGAAAGTAGAGATTAATATCCTACTTTTTGATGAGTTTTCTTTGAATGGATCTTCCAGTTTTTGGAGACTGAAAATATGAAATGGCATTGCTATGATCTTCTCGAAGGAAAAGTATTCTCCTTTCAAAATGGAAGCTTATGTAGAAGCTCCTCTCTATTGGCATCATCTGTTTCTCTTATTGATCATTTATGGAAATAATATTTAAGATATTTGAAGCTTCTAAACTTGCACGATGATGAATTTGTGTCATTCATTTCAAATTTGAACTACATATACCCTTCCAAATTTTATTTTATGGTAGCAACTCTACTTATGCTCCGGAGTTTGAGAATTCGAGCTCATATTTTGGCTTTACAAACAAAAATATCTTGAGTGGTTGGGTTGTACTTTGATTTTGATAGAATATGTGCCCATAATCCAATGTCAAAGACAACTCCATCCACATTTGCTTGCTCATTATCTAGATAACAAGCCTTAAAAAATACTTAAACTATGTACAGTGTAAGATCCGAAAGGTTAAGCTTGTGCATTTGAAAATTGTGCCTAAACACATGATGCATATCTTCAGTTTGGTATCTTCTTGGAAATTTTGGCTAATTGAGTAGCCATGAATGTGTGAAAACAATCATGAAGATATGTACTTCTACTTTCATTTTTCTGGCATGTGATACATTTATCAACTGTAGCCTATATGGACGCCATGATTATATTGGGAACCTATATTATCTTAATAGATCTTTATCTCATTCTTGTCCTTTGCAATACATGTGATTGATTGAAGTTTGATCAAAGGATCTTGATATGAGTTGTTTCTTACCTTGATGAAAATTTGAGGCATGACACAACTTTATTGTGACCTAGAAAGGCATAAATATGCTCTTGTGTTGGATAATATAAATATTTCATTATACTTGTAGCTTTGTATATGTGTTGATGGTTGTACTTTACTTAGCTGTTTTCTCTTAACTGCTCCAAGCATTTCTACTGTGAATGTATGAGTAACTCTCTTTCAGACGAGTCTTCACTTTTGATCCCCTATAGCATGATTGTAGTTATGTACTTGAAGTGTTTAACTAGCTTACAATAGATGTACCTACATACTAAGAAAAAACTAGTTAGAAAAAGTGAAAGCCATAGGCCTTTCTTTTGTTATTTTTTTAATTTCTTCCTATGATATGATTCTGAATGATGATGTTTTGATCTTATATTTCCTTGAGAAATTTTTTATTTTCAAGTACATGTTCAAGATAATCTATTTTTCTGAAACTGTGAATACAATAGAACGGAAAATCCGAAGCTCTACATTTTTTCATGTTTTTCAAGTACTTGTTGAGGACAGAAACGAGTAATAGAAGAGAAAGTCTGGAAGCTAAATACTTCGAGAAAATCCATTTGAAATAGGAAATGATGGATTTTCCCTTCTCTTTTATTCATAATTTTAAACACATACACTTTCTTTTCATGTACTGAATTATCAGAGTTATTCCTCATGGCTTGTGTGGGTCCATTGTACCTTTAAATTGTGAAATAAATGAAAATATCTTGCTTTGTGATGAGATGTAAATACTTCCTTTTGAATTTATTTTCATTAACATGATGTTAAATTAATTCTTTGCAACTCAACCACACTAAGAAAATTTCACTTAATCATAATTGATAAATAAAAAGTACCTTGATTAAATATGAAACTGTGAATAAAAGAAAAGAAGCAACCTAGTTCAATTTTTTTGAAATGGACTGTACCTTTCTTTGTTATGGGATTTCCATCTTCAACCTTTGTTGTCTTTCTTGTATGTGTCAAGATTTTGCATCAAATCCTTAGGGGCTGATGAATGATCATGACGAAGATGAAACTTGGAAAGACATCTTAGTTGGAAGGTTGGCATTCCAAAACTAACACAACAATAGTTCAAACCATTTTCCCTTTAGTTATACCACTTAGACCAACCCTTCTAATATGAGAAAAAAATTTGAGTTTACCTCTCACATGGGTGTGAGAAAATTCAGCATTTAATATTTTGGATCCGCCTCCCCAGAGATGAGAAAAGAGACCAAGGGTCATTTCCAACTTATCAGTCGATTATACTTGGAGAGAGGTTTAACCAAGGAAACTATTTCTGTAGTGATTACCAAATCTCATGGTTTTCCCTTGGGAAGGCCACCCATGAAGGTGCCAAATAGGATGTTCAAGATGCTTTGGGTAACCTTTTGGAAAATTTTGATAAGGATAAAGTGACTAAGGATGAGCTTAAAAACAAGGTAGAACAATTGACTATTACTCTAACAAAGATCAAAAATCCTTCTCACACAACTACCCTTGTCATATCTCCAAGATTTTATGACACCTCATTCTATGAAATAAATAAGATTAGAAAAAAGGTCGCACAATAGGATCTTGGATTGAAACTTTGATCCAGGAGGGAGAGAAAGTGATCAAGGACGTTGATTATCTTTATAATGAATTGAACTCTGAGAAGGATATTGTCTCCAAGATGAGTTAATTTCTCACCAAGGAAAATGAAAATTTGGAACTCACTCTTGAGAATTAGCAGGAGGTACGAGAATGTGAAGTCGGTTATACTTCTAAAAGAAGGGATGATTGATGGTTTCTTAAAATTGTTTGAGTATAATGATGCTATGGAGTTCAGGGTCTAGATGTTGCAAGAAACTATGACTAAGATAGATGAGAAGAGGATCGAGGGAGTTGATGGCCTTAATGATATTATGAATGAGTTTGATAGGATACATTACCGGTTTCTGGATAAAATTTTGATGCACTTCCAGTTGAACAAATTATCACTCAATTCAAGATCCTGGTCAACGAGGACAATAATGTAACCAAATTATTTGGGCTCAATTCTATTAATAGGTTAATGTCATATCATAATTTCTTGAGTCAACTCAAGAAACTTATAAATCATACCATAAATTTACTAGGGAAATTGGTTAAAGCAGCCAAATTAGCCGAGGCCCTGAATTGTTACGCATGTGGACTAGAAAATGAGGAAATTCAAGGAATCATTAAACAATTTCATGAATACAAGAACAAGGTAGTTGTTGAAGAAAAAGAAGAGGAATCAGACAAAGGAAAGGGTGATCCCATCCTTAGCTAAACATGGCAGCCATTTTTCCACAGTCCTCAAGTTGCAACACCGATTCAAGTTACAGGTTTGACCCAGTCAAACCTACACAAGCTACTTTGTTATTTTGTGGGATATTGTTTCCTAGTGCAAGTGCATTATATTTTTAGCATGTAATGATTAAGAGGAGTAGCTATAATTTCTCAACCCTCCTAATATATAAATACAAGAATGAATTATGTATTAAGAAAATTTTTGGATCTTATTGTAAGGAAGCTCTATCAATTTTTGAGTTTCATGTACAATATTTTTCCTCAATAATGTACATAACACTATTTTTCCTTCGACTACTTGATGTGTTGTGCATTTCAATAATTGTGAATGCATTTAGTTTCTTAAATGTGGTGATTTCTCTTTCTAAATATTAACTATCTTTACTTAGTTAAGTTACACGTTGTTATATACAAAATTATCTGCTTCGATTGGGGACGATATAAAATCCGTTATGTTATTTTAAGTTTTACAATAATTAAGTCTTGACTAACAAGATAATAAGAAGTTGTGCATGTTATAGCTTATTATGTTGTAATACTTTGTGCATGTGAAGCAAATATATTTGTTCCTTAAAATTTTGGTGCATCATCTCATTTATGTGTTTCAATTACCTTTTTATCCCTTTTCCACAAGAACAAGATAGAGTAGTTTATCTTAAGAATTGTAGTTATATACCTTGATCTTCAATCATATGCACATATTTTAGAAGGAATTCGTAATTCTCTAAGGTTCATCCCAAGGAGCCAAGGTCCCACACCTTGGGGATGTTCCCATGTTACACGAGATAATCTAATAACTCCGTAGATGCACAACCCACATGACAACATAAGATAAAGAAAAATGTTAAGTGCCCTTTGGCTTGGTTTCTTTTGAAGAAACTAAAAGGAATGATAACCAGATCATACCAAGCCAAGAACACGATGCTAATCAAACACCACGATCAATAAGATGAAAGCAATTCACCGAATAACTTTACATAAAAACCTTTGCAAAAAATGAGAAACAATATCATATATTATTATGGAACTCAATGAAATAAAATGAGAATGGGCCTTACTTATATATGCAAGGAATAACAATCTAAGAACCAATCAAGGTCATAGATCGGGTAATAAATCATGGAAAAAACTATTCATCAAAGAACTAGTCAAGTCCATAGATTTATGAGAGAACTAGAAATCAAGGATATAGTCAATAACATAGATGAAGGAAAGAATTATACCTAACAACTAGATAATATCTCCTAATATATAAATAAATAAAAGAAATATCCACACACATAAGTGGGTGAGGATAAATAAAATACGAGTAAATAAAGTACCTAGGTGAACATGAGCTAAGGTAAATACCTACTCTAATAAAAACTAAGGTGTATAATGATGTCCTTGATCGGGTAAGTACACCAAGTTGGGGGGCCAAAAAGTGAACAAAAAAACAATGAAAAAATGCGTATGCATTCACTAATAATGCGATCGAGTTATAATTTCTTTGGTTTGGTAATTCATGAACCTATAAAACGTATGCATTATGTTAAGCTATAAACAAAAAATAGAACGATCCCTATTCATTTTAATTCCCCCAAATGTGAAATTTACAACAAAACCATTCCCTCACATTTCATTTTTCAACTAGATCTTTCTCAAACAATCGTCTGAGTATCGCCACAAAGATCAAAATCGATGATGGTGCCATGGAGAAGAGGTAGGCACAATTATTTTCTCAAAATTGCATTGAAATTTGGTAATTATAGAGTAGAATTTGAATTGAATACATATTTTTTTATTGTTACATCTCCACGTCAACGCAATCAACCATAACCAAACCCTACAATTCCTGTGATCTATCCTAGCCCTCCTACAGTTGTTCAACATCCCCGAGAAGTTAAGAAAATTTAGTAGCCCATATAGTGGAAAACAAGATTGAAATTGAGGATTTAATCAAAACAATGAGTTATTCACATTCTACAAACCCCTAATGTGGCTCTCTTGCAAACACATTTGAGGAATTAGTGGCTCAAGTTGACACAAAAATGGGTCAAATTCATCATTGTACATCTTATAGAGAGCGTTGTAGGGTTTATTATTCCAACAAATTGTCATATGCAAATGTGTTGGTATCCAAATTTGTTCTCCTTTTCAAGCCAAATAGCAACACAGATTCAACAGGGGGCTTAGAGGTAGCTAGATCACAAATATATGTCATTTTGTAGCCAGGGGAGAAATCTAACTGTCCCTTTGTTACTTGGATTTGTGGAGAGATGGATAACACCTTTAAGAGGATTTGATCTATCCTCACTATTTTAGGTTGTTCCTTTCAACCAAGGTAAGAGAACCTATTTTGTAACCTATGTTATTGAAGAACAATGATAAATCCTTCTTTTGCATAAAATCTATAGAGAATACCTTGAGAAAATATGATCAACACACTAGATCTGACTCTCATGAGTTATCACTTCTAGATCATGGAGATATTTCACAACAAGGAAAAGGTTACTAAATACATTTGAGGCCCCACTTGCTTCTGCATGTTTAGGTGATGAGGATTGTGCATTGGCATACACACATGACAAACAGGGGATATGATTGGTAAGATTAGTTGTTTTTGATGAATTTTTGTGGGAGGTGGGGTAGGGTGAAACTAGATTCACTGGATCCTTGAATAACTTTACAAAACGGAAAGTTAGACCGCCAAAATGCCACAGAATAGCTAAAATGTTTCTTCAACTAGAATATATGCTTCAATGGAGGCCCAAATTAGCACTCTTTCACACAATCTCTAAGATTCTATCATGAAGGCTTGAATCGAAAAACCCAACAAAGCATCAATGTCTAAGCCAAATCATGCCTACAAGACACCCAAAGGCTTACGGACAATCTCTTTCAATAGATGAGAGAAAAATCTTCGAGAAATGGAATTGCAGATGCCACTAAACTGTCATAAGGATTGAGGCCTATGTGATTGAATCAGATTTCAACACAAGATTGCAACAAAAACAAGAAAAACTATTTGCATACATTCAAAATTAAAATCAACACATTTTGCTCAAGACAACACAGAAATAACTCGAATTCGATTAAATCTATTAGCAGGGGAAATTTTCTAGAACAATCTCAGAGCTTGTCAATAGTTGTACACTTGTAACCACCTTGACATGATCAGATTTTAATACAAAAGAGATATACAAGCTTCTTGAATGGTTTCTCAAAAGGGATGAGCTCTATCAAGCTTTCGATTAGAAAAATCAGTCCAGACCCCTCACACTCCAACCATTTACATGAAAAATTTGTGCCATTTATAGCATTTACAATAGAGCCTCCTCTCCTCAAAAGAAAAAAATGTTTAATGCACCAGTGCTCGCCATGATTCTTTCATGATTCACAAAATCAGATCTACAAAAGTCTCTAGGTGCTTGAGGGGGTATATTTCATCGAATGCCTCCTACATTCAACTCCTTGCTCTAGTAGATCACTCTTCCTTCAATTTTCCAACCAATTCCACCCCTAATCTGTCAAATCTAGGCCCTTGCGTGCTTGGGAGAGGAAAATAGAAAATCCAATCGGGCACGAAATTCATACCATTTTAATGGCAAGAGACGTCCTCCAGATCTTCCCACCAAATATAAAATATCAACATTAACTTTCTTCTCTACTTGGCATGTAGAAAAGACTAAGAAATCATGGACACTCGCACTTCTAGATGTGTTTCAGAGAAAAAGGGGGGAAAATCAGATTTAGACTCATAACAGTTGTTTATCTTTACTTTGAATTTGAGCCGTCCACGTGCAGATTCAAGCTTTAGAATAGACCCGGGGCTTCCCTTGACTTTTTACAATTTTTTGGAAAAATGGAAAAAAATTCCATTTTTCTCCACACCTCCGCCCTTAGGAAATGAGTCGACACATGTCCAAATATGATTGGAGTGGAACCACACTCAAATTCTACCATTTTACTCACTTTTTGGAAAAAGGAAAATTTTCAAAATTTTCCCCACAACTCTGCCTGCAGGAAACAAGCTTCACACGTGTCAAAATGTGGTTGGAGCGGTGCCACACTTCTTTTTTACTTTTGATTCTTCTCTCTTCAAAGGAAAATTTTCCAAATTTCCCCCGAGAGCCCACACCTCCACTGTTGACTAGGGAAAAACATTGACCTTTTCCCTCATCGGGCTTGCGGGCCATTTTGAAATTTTAATCCTTAAGGAGGCAAAAAATCCAAGTTGCCTTCGATGGTCCACCTCCTTACCTTTTTGACTTTTCAAACTGCCACATGTCACCATGGTGCACCTTAAGGTGGTCCCAAAAATTTGATACCTTAAATAAGCACGGGCTTGCCATGTGTCCTGCTCCAGCAAGGTTTAAATGAATACTTGAAGCTCAGTGGAAGGCACCACATGTCACGCTCCGAGGCAGTCTCCTTTTGGCCATTGAAAAATTTAAGTAAAATGTAAAGCAAGCAGAGAACTCCACGTTTCAGCCTGGTGCTTCTATAAATGAAACTCAAGGGTCGGTCCCCGAACATGCGTGGTTCCTCCACGTGTCTCCATGGTGTAACTTCAAGATGGTGCCCAAAGCGGAGACCCTAAATGAGTGTGAGCTTGCCACGTGTCCTGTTCCACCAAACTGCTCTAACTGTATGAAAATTTGTCTAAGTTTGGGCCAAGTAGCAAAAACCTCCACGTGTCCTCCCGACGCTACTCCAAGGCAAAACCAAAAGTAGATCTTCAAATGAGTGTCGTGCCTCCATGTGGACACATTTTGAGTTGAGGCTTTTCATGAATTTTTCTAAGTACCCAACTGAGCCGCATCCAACCAAAAGGTGCCACGTCTCCTGTAGATACAAGGATGTAAATTTGACCGAGAAATGCCCGTTAAACCGTAAAATATAGAAAAATGACCATTTGAGCCTGGGAATGAAATTTTCTTCAAGGACAGAAAGCTTAGAAATGTTACAAGGCTCAAATACATTCTTCAAGGACACATCCATTCATTTTCTTCAAGTACTTAGGGCAGAAACGACAGGAAAACAAATCCCGACCGTGGAGAATAGAAAACATGGGGGAACCCGAGTTTTTGAAGGAACAGAGCACGGGAGACTCAAAATATAGACTCTTAAGTGATTTACAACCCAAGAACCAATTAAAAATGGCCACAAAGACTGACCAAGCACAACATGGGGAAGGAGAAAATGATAGAGGCCATAAATCAATAAGTTTTCAGAGGCAAATTGGGGTGAGACTATTTTGAGCACCAACATGTCCTCCGACTCAAGGATGGGAACTCCTGCAAGTGACACAAGAAACAAAGTAGACCAATGCCACAAGAATAGAGAAATAGATCCATCTTTCAAAAAAAAAGACAGAGAAACCAGCAAAAATAGGTCACCAAGGACCGAGAACAAGCAAAAACACAAAAATACGAAAAACAAACAAACGACTACTATACACTGTACACAAGATTTATGCCTTGATTTTAGGGGGATCAATCTAGGAAATGCTTCAAATGCCTTCCATTAACAGGAAAATTGAGTAGTTCACCATCTAATTCCTTGAGGAAGAAGGTATGCTCCCCAATTCTGATATCAATAGAGTAAGGGTCCATCCATAATGAGTCAAAATTAACATGCTTTCTCTTATCCTCATGTCTACTATCCCATAGCAACACAAGATCTCCAACATTTAAGAATCTAGGAGTGACCTTCTTGTCAAATAACTTCTTCATTTTCTCTCTAAACTTTATATGCCTCTGGTGGGATGCCCTCCTCTCTTCATCAAGCTCAACAATTTGGTTAATATGAGCATCATAAGGACCTACCTCTTGATCTTCTAGCTACTGGATGAAATGATAAGAAGATAATTACATATGAAGGGGTAGTAGGGCCTGAGTCCCATACACTAACTCAAATGGACTCTTTCTAGTGACCCTCTTGATAGTGATCCTATCTAAACAACAAACTTCAACTGTTCACCCCACTTTCTCTTGTTCTACTCCAATGTTCTTCTAATGATCTTCAACAATATTTTATTACTGGACTCAGCTTGTCCATTTCCTTGGGGATTGTAATTGGAGGCATATGTCAAGTTGATTCCATACTCCCTACACATTTCCACTAAAGTTTTAGCTCTAAAGCTCATGTCATTATTAGCTACAATCTTGACTAGTATCCCAAACCCATAGAGGATGTTGTTCAACACAAAGGCCATGAAAACTTAGTGTGTTGCCTTCTTGGTGGGGATTTCCTCCACCCATTTAGTAAAATAAATATTTGCTACAAGAATCCATTTGTGGCCAGCACTTAAAGGGTCTGAAATCTCACCAATAAAATCCATTCCCCATTACTTGAATGGAGCTTCAATTGATACATGATTCAAAGGAAGGGAGCCCAAGTTTTTAGCCTTCCAGAGAAATGTTGAAACTCTCACATCTTCTAACTAACAAGGTTGTATCCTTGAATAGAGTTGGCCACCAATAACCAACCCTCAGGATCTTATGTGTTGTGACTCTTGCAGCAAATTTCCCCCCACAAACTCCTCCATGGAGGTCAAAAATTATATTGGGGCTTCTTCTTGATAATGAACCTTAAGAGGACTCCCTCTGGGTTCTTCCAAGCTAACCCGTAATCAGTGATGACATATTTATAGGAAGCCAACTTAAGGGATCTCTTCTGGTTCTTACTTAAGTGCTTAGGGTAGCTCAAATGTCTGAGATAAAATATTACATCTTTATACCACTCAGAATTCATTAATGTTTGAAATACACCTGCCCTTTCTTCTTCTACCTCATTTACCTCAATAATTTACAAGTTTCTCTCAGCCATAAGTTTAGCCAAGCCCAAACCTCTTACCAACTTCATGGTTTGGATGTCCATATCATATTCTTGCAATTTGTTCACCCATCTACATATTTTTCTTGAGACTTCCATCTCTGATAAGATGTCCTTTACCATGGTATGGGGAACATAAGAAACAACCTTTGAACTTAGAATATAGGGTCTGAAAACCTTTGTTGATTTTACCAAGGAAAATGCTTGCTTTTCCATGATAGTGTACTTTAGTTTTGCCCTTGCAATTCCTTACTGAAAAAGGCAATTGGCCTCTCAGCCCCTTCATTATCTTTCTGCAACAGGACAGAAGCAATATTGTTTTCTGAAGTAAAGGAAAATAGCTGGAAAGGTTTCTTATAATCAGGGCTGCCAAAATAGGGGCATGCTTCAATGCCTCTTTGATTCCATTGAAATCTTGGATAATAGCCTCCTCCCACTTGATGACCTAGTCCCTCTTTAGCATGGAAGTGATTGGGATGGTCAACTCAGAAAAGTTTGATATAAATATTCTAATGAAGTTTATCTACCCAAAGAAGGATTGGGTTCCTTTCTTGGTTCTTAGAATAGGGACTTTGCTAATGGCCTCTACTCTTTCTGGATCAATCATCAATCCTTCTTGTGACACTATGTGACCAAGAAACTTTTCCTTCTACACTCTAAAATGGCATTTCTTTGGATTAAGTGAGATGCCATATTCTCTACATCTCATCAGCATCTTCTCCAAGTGTAGCAAGTGGTCACTTCTCTTCCTAGAAAACATTGTTACATCATCCTGGTACACAACAATAAACTCATTGATGTAACCAGCAAAGGCAACATCCATTACTATTTGAAAGGTAGCTCCAACATTCATCATACCAAAGGGCATCCTGACATAAACATAGGTCCCCCAAGGAGTAGTGAAGGTTGTCTTGATCCTTTCTGATTCCTTCACCACAACTTGGTTGTAACCAGAGAAACCATCCAAGGTGGAGAGTAACTCAAAACCAGTTATTGACTACAGCATGTGATCCATGTTTGGTAAAGGATAGTTTTCTTTCATTGAATCTTTGTTCAAATTCCTAAAGTCCACACACAACCTGATGTCACCATTTTTCTTTCAGACTGGTAATAGGTTTGCCACCCAAGAGGAATATCTCGTGGGCTGGATAATCCCTCCATCTCTTAGTTTCTTCAGCTCCTCTTGCATTTTAAGAGATATAAGTGGATTGATTGGCCTCTGCTTCTACCTAAATGGTCTTGCATTGGGCTCCAAGGGAATCTCATGTTGAAACAAGTCTTCTCTATATGCTTTGAGCTTAGAATAGGTCCAAGCTAGGTAGTCTTGGTATTTTTTCAACAGCTGGATGTATGACTGCTTCTCCTCCTTGCTGAGATTACTTGCCTAACCAAATTTTCCTTGGCTTCTCCTCTGTACCAAGATCATGCTCCTCAATATCCCTTGAGGCTTCCATACATCTATTAACAATGCAATCAACATTATCAAAATTGGATTCAAGAGCCACTAGCCCTCTAGGAATAGTGTTGGTCTTCAACTGGATGATACCCCTGCCAAAAAAGGTCTCCTTTCCCTCTATTGTACACACCATTGGCTCCAAATCAATGCACTTTGATCAAAAAACTCTCCTTTGTTTTGCAGAAATCTTCTGATCTGAGCATCATCATCAAAAACTTGCCAATGTTTAATATTATCAGGGATAGAGGGCCTTGTCAATACCTCAACCTCATACTCACAATATGGGGGCACTATACAAATGTCAAAGTGAGACCCCAATACTGTGAGCTTTTCTACCAAGTCATTGAATCTCCTATCATGATGCAAAATGTTGAAGGAGTCAAACATCTCAATAAGATCCCAAACTGCATGTTTATACTATTTCATTCACTGATTTTTTGTAGCATACAATCTTCTGATTTGTTTGACAACTAACTCTAAATATCCCTTGACAATAATGTCCTTGACACCATACTTCCAAGAAATTCTTAAGCCTAGCAATAGTGCCTCATACTCAGCAATGTTGTTAGTGCATTCAAAGTTCATCTTGAAGGAGAAAACAAATCTTTCCTAGCCAGGAGAAAGTAGAACAATACCAACACCATTCCCAAAATTGGAACAAGATCCATCAAACAGTAAAGTCTAGGAGAGCCCATTCATTCAAGGCATTTGAAATCTTTAATCTTGTGCTCCTTTCCATCAAAGCAAATCCCACAAATTTGTCTACATCAAAACTTTTGTACAATACCTCATAGGATGCATTGTTGGGATCCTTAATAAGGTGCAACATTTTATTTTCCCCATACAACCTAACAAGGCTGCCCTCAATTGGAATGGTGGCATAAGACATATCCATTTGGACACTCCCACCAACACTTGCAGCCCATTTTCTTGACAATAACATACCCCACTTGGCTGGGCAATCAACTATGAAAACATCAAGTTTTAAGTTTTTACTTGGGTAAGCTGTAAGTTTCATCACCAAACCCTTCACACATCCCACTATTGGCACTTCTCTAGAGTCCATGGCAGTGCATTTCCCATAAGCTACTGTTACTTTGATGTTTAGATCATTCATGACCTCCAAAGGCATGACATTACATGATTCCCTTGAGTCAAACATGTAGTTGTGCAACAGTCTATCCTTTATGATCAAAGTGGTGAAGAATGGATCCACATTCATTTGAGATTCCACCAAGGATGTTCCCAAATAGACCTCAGGTGGTTCATCTAACTCTTCTGACATTGGTGGTGTTTCCGGTTCTTCAATGATTGGAGGAGTCTCCACAATATTTATATTTCTGCTTAGGGCAATCTTCTCTTCTTTCAACCCCAAGTATTCAAAAGCCCTCTTTTTGTGCTCAAGAATCCTAAGCAACTCAAAAATTGGGACAGAGACTTTGATTTGACTCAACACTTGGGCAATATCATATGGGACATTTTTGGCAAGGTAGTATTGGAAGGAAAGCCAACACACTCATTAGATGGCACAAGATTCTTGACAATTTGGGCATGGGTAGGAGTCTGATTCTTGTTTGGAACTGCAAGGCTTTTAACGAGATGTATCTTTCTTGGGGTCTCTTTGGGAATGTTTGAAAGTAAGGGATCTTTAGGATTTACTTGAGGTCCTTGTCCTTTGACAACTTTACTTCTTATGTTATATTCCTTCTCTTGAGCCACAACAACATTCATCAACAACTGTCTATCTTCCTCAGATGGGATTCCTCCATCATACTTTTTTATCATTAAAGCCCTTAAATATTCAAAGTCATTATTGGGAAATTCAAAAGCTTGTACATTATCTACTTCTAAAGTATGAGAGAGAGAAAGAATAGGTACCCTATGAATGCAGTCCCAAAAGGTGGTAGCAATTCTAGCACTTATCACCTCAGTTGAGGTTGCTCCTTGTTGTGAGATGGTGGAGCATCCCATCATGCAAACATCATCATCATTATCATTATCATCTCCTTCTTCTTCTTGCTGATCTTCTTCACAAGGAGCATGAGGCATGAAACATCTATCACACCAATCAATGACATTTGTCTCCTCCACCACAGCAACTCTGGTAGCCAAAGGATCAGGCACCATTCTATTTTCTCTACCTTGGGGCTGCCTACTTCCAAACCCAATAGGTCCTTTGCCTCTGTCATCAGTTATTTGATGATTTGTGAATCTATCTTGGCCTTGTTGCTTGTGTTGTCCTTGTGAACTCTACCCAACTCCTTTCTCAGCTCAGGCTAGCTTGTATGAAATTTCTTTGACAGCCCCTGCCAAAGTCTTCACAACTTCCTCCAAATCAGTAGCTTTGCTTGTTTGAGGTTTCTCTGGGTTAACCAGCTTTACACCTTCCCTTTTTGGAGGCTTTCCAATTTCCTTGATATTTTCTCTATTTGTAGAGCCATGGTGAAGGTCTACCTCAGGTTTGTGGGGTTCTTGTCTCTTAAGTAATATGCAGCCTTTTTATCAAATGCATCAGTATATTTCATCAAACATGACTCATCACAAGGCTTTATCTTGACAAGTAATCTCCTCAAGGTCTTATTAAACCTTGTGTTGAAATCATGTAATGACTCATTAGGGTTATTCTTGATGTTTTCAAATTATATCAAAAGAAACCTAGGGTCAGTTCTATTACCATACTGCAATATGAATGCATTAATCATCTCAGTCCAAGAATCAATAGAGTTATCTAGCAATGTTTTATACTAGTACCTGTCATCCTCCTCTAAATTGTGGCCAAACAATTTGATGTATACATCCTCATGCTCAATTTCAAAGTCTTCCATCATATTGAGAAAGAGATTTAGATGTTGATCACCAGTTATAGCATTGTTTCCTTGGAACTTTAGCATTCTGTTCCTTACATCTTGAGGCACTACATTTGGATACCCAGCCATTCCCACAAAATTTATAGGTCCAAAAGTGTTTACAACAAAAGGGGTCTAGGTGGAGGTTGAGCCATGTTTCTTTGAGGAGGTGACCCTGGAGGGGTGAAAAATTGATGAGGGCTGAAGTTCCTTGGAACACAGGAGTATAATTTTCAAAATGGAAATCTCCCAAAGGCCTTGTCTCTTGGAAATCTCTATCAACCTTAGAAAAGACAAGTGCAGAGTGTGAAGCAAACCTTTCAAAATCAAATGAAGGCCCCTCTCCAGCAGAGTTCAATTCCACAAAGAGGCTACCTGATTCAAAATCACTTGAATGGAAGTCTTCAATGATAAGCCGATCACTTTCATCAATGGAGATCCCTCTTCTTGTCTGTTGATCCCCGACAGCTCTCTAAGATTTTCTTCCTTTTGATTTTGCTCTTCCTAGCTCTGGAAACAATGTCCTAGTAGGATCCCTAGCAAAGAAATACCTTCTTTTTTTCCAACTTGGCAAATATTAGTAAAAAATATTACTTGACAGAGGTTTAAGAAACTAGTCCTTATAAAAAAACCAATCGGGACATTCGCCACTAAGGATTTCCACCTTAGTTGTGAAAATGCACTAAAATATGCTCACAAAGACTTATGAACCGAGATGAAAGCTCGATATTCCTTTACCAATATTTATCGGTGAGTACCAATGCAAAATTAATCTTATACACATGGATGTTCTGAACGAAGTAGAAGAATGATGTGAATGATATGAATGTAGCTTAGAAGCCTCATGACGAAGAAGTGATTAGCCAAAGGCATAAATCGTGAGACGAGATATGGACTAGAGTAAGAGTCTGAACAAGGTCCAAAAAGACACTTGGTAACATACTAATCCTATTTACTCATAGAGATCTAGTGTGTGCACGTGGAGTTTATTACCTCTTGAAGTGAAGATTTAATAGACAACAAGTGAAGAGACCCTAGCCAATGTGTAGGAATGATTTATTGTGAAAGGAAATTTTGTGAATGGATGGTGAAAGGATAGCCGTACATTACTCTGCTGCTAGCTAGGCATCCATAGCCTTGACGGAGATGTATTTGATTCTAATCACAACATTTCTCTACTGCCAGTCAGGCATCCATAGCCCCAATAGAGATTATTGGAAATACCCCAAGAGAGAGTAATATATCAATTTACTTTTGCTTTGTAGCTTTTAGCTTTTGATTTTTGATTGATTTTGATTCTTTTGCTTTTTGAAAACTTATTTCAGCTCTCTTGTTTGCCAAGGGGTTAAGAACCACTGATGGCTTGATGGAAGGAGGTGGAAGTGCTTACGATGATGAAATTGGCTAGTGTCAACAAATATGTCCAAAAGTTCTTCGCAACAAGTTTATTAGATGTTGAATGTGATAGGATATCTAAGAGGTCAGTCGTTCTTTAATTTACCAAGGTGATAAAAGACTAGGGTCAAATAGATACCATAGAGATAAATGTCACAAAATGCATGTGAATAAGCTAACCAAAATATCACCGAAGGGATGAAAATGGCAGAAGACACTCGAAGAATAGCAAGGAAGGAAGAAATAAATATCCATGTGTACGCAACCCCGATTGCAATGTTTGATCTTTGTACCTTTGATTTTTGTTGTCTTTTCTTAGTGTTTTTTTTGTATTTTTGAATTTTTTTATAAATAATTTTGACTGCTTTTTGGACCGTTGGGACTAACAAAGTCACTCTGTGTGATAGGATCCAACAACAATGTTTGTGACTTCCTTGATAAGGGAGACTAAGCGTGTTTGTTTATCAAGAGTCATGTTTTCCCCAATCTCAATGATCGTGGTGAGTTCACACTCAACAAAGGACTGTGATTTATCCTGAAACATGGATTTTGTATGCGGGAGCTTGAGTTCCCTATCTAGAGGTTTATGCACTTTGTGCCATACTTGATGGTTATGTTGATGTTCGTTATTGAATCATGCTTGATTTAGAATTTTGAGATTGTTTGATTTGTTGGGAGATATAGAGCTCTTTGCAGTTTTGATCTGAGCTTTATTACGAAACTATTTGGGTTTCTTATAAGCTAACGCGTGACTTGTTTGATCCTGAGAAGGAGAAGAAACTGAACGTGGACATTTAGAACTGGTGTGAGAAATGACCACGGGCTTGCCACCATCTTTGGTAGAAGAATAATGTGATTAATGAAAAGGATACGGTCCAAGGATTGAAGAAGATTGGCTACTAGGAGGTGAGCCATAGATAGAAGATGAAGGGCTACTAGGATGTGGCCCGAAAATAGAAGAAGGGCTACTAGGATGTGACCCATAGATGTAAGATGATGGACTACTACCCGGGGTGATCCATACCTAGAAGATAAGGGGCTAGTTGGACATGCCCCAAGACTAGAAGATACTTGGACTACTCGAAAATGTCCCACAAATAGTAGAGGGAGGGCTACTAGAAGGTGACCCACACCTAGATGAAGATGAAGGGCTACTTGGCATTGAACCCATAAGAGATTGTGATTGAGGAATTACGATAGACAAAGTGTTATTGGGTGATAAGAAGATAGGCCATGGATCAATGTATGACTAAGGAGTTTCATCACATAAGGAAGAATGTGAAGATGGAAGAATAAGAGGAGGGTCAAGTTGCATGACCTGAGGCTCTTCCTCTGTTTCTTGATAAAAGGAATCAACCTTTTCCTCACAACATGCAGACGCATCAAAGTCTAAAGAGAATCGTTTCTCGTAATCTGCTAAAGGAATATCTTCATATGCCCCTATAAATGCCCCTGATTGTTTCTTCATTCTGAAAGAGATCAATCAGTATGAGTTGTTGATCAACCACCTAGGGTTGATTGGAAGAAAGAGATCTAATGGGTGTGGAAGACTTAGAAGATGCTTGATGATGATTGATAGAAGAAGATACTGTGGGGGATGAAGAAGATGTGTAGCTATATGTCTCAGGAGTAGAAGAAGGTGGTGTGGACATACCTATACAATGGTATGTCGTATGTAAAATAGTAGGATTAATTCCAAAGTCTGTATATTGCAACGCATGGGTCGATTCAAATGTTTGTCTCAAAGGACTTTGAGTCACACGAATCTTCAAAGGAGGAAGACTTATTGGGGGTGATTGATGAAGAAGGTCTTACGAAGAAGGGGAGACCATGATTCAAGAATCACATTAGATGAATAATAATAAGGGTCCTGCAAAGAAAGGGAGGACCATGATTCAATAATTGTATTAGATTTTTGATTGGATGGATTTGGAGTCACGCGTATCTTCAAAGGAAGAAGACGTCATTGAGGTGACTGATAAAAGGGGTCCTGTGAAGAGAGGGAGGACCGCGACGTAGGAGTCACATTAGATGAAGGATGAAGATGATTTGTGGTGACACAAATCTTTAGAGGAGGAGAACATTGTTTAGATGACTGATAATAGAGGTCCTATGAAGAAGGGGAGGACCATGACTTAGGAGTCGAATTGGATGAATCTGAATAGTAGTTTGGATCCGAATAGTAGTTTGGATCCAAATCATCGAAGAATCAAAAGAAATGTTTGGATTGGAATCCTTAGAAGAAGAAGAAATGTTTGGATTAGAATCAAAAGAAGAGTGGGGGGAACTCGAATAATAATTTGGATCAGAAGCGTCTAAATCATACCACTTGACTATGAGATGAAGGTGGGGAACGAGTTACCCATATGGGCTCTCTAGCACGAAGAACCAAACAAGGTTTAGTTGTAATGGGAATCTTTTGATTTGAATTGCTAAACCTAGGTTCCATATTTTTGTAAGTATGGGGAACCACGTGATAGTTAGTCATTTTTGGCGTTGTTTTAAGCACAAATGTCTAGATCTAGATAGTGTGATGGAAATCCTTCAAAGGGAAGGAAGTGACATGTCGATTTGGGTAGCATAAGGACAACTAGCTAGACATTGTGTAAGTATGGAGATGCGTGTGTGATTTTCTGAAGAAGGTCTAAGGAAAATAGACATCGTGATGATGCAATCTCAATGAGATCGAAAGGGATTGTCCTAGAAAATAAGTTTTCTAAATGAATAATCACAAGGAACAATCATGTAAGTGTGAAACACAAAGCCAATCAACAAGGAAATACACCATATGAAAATGTGATGCAAAGATGATCAACACAACATCAATATTTACGTCAAGCTTGAAATGAACAAGGTGTAAATATTAACAAAGGGTAGATGTGAATCCCAATCAAAGGATACCACGACAAGTTTAACAACCAACAAGGCCTAAATGTTAAAGGGTGAGGTTTACAAATGTAAGCTACGTAACCACACCAATTGGACACGTCTATCAAGCTTCGCAGAGAAGTGAGATATTAGTGTCAAAGTGGTATCAAAACGATGCAAACAAAGTAAGCGACACCCTTCAAGATTTGGGACAATGTTTGAAATCAAACTAAGTCAAAGTATACTAAGGATGTGTTAAAACATGGGCAACATAATGCCACAATACAGACACTTAGATCATGTTTATGAGAAACGTGACATAAGTATCTTAATTATGTCGAGACAATACAAACGAGGTAACATGTAAAAGGGAGATAAAATGATGAATCATTCCTAACTATGATGATGATCCTGACATGGGTATCAAGATCACAAAGGATACCAATGATATAAATACGTCTCCACACACTATAGACGTTTAACTTACCCAGCCATAAACATGGATGGGCGTAAACGGATAAAAAATGGCAGAAATAATTGATTGGTAACACAGAGGTAGTCACCCTTTTTTAATCAACAAAGTGTCAAAAAAATGTGTAGGAAGTAAAACAAAGTGGAGATGAAAAATGTTGGCCTCACTTCAGCAGAGTTTCACCTCACCTTAAGGCAAGTGAAAAACTAAGCGAAAGTAATGCGTCACATGTTTCGCAATGAAAAGATGGTTCACAACTCAACATTGTTTTAGAATGGTCAAAGTGGGCTCCTAGCCAAAGAATATCTTCCTAGGTGGTTCTCTCATCCTAGGTGTTACAAAATTATCCACAAGTGGGATGATTTACCCAAATAGTCCCGACTATCTTGGGAGTATCTCAAATTTTCCCCCTTCAAGCATAGTGGGTAGTAAATGCATCCATCATGTACTTAAAAGGGTCACGTAGGGACAACTTATAACACTATCTCACAAAGGAATCACTAGTCGGTAGGTAGTGCGAGCACTTCCTGTTTCGTCCACAAGGTTCCCTCTTGCGTGGACTACTTTGGGGTTCTGGAACCACCCCCATTGTTGTAGCTTAAGGCGTTATGCCAAAGGGGTTATGTTCCAGTTGAGCGGAGAGGACATACCCTTTTCAAAACCTGCGCAATACAGTGTTTTGAATATGTTGTTCTTTTTATCTTGTTTAATTAAGTGTGGTTTTCTTGAACACCTTTTGGCAACTTATATAACAACCGTATTAGTAGTTTTGATTTCGTTTTGATTCCTCCTTTCTTTGACAAACGTTTTTAGGTCCTGCACACAAGTGTTAGTAGTTCTCCAAGAAAATCACATTATTTAAAAGAGGATTAAGAGTTTCTTTTGACTCTCAAGATCATCCAAGGATGCAAGAGAAGAGCATACACAACAAATAATATAACTAAAAAGAAAAGAAAATATTTTCAATCAATGAACCATACAAAATTCTTGATAAATGTTCATTCCCTTAAACCAAAAGTAAAAGATGAAGTTTCCAATTTACCAAATGTTATAAAATGAAGACTAAAGTTGCTTTTGATTCTTAAGATCACCCTAAGGTGCAAGATAAGATCACACACAAAATTTATCCCAACCATATAGAAATGGAAAACTTCAAATCAAAGGACCTTTGAAAAATGCTTTGTAAAAGGTTCATTCCCTTAAGCAAAATGAATAATGAAATTTCCAACTTTAATCCCAATGTTAAAAATATAGAGATCAAAGTTGTTTTGATTCTCAAGATCACCAAAATGTGCAAGAGAATAGCATACACACGCTTTGGTCTAAATTGAGAAAGCATGGAAATACACCATTCATCAAAATATTAGACATGTTAGAAAATGACCAGTTTTAAACTAACAGAAAAACCTGAAATTTATGTAAGCATAAATCTCAAATTTATGTTTTCATTGCATATTTAACTTCAATACCTTTCCAACACAAAAAAATGGAGTCATTTTGAGTTCGGGAGAAAAATTTATGGCCTTCGGAAGATGGGTTACGCATATGCTCTTATGCTCATGGGTATGCACTTAACATGCACTCAAAAAATGTAAAAAAAAAAGTCCCTTAATCTACAAAATGGTCAAATTTTTCCAGCCAAGATTCAATTTTGACAACAACCCATCACATTAATATATGAATAGAAGACTCAACGCTATCAAACATTAACATACATGCTTAAGAATTTAAGATATTCAAGAAATTGCCAAAACTAGCATGTAGAATGATGAAAAAGTAAGCTCTAAAAATGAAAACATGATGAAATCTTGAAATTTTCTCACCAAGATTTAATTTTGACAGAAACCCACCACATTAATATGTAAATAGAAGACTCAACACTATCAAAAACTAACCTGCATGCTCAAGAATTTAAAATTTTCAAGAAATTGACAAAACTAGCATGTAGAATGTTGAAAAAGTAAGCTTTAAAAATGAAAACATGGAGAAATCTTGAAAATTTCCCATCAATTCCAATTTTTACAGTACTTCACCTCCTTTATACCTACAAGGAAGACTCAACACATGCAAAATCAACAAAACAAGTTAAGAAAAATAAGTTAGATCAACATGTGTAAAAGAGGACCTTAGTATCCAAAAATGAAACTTAACTACAAAAACTTGAAATTAAGTGCAAAGGACAATGGAGTAAGTCCCACAGGGCATGTCAAATGTGTACATTTGTACTTTGTTTAAGCTAAATTAAATGAAGCAAGAACTACCACCTAAAAATGTTCTACAATCTAGCTAAGACAAAGCCTAAGCACCATCAAGATAAAGAGCTAAACAAGATCTAAACTAACATCATAACTTTGAAAACATAAGATCAAAACTAGCATGCTATTTAAAATCTCTACTCTCCTAGATTACCAACAAGAATGAATGGACCTATTTAGCTCCAATGGAAATCAAAAATTGCTTGTTTGATCCTTAAAGAATGCAAGAATAGGAAGCTTTAGCTCTTAACAATGGTGACCTCTCAAGAAAACAAAAGGAAAACTCTTAGTCTCTTTGCTATATGCTTTGCATTTTCTCTCTTAAGAAGTTTAGGTGTAGTTATAAAGGTAGAAGGAGGCCTCCTTATATAGCCAAATGGATAAAGGAAATACTTCATCCCTTTGCATGTGGGATAAAGGTAAAACATGATTACGAATGGATAAGGTTGCTTTATAAAAGGTAACCTTACTTTAGAAGGGTTTAATTTATGCTTAGCAAGTCATGGGAGTTGGGGTGTGTTTTAATTAATCAAAGGTGATTAACTAATAGGTAGATGTAAGCTTATAAAAGCTAATTAGAGGAATATTAGTACGATTTAGGCAATTAGAAGGGGATTAAATCAATTAAACATTGATTTATTAGTTAAATGGAAGAGAAAGCTAATTAATTAATAATAATTAATTAGTCTAGGTAGAAGGGTGATTTATTAATGGAAGGTCGTTAATTAGGGTATTTTTGGATAGGTGACTTAATTAATTAGATTAGTGTAATAAATTAACGATGATATGAGGAAAATGAGCGCTTTTGACGATATGTTGTCGATTTGCGAGAAAGAGGATAATTAATGCAATTTAAGTATTTAAATTGCTTGGGCGTAATTATGGGTGTCTACGGTGACATCTCGTAAGAAATGCGATCTCATGCTAATAATGACATTTTTGTCTTCTTCTTGGAGGAGCCACCTATACACATGTGAGAAATAATATTCCCCTTTGATTTATCTTTCTCTAAGGGTACGAGGTATTTTGTAAAAATAAGGTAATCTTACAAGGTTTAAGGTAAGGTGCTTCTTTGACTTTTACTTGACCCATCATTTTCCTCATCTTGACTTTGTCGTGAGCATATAATAATCATATATTATTTGGTCTCTTTGTATCATGGCATACTATGAAAGACCTTAGCCTAAGGTCAAAAGGTAATGATCATTTTCAAATAATTCGGCCCTTTCGATTTTCTGGTATAGACTATAGTCAAAGTAATAATTACTAAGGGGAAACCCCTTCATGATGACTCACCCCTTTATCATTGTGTTGGTGGCATTGCTAGCTTAGGTCGAGTTAGGGTTTCTTTGGAGCTTGACAAGTGTATTTATTTTAACTATGGTTGAGTTAGGTGATCCTTGTGCACTGTTGATTTTGTACTTTGTATCGTGCGCCATCGATCTTAACCCATTGGGTGAGTTAGGTGATCTGATGGTTGAGTTTGGTTGGAAAAATGATATCGAACCCTAATCGATCTTTCATTTTTTACTTGCTCCTTGAGTGGCGAAGCCTTGGCGAATTTTCCATTAGAAGCCGTGAATACTCTAGTTTGAAGCTTATTGTGGTCATTATTGCTCTGACATTGCTCTCCTTTTGAGTATTTTGATTTGCAGTTATCGTTATTACTTCTCTTCAGCTCTAGTTTGTTGAATTTTTCCATTTAAAAGGAAATTTAAACTTGTGACTACACGACAATGATCATTGTGGCTCAATGGCATAATTTGACTGAAGAAGAGGGTAAGTTACTATTCTTTGAGCACAAAATTTCCGTTCCTGCCACTATTGGCCTTGATATGTATTGAGATTTTGTTTTTCCGTTGTATTTCTGATAAAAGATCATCTCTTTGAAGCACACATCGATGGGTTTGTTATGTTGATGACACTCTCTGAAGGATTTATCCATTTCTTCGCTCATTACCTTGAATATCAATTTGAAGCTTCTTTTCTTCTAGTTTTATGAGCATTTGAACTCTATTGTTGTTCACTATTGGAGCTTATATATCTTGCATTGGCCGTCATTGGTAGAAGCTTCCGGGTTTGCTTTTGAGTTGGGGTTTTATTATTTGGAAACCCAAAGCTTTGTTTTCTCTGAAAATCCTTTCCCATGGTGAGTTTTCAGATCTGGGAGTTTTAAATTATGGGTATTCATATTTCTGAGTTGAGTATTTCTCTTTGGCTACAGTCACCCATGTTTCTACTATTTCGAGCTTAAATTTGCCTACTCATAGTGATTTTCGTGATTCCATGGCACTGTGGATCATTCTGAGAAAATCTTTTTGGGTCTATGATTTTGTGACCTTACTCCAAGAAGTTACTCAAATTTAAATTAAACTGGTAAGTTTTAACTGGGTACTCTTATTTTCCTCCGAAAAATGCATGGATTTAGCAATCTGTTTGTTGTTTTGAGTTCATACTCCTTAAATTCTTGTTCTATGTTTTCTTGTGCAAATCTAGGTTTTTTTGTATTCTTTCTATAAGAGCTCGATCTGAAAAAATTCATCTGGGTGTAACCTAGGCACCATTTAGAAGGTTCTCGAGCTCGATTTTCTTGTTTTGTAGCCTTACATTTTGGCTTGTAGAAACTGTTTTTGAGGGTTGTTTGAGCTCTGATTCATTTTAGACTATAATACTTTGATGCTTTTAAATAAATTTGAAGTGGCACCTTGCTCGAGATACCCAGATTTGGGGTCTTATTTTATACTGAGTATTTGGCCATGGAAGATATGATTATTCACATTTCGTTACATTTTTCTGAGTATATATAATCTTGTATACTGGAGAATTCCATATTCTCATAGAAAATGTCAAAATCTATAATTTTCTTACCAAAATATTACATACTGTAATGAAATCTGAATTCCTTTGATGACTTGGCTTGATGCTGGAAATTGTATTTCTGGATGTGAACCCCTGTATTGGTGACTTGATCATGTATTTGTAACATTTGAATTTTGAAATGTGACTAACTTGTATAGTGGATCTGTTGTTTCTTACAACTTACTATGCATAGATCTTCAGATGATACTTGAGGCCCATATTCGATGTTTGCAGAATTCGTATTCATGTGCCCATACCAAAATAACCACAACATACTTGATTCTTCCATGATGAATGAAGGGAATATCTATTTGATTCAACCTTACGTGATGAATGTGTTATCACCGAATCACGACACCCTATGTTTATACAAGTGCATATACTTGAACTCACAATGTGATTGGATAACATGGGTACTATCTCCAAGTTGTGCGACTTGCTACTTGAGATAGACCTCCGAGAAAAGTTGGTTCTTGCTCCTAAACTACCCGCCACATTCTACACTAATGCAAGGGAAAATAACTATTCTAATTTAAATTTCCAAGGGACCAGGAGAGAGAATGCATAAAATGAAATCCTACACTAAAGCGGTGATACACCAGAAAAGGAGGGTGTGAGAGTAGTCTTCAAATGTGTGAAATACAGAAGCAAAGTGCACACTAGAAGAGGTGATGACAGTTCTCCATAATCTAGCAAAACACATTCACAACAATATTTCAAACATACACAATGATAATGGATCCCTGCATGAACATAATAATAGACACAATATTCTTGTAATCAAGGTTGAAGGGGCAAGAAGAATGCAAGAAAACACAACAGGGGAAGATGCATCCACAAACTTATATTTTATTGCTTCCTGATATGCACAGTTCAATCGGTTACAAGAAAAGGGCCTGGATCACCATGCAAGGAGTCCACAACAAGGGCTTGCAACACATCAGCTTCACAAAGCAATTTTGGCAGAGCTTTGCTACAAAAAACTACCCCCTTTACAATGAGCCCAACACTCCAATTTATAGAAAAATGAGAAGAGAAAGAGAAGGGAAAAATGAAAATCCCGAAATATATCCTTCAACCATTTGTAAGAGGCATTAAATGGAGTGAAATTATTATATATTACTTGCAAAAGGCTCCCATCTTTGTCTCAAAGTGCTGCGAGAAAAAAAGAATGATGACCATGCCTCTTAATTGCACTCCCAACCACCAAATAAAACAACCATTATGAACCCAGCCACGTTTTCTAAAAATATCAATCAATATCTCATAAAATCTAGAATTTATTGATTTTTGTGCATCAATATTGGAGCCACAATTCCAACGGTACCAATTTTGTGTGATTTCGTTGAAAAATGCAAAAGTTATGGCCTTCTGAGTGTGGGCAGCTATTTTGGAGTCAGCGGGCGTTTTTACGTCATTTGACGGAATGCGCATAAACTAACTAGAGCCGAATATTTTTATTTTATTTAAATATATATACCCTCATTAAAAATAATAAATCTAGTTTTTGTGGCGTAGGGGACATTGTGCTCATTCCAGAAAGTCCAATTTTGTGAAAATCGGAGCTTGGAGTCAAAAGTTATGGCCGTTTGAAGTTCACGGATCAAACGTTAAATTTTCTTCTTTTGCCTTGGCCGTTTCAGATTTTCACGTCCCGCGTAATTTTTCCCGACTGTCTCTGACACATTCTCCCACATCGGCCGATTCGAGGCTCCTTGTCTCTCTTTGCGGCTTTTTCGCCTTTTTGCGTCCCCACGGTACTTTTGTCCCATTGTCCCGGACGAAAATATCCTAATTGCCCAAAATGGACCGTCTTGCAGAAAAAATCGGTTGATTCACATCCCACGCGTAATTTTTTCCCGGCTGTCCCAAACCGCGTAAAACAAAAGACTTGATAATTTTATTGCCTTGATGCGTTTGATTTTTGCGTCCTTCGCGTCCCGACGTCCCAATTATCCCGCGGACCGCCTGGGACAAAAATGTCTGAATTAGCTGATTTTCTTTGTATTTCGGCCCAAACTTGGTATGACAAACCTCGGTACAACCCACACTAGTACGATCCGCACCCTTCAGACCCGAAATGCTTTAAAACAATCCTGCAACCTTATTTTTGCTTTTTTCCACTTTTCTAACTCGTTGGGATTTCTTCTTGGATGGGAGAGTTAGAGAGAAGCCGAGGGGGCCCAAAACACGATTTTGGGCCTTGAATCAATCTACTTGCTCGGGACTGAATAATTTGATGCATGTTATCAAAATTACCTTGAGGGGTGAATTTTGGATAACGGAATGTTTGAATGTAATTTGTTTCTTCTTATTGTTGGCATATTTCATCTCAAAATATCATCTTTTTTTACGGATTCATAGCTCCACTCTAATGGAAAATGGTAACATGAGGAACATGGCTTGGAAATGTTCTTGTAAATCTATACTTTGAAGCTTTTAACTTTTGTTGTAACTTTGCAAGATGGCTTGTTCTAATTTATATTGAACAATGCTTGAAATTTGTGTTGATAGTTGGTTGGTAGATGATGATGCCTTGAGCTGTAATTTACATCAATTTTTGTACCCTTTTAATATACCATGTGCTATAATTTAAGGTCTCTTCATCATTCTAAAAATAACGAAGTGTTGGTCCTCTTAAATTAACTCTTTGATACTGAAAATGACATTTTCTAATACTCATGTAAGACTATTCTTGTTTGAGTTGGAAACTCTTGGCATGCATGGAAATGACTATAGTAGAACCTTTATTTGAAACAAGTCCTAAAATGCAGTATTCAAAGAATTTTGAACTTCATTTTGCAACTAAACTATTATTTTGTTGATACCATAGCTCTTATGGACCTGAAAAATGTATGCTAATCATTTTTTCATTTTGTATTCTAGAATTATGCCTTATCCATTAGGTTGTACTTGAATCACATGTAATGATCACATTACTTTGATTTATCTTTACAGAATGTGGTACCTTCTGATCTGAATGTTTCAAAGTGTGTAGTGGTTTGGAACCCTTTTCTTGAGACTATGGAAGTTTGTTCCTTATGATGTCATGATTCCAAAAGTTGATCCTGTAGCTACACATTGAGCTAGTTGCATTGTGTACTTTATCTCTTCATCATGAATTACCCTCTACATCCTTAGTTGTACTATAACTAAAGTTGTTCTTTATCATGAAGTAACCTGTATTCATCTAAATTTGTAGCTTTGACTATACAATGTATTCTCTCCTTTCTTCTCCAAGTTCTTTATAATATATGATTAGTAAAATATTTTATCTTACGTCATGACTTTCAAGCATGTATTAGTTGTGAAATAACATGATGGAAAGATGTAAAATGTCCATTTTACATGGCGAATCCCTATCAAAATTTTCTCAGATTTCCTTTTCCATTTTGTTTCAAATGCAATTTTATCTCATTCCATTTGTTAGAATTTACAACACTAAACTTACATTTATGAAGTTGGAAGTATAAGGATTTAATTTAAACCACCGAACTCGGTATTGACACAACTTTATTCTCCCTTTCGGTGCCATGATGCGGTTTGCGAGAGGAAAAATGGAGCAACAATTCGAAAAAAAGAAACCTTCTCAAGGCAATGACGAGTTTCCTTTACCTCCTTACATTTTCAATTTCATAAGTATATGCATTTCTTTTCTTCAGTTATTTCTCATGAATTGTGTGAGAAAAATATGTATTATTCATGAATAAATGAAAATATTTTCATGGAATGAGATGTATGTCCTTCCTTTCTGTACTTTTATTCATTTTTATGGATAATGAATGAACTTATACAACTCAAAACACTTAAATAATTCACTTAATCATAGAAATAAATTTAAAGTCAAGTGTACCTTATTGACGCTCATTGTAAATGCAAACTGCTTGTAAAAATGTACCTTGTCCTTCAAACCCACAACTTGTTTGTAGTTTAAGAACATCATGTCTGGTACATGCCACCATTCCTACCTTCTTCAGGGCATTGCAATGGTCATTTATGGTTGTTGCATAGTTTTGATGAGGGTAACAAATGGAATGGCTGCATCTATGAGGCATGGCATTCTGTAACTACACCTAAGTTGTAGTTTTTGATCCAAATGTGACTTCCAAGACTGTCCAAAACCAAATAATTAAAATTTGTATCTTAATCCAAGGTGGTTGACCCAAACATAGCCGAACTCATAACTCAACCAATGAGAAAATTAAAAGTTTCAAGTTGATCTTTTTGCACATGGGGTGTAGAAATGTCAACAATTCTAACTATCCTACGGGAAAGCTACCTACTAGCTTGTCGACCAGTGCCTTTCTCTTGTCCATTGGGCATGGAGTCGAAGAATATAACCAAAACCGAATTTCTAAAAAATAAATGAAAACTCGGAAAGGATATGGAAAATAGATCACGTGCACAAATGCACCTTATTGAATCGCAAAAAAATTTCAATGTGCATGAACTGCACTTATTGAAAGGGAAATCCTAATCTACCCTATTCTAACCAGCTGTAAATTGAGGCTAAATAAAACCTGAAACAGGAAGTGAAAAATAGCTTCCTTTTCTCCAGAAATGAGGTAATGAATTCAGCTTGCAAAACAAGTAACGTGACATAGCTGAAAATGAGATGTGTACCTTGAATTTGTTCCAAAACTCAGCCCAAAACATGAAGAATCTTTCTAACTGATCTACAAATTGTTCTGAAGGGCTTTGGAACTGATTATTGAGGATATGACGCTCATTTTTAGGCTTTGATCTGAGCTTGAACTCGGCATTGTTGTATTTTTTTGTGAACTGCAGAAAGTACCAAATAGGACATGGCCTCCAAATAGCTGAAAATCTGATTTTCTTGTCTTGTACTTAAATATGAACCTCCTTTTCGATCATGGGCTCTCTCTAAAGTTGTTTTGAAGGTTGTTCTAACAAACTGATATGCCTCTATAAAATGCTATGTATTCTCTTTGACATTCGAAACCGATATGAAAAGTATTCACCTCTTTAATTTTTGTAATTCATCAATCATAACATCATGAAGATGATGAGATGGTTGTTCTACTTCTTTAAGATGTTTGAAAAGATTTTCAAAATCTTCAAACAGTTGTTCATCCTCTTCAATCTTCCAATCCATTATTACCATGACTGATATTTCAACAGTATTTTCAATTTCCTCCATTCTATCCATTCTTACAATGCCCTCTGGACCTTTAGTTTCCCCAATGAAAGATTTTTGCTCATGAATACTTGTAGTATCATCTGATAGTCCTTGTGAAATACTGCAAGTCCCTAATAACACACTATCTCCATGCATGCAGCACAATAAGGGTCTTCACACTCAATTTCTTGATCATGATCATTTTGAAACTGATCTTTCTCTTTTCTGTCATCAATCATAAAATCTGATAAGCTACAAACATGATGCTCATCCCTTAGATCAGCTGATTTATCTTGGAACTGATTTGTAGATTCCTGTTCGTGTTGTATCAAATGGGGTAAATTAGTAGTTTATAGGAGTTTGGTGCCCTTGAGTACACTATGCTCGAAATATGAAGATTTTTGATCATCTTTAATCTATTTTAAATCGATGAAAAATCAAAGCGTACCTTTTGCATGGATTCTTTTTCCAACTCTAAAATATGATTGAATTGAAATTTAGAAACCCATTGCTCTATCTTTATGAAAAAATTCCAACTTGTTGTTTTCCTCGATTTTTGTCCCTCCTAAATGATGTTATGATCCTCTCTTTCATGGACTGTAAGTACAAGTAAAGGAGGAGTGGGTCTAATCTCGGCCTTAACTAGAAAATTTTGAAAGGGAGGTTAGGTACAATATCTATCTTTAAAACAACATCTAACTCCAACTTGGTAACTTTAATTTGGGTTCAATACATGGTTCTTTGGGTAGGAAGAACAAGAATTGTATCAACTTGATAATTTGAAAAATGATGAATGGGTTGTTTTGGCTGACAAGGAGGATATATAGGAACAATTCTAATAGGGAAGGTAAGTGTAAAAACTCTTTTGATAGGGTTCTGCAACCTAATGCATATAAATTTTCATTGCTAATGATTTCTTAAGTTCATTAAGCTCAATTTCAATATCTCTTCTCCTTTCACACTCAACATAACCCTCTGCATAACTTTGACCTTGAACAACGTAATGATCATCATATTGACAATCATATTGATTTCCAAGGTTTGGGTCATAAGGATATTCATTTTGATAGGGGTTATGGAACTAGTTTGAAGGTGAAATTGATAAAAGAGTTGTTGGTTTGGTTGATAATACTGTTGAAAATGAGGGTTCATGGTTACGAGACCTCATAAAATACCGAAACTATATAAACAAGTCTCTTTGCTCATAAAAATAGTTGATAACATCAAAATAACAAATATGATTTTCTTGATAAATACCCTGAAACTTGATTGAAAAAAATTTAATGTTGTTAAAAAGTGTTGTACTGATTTGAAATAAGATTTACAGAGTCTCTAGATGAGTTCTTGCTCGGATCTTGAATCTTCAAAATGCATCAATAGTAGTTCTCGTCCTCGTTCCATCGGGTGTGCCAAAAGCTGTTATCTCTAAAAAGTGCACCTGTAGAGAGATGATTACGGGGTTCTAATATTGCTCGGATCTCTCTCTTTCATAGATACTGATGAAACACCTCATGTCGTGTGGGTATACCTATTGTTGAGGTGAGTCTCAGTATCAAGTCGGTTCCTTGTTAATGTATCCTAAACTATTTTTGGGGGTTTTGAGGGTAAAAGATGACTATAAATGAATTGAAAAATTGGGGTGATACACCAACTTGTTGAGGGCTTTGACCCGAATCCATTCTCAATTATTTGTGCATGTACTTAGTCAAAGCCCTCAACAATTTTAGTGTATCACCCCAATTTTCAATTCATTTACTGATCATATTTTTACCCTCAAAACCCCAAAAAATTAGTTTAGGATACATCAAGAAGGCTGCCTTGATACTAGAGACTCACCCGAGAAATAGGTATGCCCATGGACTTGAGTGTTTCCATTGTATCTATGAAAGAGAGAGATCCAAAGCAACTTAGAATCCTGCAGGTCATCTCTCTGCAGGTACACTGAGAGATAACGAGACCCTCTAAAAATACTATCTCTATTTTTCCATCTTGATTCGGTTCTCTCGCTTTCTTATTGTTTGCAAACACGTGAAATACTGAAGTTTGAGTTAGTGTAAGGTTGTTAAACGTAATATTTTGCAAATGGTAGTTCATGGCACCAAAAATAATGCGCCAATATGTCTAGATGGCCTAGTGAATGATACTCGAGGCTTATTTTCGGTGCGGGCGGTGTCATTTATTCAGGCTACCTCGTGCAGGCGTAGTCCCTTAAGAGCCACCGAGACCAAAAATGTTATATTCTAGAATTTTGTGGCACCTAGAGATGTATCATCAGATCATACACCTCCATGTAGGGACCTTATACAAAATCCTATCTTTGTTTTTTTCCATCTCGATTTGGTTATCTTGTTCTCCTATTTTTTTGCAAACACGCAAAATAATGCAGTTCGAGTTAGTGTAAGGCTTTCAAACGTAATATTTTTCAAATGGTAGCTCATGGCACCAAACCGATTGTGCCAACTTGTCTCGATGGCCTAGTGAATGCTAGTTGAGGCATTGTTTTGGTGCAGGGTGATGTTGTTGCTTCGGTGAAGTCCCTTAAGATCCTTGAGACCAAAAATTGCTATAACTTTGACGGTGATATCTTGGTCTCGGTAAAACCTGGATAGGTAACATTAGATCCTACACCTCCATGTTGGGACCTTATACAAAATCATATCTCGAGTTTTCTCCATCTCCATTCGAGTTTTCTCGTTATGCCATTGTTTGCAACAATGCAAAATATTGCGATTTAGTCGGTATAAGGTTGTCAAATGCAATATTTTGCAAACAAAAGCTCTTGGCACCAAACCGACTGTGCCAACACATCGAGGTGCCTAGGTAAATACTAGGGTAGGCATAATTTTGGAAGCCAAAGCTCCCATTGCTTCTAGGCTACTTTGTTCGGGCACAGTCCCTTAAGATCCATGAGACCAAAAATGCTATAACTTTGACAAGTGATATCTTGGTCTCTGTGGAACCTAGAAATGTCCCGTTAGATCCTACAGCTCCATATGAGGACCCTATACAAAATTTTTATCGGTTTTCTCCATCACCATTAGATAATCTCATTGTGTTATTGTTTGCAAAAATGCAAAATCTTTGCGATTTGAGTCGGTGTAAGGTTGTCGATGCAATATTTTGCAAACAAAAGCTCTTGTCACCAAACTAACTACGCCAAAACATTGGAGTGACTAGGTAAACACTAGAGGAGGTTTTATTTTGGAGGCCAAATCTCCCGGTGCTTCTAGGATACTTCATTCGAGCGTAGTCCCTTGAGATCCCTAAGACCGAGAAAATGCTATAACTTTGTGGTGATATCTTGGTCTCTATGGCACTGGAGAGGTCCTTTCATATTCTACACCTCCATGTCAGGACCCTCTACAAAATTATGTCTCGATTTTGTCCATCTCTTTTCATTTCTCTCGTTATGCTATTGTTTGCAGTAGTGCAAAATATTACAATTTGAGTCATTGTAAGGTTGTTCGATGCAATATTTTGCAATTGGAAGCTCTTCAAACCAAACTGAATGTGTGAAAACTTTGAGGTAGCTAGGTAAATTATAGGGGAGGCATCGTTTGAGAGGGCAAAGCTCTCGGTGCTTCCGGCGTAGTCCCTTAAGATCCATGAGACCGGAAAAATGTTATAACTTCAACATGTGATATCTCGATCTCCGTGGCACCTACAAAGTTCTGATAGATCCCAAACCTTAACATTCGACCCTCTAAAAATAATACCTCGGTTTTCTCCATCTCCATTCGGTTCTCTCTCGTTGTCTATTATTTGCAACAATGAAAAATATTAGAGTTTGAGTTAGTCTAAGGCTATCCGATGCAATATTTTGCAAACGGAAGCTCTTGGCACCAAAATGGCTACGCTAAAAATTTGGCATGACCAGGTAAATGCTATGGGAGATTTCTTTTCAGATTCCAAATCTCCGGTGCTTATGGGCTACTTCGTCCGGGCGTAGTCCCTTAAGATTCCCGAGACAAAAAGTTCTATAACTTCGACGTGTGATATCTTAGTCTCTTTGGAACCTAAAAATGTCCCATCAGATCCTACACCTTTGTGTCAAGACTCTATATAAAATCCTATCTCGGTTTTCTCAATCTCCATTTGGTTATCTTGTTGTGCTATTTTTGTAACAATGCAAAATATTGTAATTTTAGTCACTTGAAGATTGTTTGATGCAATATTTTGCAAATGGAAGCTCTTGGCACCAAACCAACTACGCCAACATGTTGGGGTGGCTAGGTAAGTGATAGGGGAGCCATCATTTTGGAGGCCAAATCTCCCGGTGCTTTCGGGATACTTCGTCTGACTATAGTCCCTTAAGAACCTTGAGACGAAAAAAGACTATAACTTCGACCCAGGTAATATATTAGTCTCCGTGGCACCTAGAAAGGTTTCATTAGATCCTACACCTCCATGTTAGGACCCTCTATGAGAGTACATCTCGGTTGTCTCCATCTCAATTCATTCTCCTTGTTGTCCTATTGTTTACAAAAGTGTCGAAAAGTGTAGTTCGAGTTTGTGCGAGATGTCGATGCAATATTTTTCAAAGGGAAGCTCGTGGGACCTAACCAACTATGCGCATGCATTGAGATGTCTGGTAAACACTAAGGGGTATTGCTTTTTTCCTGCCCGGTCTCGGTGCTTCTAGGCTACTTCATCTAGGCGTAGTCCCTTAAGAGCCCTTACTCCAAGAAAGGCTATAACTTCACCGGTGATTTCTATGACTCTGCGACACATAGAGATGTCTCATTAGATCCTACACCTCCATGTTGGTACCCTATATGGAATCATGTTTCGATTTTATCCATCTCAATTCGATCCTCTTATTGTCCTATTGTATGTGAAATCCTTGAATAGTCCGGTGAGTCGGTGTAAGGTTATCTATTGTCAACAACGTGAATAATATAGGTGGTGAAATGAAAATTTTAATATGATATTTTTACAATATAGGTGGTGAAATGATAATTTTTGTTTGTTGTTCCTTTGTAATATTTAATTTCCCTTAGCTTCACTTGGCTTCGAGAATAATACATTCTCTACTAACAATGCCAACCAAGTTAAGGTGGAAACGTTTTTGGCACCACTAACCTACATAAACATGTTAGTAAGTAATTAAATAGAATTTTAAATCCTACGGATTAAAACAAAATCATTAAAGTAAATATTAAATTTAAATTCATGAAGAACATACCTTTGTAAATTCAATCCAATGAACCACATGGATCAACTCTACTCTTGACACTAGCAAGAATTGCTTCATGATCTAATTCACGAACCTTCTAAACGTTATTTTTTAATGGCCTACCTCGATATTTGATCAATTTAATATTTGTTGCAAGAACCAAATGTGAATAGTGAAGTATCTTTCAATGTACTTCATAGTCTTCAAACAACCAAGTGTTTTATTTTTTATAAGATATCGTTGAAGCCAAGTTCCAATGGCTACCACTGACCCAGTGGGATACTCAAGGCCTTCACCATTAATGATTGTGGAAGTAATTTTTTTACCTCTGTACATAACGAGATAAGAATTAGTTTGTTCCCTCTTCCTTAAAATCATCGTAATAACTACAAAAATGTACTCTACATCACAAAGTAAACTCAAGTCAAATTTATAATACATTAAGATTTGATCATTTAATAATTTATAAATCTAAAAGATGACATACATATGTAACTTTTTGCACTAAATCAAAGAATTGGTCAAAGTCAGATGATGTTTTCATATGATCTGAAGACACTGCAAGTTTTAATGCTCGTGAAACTTCATATACATTATCAAGTGGAATTAGAGGTATAAAAATCCATTCATCCACCCACTGTTGTGACTCACATTCATTCCGCAAAAAATCAATGCATGATATACAAAAACATGTCATGCACTAAGTATAAAGAGTCCAAGAAATTGCATCTTAACTATAGAATGAGTGCATATCACTTGATCCTATAACTGTCATACAATCTTCATAACTTGCCAAATGTTGTTCCTCAATCAACCATAAATATCTACGAACCTTTGAACTATCTTGAGATCCCATGTTGTTGACACACCAATAAACAATGCTTCTTACATCTGTAAATTTATCACCATCCTTAAAATTTAACCCTTCTCTTACAAGTTCTCTTTTCACACATGCTCCTACACCATCATGCTCTCCTTTCCCATGTTATGCCTCAGTAAAACTCTATATATGTTGTACACGTGTTTCTTTGTGCATCCTTCTTAGTTAATAAAAAAATTGTGCATTCTTGAATTATGATGTACAGGTTGTCCAACCAAATGTAATGTTGATTGAATAAAATGTTCCTCTCATTCAAGTTCACATAAAACACCCGAAACACCCTTACATATATTTTTTAGAATGTGTTTGATTATCAATGATGTCAAAATTATACTCTCTTAATATTTTTGATCTTGCTCAAGTGCTTTCTTGAGAGTTCATGAATGCTATATGCACGAAAATAACAACTTGTCTTGAGTTATAGTATTGAGACCGAACCTCCATTTCTCGGATGCAATGTGTAATTTTTGTGAATTCAACAACTGAAACAATAGTGCCAAGTGGGAACGTGTCCTTGCTTAACTTGAATTAATCATCCAACCATCGAGCTTTATGTTTGTCCCTTGAATACTCATAAACAATTTCCTCTCTCGAATTTCACCATATATTACGCTTTCAAGATAATCGCTTTACAGTAACAAGATCACACCTCTTAGATTATTTTCCACCTTTTAATTGATATGCCACTTTGATTTATATTTTCTGAAACCAACCGATTCTTTTCCTATTGAATATGTACTCTCTGATGGATATAAATTTTTATATTTTGCAAGCCACCACATACATTGCACGTTCCATCTAAACATGCTTTGTCATAAAAAAATTATCTAGTTGATTTTTCACAAAATATTTCGAATAAATTCCCTTAAATATTTTGGTGGGACATTTAATCCACACTCTGCGAACATGATGTCATTATGCAAAACATGACATAATAAAAAAAATCATAATGCATTGAAAATTCAACATGATAACTACAACAATAAGTGGTACGTGAGTGATTGATTTTCACATAAAAGGGTTTGTTCATTTCAAAGAATCTTTGGCTAATGCTAATTTTTGGATTTTCATTCTTAAACTTAGAGAAAATTTATGTTTGATTAATAACTAAGAAATGTTTTGGACACAATTCACGATTACAAAAACCTATTATTATTTTCTTTGTATCTCTTCTATTCAAGGTGACACCATTGTGTTCTCATTCTATAATTTTACATTTAATTCTTTTAGAATATCATATGTATTATTTTCTTTCCGTGAGACTCTGCTAGAGAAATCCCAATAGTTAGTGTTATTGATGATTCAATACTTTCGTCTCCTATTGCTTTCATTAGTGTTTTTGTTAGCTTCAAATCACTACTTATTTTTCTAATCAAGATTTTATTAACTATTTTATCACTTACTATACAATTATTAAGTGCACGCCATATAACATTACTATCTTTGGTGCATATGTTGGCACCTACGGTTTTGTATGCTTTATGTATATTTTCAATAATCGACGCATTTAGATCAATAACATTAGATGTTCTTAACCCCAGTTCTTCTTTGTATGTCTCATCTTAATTAATTTCATCAATGTAACAAATAATTGAATTCTTTGTGTGTCAATTAAATTCATAAAGTAATTATCCCTAATTCCTCTAGCTTTTCTTCTCGCATTTTGGTCAAAAATTTGTTAGGCATTGGTTTTATAATATTTTCATAAATTTCAATTAAGTGAATTGGTTTTATTCAAAAAATGGAAGGATATGTTCGAAGAGGTGAAGATTATTAAGATGGTTACTTTCTTCATTTAGTGTTTCAATACAAATTTCATAGTTTACATTTGGATTCTCGGGTAAAAATCAACATTTGGATTCTCGGTTAAAGGTTCAAAATTTGGCTTCTTAGTGAAAGGTTCAATATTTGGATTCTCGGGTAAAGGTTCAAAATTTAGATTCTCGTAAAGGTTCAAAATTTGGATTCTCAAGTAAAGCTTCAACATTTGGATTCTCGGGTAAAGCTTCAAATTTTGGATTCTCGTAAAGCTTCAACATTTGTATTCTTAGGTAAAGGTTCAACAATTGGATTCATATCAATTTCTTCATCCATACCAACATTATCATTAAATTCAATATCAACATTAATAGAAAAATCATTATTCTCATATAGATTAGATATATTTGATACAACAGATGTACTTGCCGTACACGGAGTTTTTTCATCCTCTTCACTTTCTTAATTGTCGCTCTTTTGATTGCTCTGGTGTCTTCTTATTGACTTTCTTTGCATCCTAATTACATCATTTTTTGTCACCCATGATTGTAGAATAATATATTGTGGGGTAGGGGATAAGATGAACTACTCAAAATTTGTAAAGAATTTACAAGAATCTGCAGACCAAATAGAAATAGGACATAAAACCCATAAAGGAGGTGAAAATGACACTGGGGGGCCATAAATATGTAAAGAACATAACGTGTATGCGTTATGATATTCCCATTTTCCAAGCCATGCCTCAAGACTTGGATCCGATTTCGATCCCCAAGCCCGAAGCATGGACCTACACAAACACAAAAACAATATGTTTTTGCGGAAAATTCAAAAATGCCATTTCTACCATGATAAATCAACATAAAACGATCAATAAGTTTAAAAATAATTATACAAGGACGTAGAGAAGAGTTTCTTCTTTCTAAAAATTTAATTTTTCAAAATTTCGACTAATATAAGGTTTCCGTATTATTTATTTTCTAACTATGCTTGTTTATAGGTATTTTTGAATTTTAAACATGTCTATATTTCGTTGTATATCTTTTTTTTGGATCATCAAAATTGAAAAACAATTATACCAACCCAAACTAGGCCTAATTCTATACATATTCAAAAAAATTTAATATTCAATATTTTTTTAGGTAGTTAGGGGGGAACAGACGAAGCTCTGTTATGTTTTTAAATTTAAAATTATTGTACTAGAAAAATCATTAAAAAAATACTTTCTAAAAAATGGAGCCCAAACTAGATGCTCCTAGCTATCGTTCTACCAAAGGGTTTTCAAAAATACTAAATGGTGATAAAAAATGGTGGGGGCACGGCAGTCACTATATTATGTTTTTTAACAAAAACAAGAGCACCTGATCGTGTTTAGTTATTTGACCCACTAAAACTTATTTTTTTCAATAAAATGTAATAGCTTAAAAACTAGACTCAAAATTCTATGATTCATGTTTATACAAAATCTTCCAATTTTGAGTGTAACTATTTCAAAAAAACTCGTACAAGTTGAAGTTTTGTATTTTTCGAGAAAAATGCATCGAGTTAATATCTTCTTTTGGCCCCCAACTTGGTGCACTTATCCATCAAGGATGAAATAAAGAAGCTAAGATCCTGTAGAGGCATGAAGAAAGAAGAGGTTAAAGCTAACAAATGACATGAAACTCAAACTTTAGAGGTAAAGGAAATCATTTTCATTTGTGAGTCATATATAGGACCAATCCTTGGAGATGAAGAAATGGAGGAGAGACAAGATGATAGTCTCATAGGAATCTTAAGAATCTTAGACTTGCATGAAGGAGGGATGCCAATCTTAGAGGCATTAAGAGGGGGAAACAAGCCTCTACCATTTAAATCTAACTATTCTTATGAGTGTGTGTTTGCAAGTCTTGGGGAGCATGGAGGTAAACATGATATGAAAGAGGAAGGGCAAAATTTGTTTATTGTGAACAAAGGAAAATGAAATAGGAGTCAAAGATCACAATAAGAAGGGATAAATGAAAAATGTGAATAAATTCAAGATTCTCCAAGGTAGAGTAGACGACAGTCAAGAAATCAATCCTATAATAGGTCCAATAGAGACAAAAATCAATCTACAAGGTGAAGGAAGGAAGATTTAAAGTACATCACTTATGGTAACACCTCAAGAAGGTGAATTTTCAAGCATTAAAGGATTGAGAACTAAAGGAAAAGAAGTGCATTCTAAGCAATGGGATGATCTATAGGAGATGATAGCAAGAAGCACTTAAAAGTCCAGTTTTCTACAAGAGAGTTAGATGGTAATATGATGGTGGAAGGACACCATGAAGCACCGTTTAAATTGGTTATGAATATCCTATTCAAAGACAAGGTAGATGAAGAAGTTGAAGAAAGTATGTGTAAGCTTCTATGGTTATTATCCATTCAAGGAAGAAAGGTCATAAAAAAGCAAAAGAAAAGTTAAAATTTCTTGAAAAAGGAAACATATGTGTAGTCTTGAGAAATTTGGAGGTATGATGATCCTTCCAAAGGTCATATGTCATGTTGAAGGAGCTTTGAAGGGTCATAAAGAATAAGAAAAACAATTTAGTAATGCTACCTCATGTTTTCACTCTAACATATTATTATAGTGATGAATATATAGGTGCATATTTTAAGATTCAATAAGAACTCATATTAAATAAGGGATTTGATGAGGTATTAAGACATAGACAAGGAAATGAAAGGATCATTCGTACTTTAGGTGATAGTAAATTTAGTATTTAGTACATTCATACAAGTAAAGAGGAGAAAACATGGTCAATAGATGACAAGAATGACTTGGAAGTGTGTATAGCAGACTTTTTGAGAGAATGTTCATCTAGAAAACTCATGGGACCTCAACAAGGTCGAAAAACCATCAAGAAAAAATGATATGCAAGGATGAGTATACAAGAAATGACAAAGAGATTGAAGGCAAGACAAAGCATATAAAACAAGGTTTAGTCAAAGGCAACAAAGTTTCAGTCCTTGAAAAGAAGAAATCAGAAATCATGTTGAAACAAGAAATTAAGAGCTGTTTAGGGGGTGTTACTTGGTGCATTGACAAGATTAATGACATGGGAGAAACCATCCATCAAATATACACAAGTGTAGCGTTGAAAATCGTGAATGAAGTCCAAGAATGGGTTAAAGATCACATGGACAACTCAGATTTGAACAAACATGTCGAGAGAACTCGGAGGCAACTCAAAGAGAGTGGGAAAAATAGGGAGAATGCAAGAGAAATTCTTGCAAAAACACCTTTAGAAGATGGAATCCAAAGAGGAGTCAAGATATCTAATGAAGGGATTAAGAATGGATCAAGGAGACAAATGCCAAAACAAAGGCGATCGAGGAAATAAAGAAAACCCTTAGCATAAAGAATGAAAACCATGATGTTCTTAGGATGGAGATAGAAAATGGAAAGACGTTAATGAAATTGGTCCGACATGGATAAAGAGAAAGGAAATGGTGTTTTGAATGCAAGTAAAGAGGAAGAAGGAGGATGAAGTGCTTTATTGGCTTGAGTATGGTTAAATGGTTAACGATAATAATGTATCAAAGATGAAGGGTTCTAAATGGAATCTTAAGTGATTTATTTCACTCCATCGCTTGAGTACGGTTAACTTTCTTTGGAGTGACATATGATTTTGAGTGTTTTTGCAGATTTATCCCAAAATCCCATCTCATTTATTCTATAAAACTCCAACTTTCTTTCGAACAAAGGATAAGGGAAAATAATAATAACTTTAACCATCATTCGAATTAATATTGTGGACACAAATATCAAAGTATTATAAATCTTTGTTTATGTCGTCCGCTAATGATAAAATTAGGGTTATGTGGGAATAAGAAAACTTGTCTTATTATTATTACAAATGTTAATTTTTGTATAGAAAATAACTTAAAATAAAGGTTAAAAAAACACATGTCATACATGTTAAATCTTTTTATCCTTTGACCGTATATAAAAAAAAGGTCTCTGTCGTGCTAAATCCAACCGACAAGTCGTAATATTACATCCACAAATAAATGGGCCCATGATGCATCTACACCATAAACATATCTTCATAGTTGTATATAATCGGATTGCACATCCCTCTCCAACAAGTTTGGGAGGAGATGTTATTTTTCCGACAATCTTACTATGCATCCCCTACCACCTATCACCCCGTTGTGTTCTCTTTTGTCAAGTTTTTGAATGCTCACGTGGTACATTAGTGATTTATTTGATCGATGTCTTTGCACAATCTCTAACCACAACTACTGATTTTTATTATGCAAGTCAAAGATATCTAGGGATTTCTAACTGACATAACACCTTTCAATGTAATAATGAGAACATGTTTGACCTTAATGTAGAGAGTAGAGACTATATTCTTGGCTTTCATGGAGGTATTTGTACATTTTATTTTTAAATCCTCCACAACATCATCCATCTATTATTTCTCAAAATTCCCCCATATTCTACAAAGTGCAGAGAACATATCCCCCCTTTGCAACACAATGCACTCCACAAATTTTGACATATAGAGTGTAATTGTTTCTAAATAAAAGAATTGTCATGCATGTATCAATTTTTTCAAAAATAGAGGTCAAAAACAAGGTCAGGGTTCTAGCCCAACATGCTTATAAGCTATACTACAACGCAAAACTCTCCTTTAATGAAAATAAAGACATAATAACGAGGGTTAAGGAAGATACCGACAAGGGTGAAGGTTATGACCACGATGATTTCAACTATGGTCTTGATCATCGAAACAATTAGATTTATGAAAATTTTCAATCTTATTATTTTTCACCATGCCACTTGTCAACCCGTTGTGTTTTATATTTTGTCGATTTATTGAATACTCACGTGGATGGTGGCGATTTATTTTATCAAAATCCTTGAATGATTTTTAACCACATCCATTAATGTTTGTTGTATGTGTTAGAGATAGCTTGGATTTCTAACTTAGACAACACCTTTCGGCATAAAGATATCAATATTGAATTGACGCTGAAATTCAATCTACAAAATACGACATGAATCGAGACACTAATGTGGTATGTATTTTACCGGTAAAGGGTTTTATCGTTGGTGAAAATGAGGTTATACAAATTCACATGTGCTTCCTCGACCTAGAAATATGATTCTGGAGTGGAAATGTATGATTAACACTCTATAACCACATTAAGCAGTGGTGACCTAAAATTTTAGGTAGCAAGGTTGTAGGAGATTTGTTTCAGATACCCCCATGCTCATTAATTTCAAATTGTTTGCAATGAATCTACAGATATGTAAATGGTGTGGCATTGACGAAGGAGGAAATCATATATAACATGTAACTGGTTTTCATGTCAAATGGTCACCTATAGATAAAACCTAAACCAAATATCGCCTGCAAAAAATAGTGATATAAAAATAAAATATATTATGTCGTTGATCTACAATTGCAATGAGCGATGTCAAAATCAACCACTTTAATGTAAGTTATACAATTCCTTCGGCATAGTAAAAAAATGTAAAGTCTAGATAATATAAACTTAGAAAGGATTGTAATTTAATGGTTTTTTATTTTGAGGTGGTGATTTTCCAGGACAAGATATGTGTGGATTAATTTATCTTCCAATTTTAATCTTGGAATTATCGAGGGTTACCCCAAATATGTTACTTAGCTCGTGTTTTGCTACTCACAATCTCCCTACTTTCAAAATGTTTTAAGTACGCATGGACAAACATTGGGGCCATCTACCCTTGTACTCAAGACATGTGCCCAATAGCACTCATAATTATCATCACCTATGTGTAAGTAAGAAAAGGTGTGTTGTCCCAACTAAGGTTTAGCTCATTCTTTTAAATATATAGTATGGAAAGTTAAATACTATAGAGAATTAGATAGATAGAACCAAGATTATTCCTTAAATAACTTTGAAGGATTATATTCTCCTAATTATGATTATTTAATGAAAAATTTCACCCATTCAATGTGATCAACTATAGCCTATATGTATACTTTATAAAAGCATATAAACCTTCCATGCACAACTTTTTATATATGCCATAATGACAAAGGAAAAGTATGCACGAGATCTATTTTTTAATCATGTAACTGAATCCATATGTGAACCCACAAATGGGTGATTATTTGAAAGGCACAAAACCCCGGGCATATCACAGAGACATCCATATTATTTTACATTCATGTAAAAACTACCTTCTATTTTGTTTATGTTTTACTCAGGCTCATGTGAAACATGTCCAATCATAAGCTTACATAAAGAAGTTGATTCCATCTATCGAACGCTAGATAAACATCGGTGGATATAATCTTAATGAGGTGCACTAATATTAAGCATTGTGTAGATAGAAGGATGCCAATCCTCACGAAAGGCCGAGTTGTGGGTTATGTTAAATAATTTCACTCTGTGTCCGGTGGTCTTCACATTTTCTTGCACAATCTTGGTATGAAATGTTGGTGAGGGTTGCGTGATGGATCTTGAATAGGCTCCTTGTCATCACATATGATCCATTTCTTTGGAAATTAGTTCTACTCCAATATTTTTTTCAATTTTTTTATCTTTACATGTATTTAATAAGAGATTTATTTAATACATAACCATATTGTTAACATTTGAGTAGGCAATTCATCCTAATTTACATATTACCTCTTGTTACTATTGTGATGTCTCGAATGATGTGGCATGGAACAAGACCAAGGTTTGGGATTTAGGTTCGAAGACATCCACTTTGCCCACATTGTTAGTGCCTTCGTATAAACCACCATTCGATCCATGTTAGTATATTTCGATTTCCTTCAACGCACGCACCCGCACCACAATCACCCACATACCATTCTCACCCATGTCTTCTGCTACCTAGTTACATAGTCATTAGCGATTACAGTGATGGATGGCGACAATTATATTGTAGAGAACCAGGAGAAATGATATGTAATTTTTGGGGAAGGTGTCATAGGCTCTACAAATTTTTCACACTTGCGGACTTTTGTGAAACTCCTTCCTCACCACAAAACAAAATGTATTTTCTCGAAATGAGTGATTTAGATCCTTTTGAGGTCATCGATACGAGACCAACATGCGGACAACGGGAATGTAAATCGTACAAAACAATAACCGACATGGTGTTAGAAGTTGCTCACCCTTTTCTCCATTCTAACCGAGACAACACATTTCTGCGTAGTAAGAGTAAAATAATATTAATGGACATCCTTAGCATTCAACATATATAATTCCATACCATGAAATAATGGTTAAGAATTAATCCACCTCGGTAAATTGTTTAAGAATTAACCATGCCCATCCACGCTAACATAAAATCCAGAACTGCACTCTCCACTCCCTAATCCCTCCATGCACGAACTTCCTTGTCGCGCCCATACACACCCTCCACCATCCCCATCTTCGAGACAAAAACATGTAATTCTAATAACAAATACTTCAAGTTAACCCTCATTTGACCAAAGCCCACAATTAAAAAAACAAACACGCCACATTATTTTTAAGAAATAAGGAATCAACAATGTGGAAAAGTAAGGTATCTGAGGTCCCGTATATGAAAAAATTAGTTGTTTGTAGCTTTGTAAGCTAGAACTGTCAGACTTCTGGTAAAAAATTAGTCTCTTTCACAATATTTAAAAAACATAATTAATGCAAACAAATGAAAGTCCGCCATGAAATAAAAATATACATAATCTTTCTCTAAAGTCTATAAGTGATGTATTTTTACTTTTGTTTGATAAAATAAAAATGAGATGGATTACAATCGTATCAAAAATAACGACGGGTGTGAGAAACTGCTCACCCTTTCTCCATTCTAAATGAGACAACGCATTTCAGTATAATAAGAATAAAACAATATTAATAGTAGCCATAGTTCCATGCCATGAAAGTGTTTAAAATAGTTTCTATAAAGGGTACGGGAAGCTAATAATCCTCTTATAGAGCACTTTATCCCACGATGGGTATCTAAACCAAATTGAGATTTAATTTTGTTAACCTCAAACGTATCCTACACTCAACCATTCTAAAAAGGTATCTTACTCTAGAAGATTCGACTAAAAATAGATTTTTTGAAGTAGGAGCGGAGGAAAGATGATTGTTAAACAGGTGGAAGACAGCTGTAAAGATGCATATGACTGTTGGTGGAAAAAAGCAAAGAGCCGTTGACAGAGGGTCTATATAACTCCGTCTACGACTGCTTCTGCTTACATCTTTGTTTGGGTTTGTCCCAATTCCTTCTTTATTTGTCGTGGTCTGTTTGTATTTTTGCAGGGCCCTGCTATTTGTATTTTGAGTAGTTGTGTTTGTGTTTTTGTTCATATGTTTTGAGTCATCTTGTCTGTATGTTTTTATGTTGTAGTAGTTCTTTTCTGTACTTTTGTGTTTTGTGTATTTGTGTACTTTTGGGTTTTCTTTCTCCGAATAGCGAGGATATCAGAGCAGCTGGATATGAAGGATGGCACATCTTCTGCGAGGCAAGGTCCTGTAAACCTTAATTCTTCTGTTATAATTTATTTCCATCAGTTAAATGCATCGAAATGTCTCAGTCAATGTTCGGATCTGGTTGGCTAGATTTACAAATGTATGTAAACTGTGTCTATCAAGGTTCAGTACTGGTTGGTTGAAATTAATTTAGATAAATTCACCTGCATGTCACTCAAATGCTCTAAATCTAGTTATTAGTTTTCTGTAAAACAGGGTTCAGATCTCTGTTTTCCCTCTTTAATGGCCTCATCCGCTCCTTTTGATTGCAGTTGCAGAGTAGGGTTTATAAATAGTTTTTGAAGGTAGCGGCATACAGTTGTAGTTTAGGGTTATGGACAGAATTTAAAGATATTTGTCGAAGCTAAACAAACAGGTTAGCTTTCTCCTGCGCAGATCTAGTATTATCCATAGTTAACGGCCCCATTTTTTTTTTTATCAAGCAGTTTACTGCAACAGGGTTTAATGTCGTATATCAGGAGCTGTACAGGGTTTATTGTTTTAGTTCACATTCTCAATTTTTTAAATGTGGTATGTCAGGAGCGATACAGGGTTAGCTATAGTTTTTATTTTCCTGAATGTCATTTTATCTAATGGATGAACTTCGCTACAGCTTATGCTCTAATGGGTTCTGTTTAGGTGCCCTGCTTCCTGTCAAAAATTCGGTAGTTGATCTTGGGTAGGTGGATTTGAACTGGCCATACTAGCTTAGGCCACTGACATTATTTCTGTTCTGGATAGAACCCTGGGTAGGCCTCTGTCTTTTTCCTCGCCATGCTGGCTTAAGCTGCGGTTAAATTGACCGTGCAAAAACTGTGCTGTAGAAACATTTTTATGGGTACTCCTGCTTTTTGGTTGTCTTCTTCGTTGTATTTCAGGATTGGCAAACATTTTAGGAAGTCCATCCATGCTCTGGAATTGGGCTAATGGACTGTTGTTAATAGTAATCTTTTGTTCATTTCAGCCTATACAACTAAATGTTTTAAAGGTTTTTCAGAGATCATTGTGTAACTACTTTCAATTGTCTTTAAATGTTTCCTCAGCTTAGATTATTTTTGGTAATTTAGATTTGTCTTGTTTTCCCTGGTGTGCCGCGTTTTCGCTGTCGTATTAGTATCTTATCCTTAGTATCTTCTAGTTTCTCTAAAAAGAAGTAGACCAACTGTAGTCTCTGCCTTTGGCCTGTCTGATTAAAAATTTCTATGCTGAATCTCTGCCTCTGCGTCATTGAATGCAAAAACAATCATATTATGTTTACCAACAATTGCAATTGAACTAGTAAACTTAATCCTCTGCTTGAACAGAGCCGGCTGACATTAATAAATTTTAGGAACATCTTTTGGCCTGTCTGATTAAAAATTTCTATGCTGAATCTCTGCCTCTGCGTCATTGAATGCAAAAACAATCATATTATGTTTACCAACAATTGCAATTGATAGTAAACTAACAGAGCCGGCTGAAAAGTTGATGTTATTTGGCTTACGACTAGTAATAAACTCAGATTACGTTTTCCAATTGTGTAATAACCTTGAAAGGATGAAATTAGATTTCAGGAACAACATTCCCTCTAACTATCCCTGTTCCTGTGTTTTTTATTAGCTCAGCTGTACTTTGTATCAAAGCAGGGGAATAGATTTACTAATATTATTTTCATGAGAAAACAAATGTAATTTTCCTTTAATAGCTTAGAGGTGAAAATACTCTTTTGGATGAATTACCATTATAATTGAATTACTCCATAACTAATCGGTGAAATATCTATAAACATGTATGCTCCTTGATTTAGGATCCTTATCTATTTTAAGTTCTTGTTGAGCTCTTATTGACTCTATTTTGCCAAGTTTCTAACAGATCAGACTACTGATTTTGCATTTTTAAATAGGGATCCACGGTATTCACTATATTGGAATCCAGGGCCATTTCTGCTAAGAGACGTACTCTGTTTTGCACCAAACTTGTAAGATAATTAATAAATCTTAGAACAACTTTACCAATATAATAGCTGATATTCTTCTTTGAACACAGACATTCATTGAAATTTCCTTCCATCCTTCATAAACATATGCTTCCCTTTCATTATAAATTTCTGCATCACCCTGTTACGAAAACAAGTCTCAGGGGAACTCAGAATATGTCAACCTAATTTATATGTCTACGAGTGCTTTAATGAACATTAGGAAATTCAAATTCAGGTGCATCAATTCAGAATTTCACAATTCTATTATATTGTCTAGGTTTAGAAATTTGATAGGGTTGAACTGGCTATGCCGTGGTAGAATTTATCCTGTGTAGACCTGGTGATAAACTAGCCATGCTAGCTAAGCTTGTGTTGCTGTAAAATCACTTTTTTCTTTTTATTATTAGTAAAATCATGCCTTGATATAGAAAATATAATTTATTTCAAATGTATTTTTTATTCGGCTTCTCAGTAATTTTAGTGTCAAAAAATTGGATATTTGTCGCAGACATTTTAAGCTAATGGTAATATTTTGTTTACAGCTAAATGTTTTCAAGGTTCCTCAAGAGAAATGTTTACTTTTAATTGTTTTAGATGCGTCACAGAATTTTCTGGAAGATTTTTTGAGAATCACTTAAGTTTCAAAAACTAAGTGAACAACTTATTACTGTCACATATTACCTATTTCAATTTTATATTTTGGTTTCATTGGTATTAAGATTTATGCCGTGGTAAAATTTATTATAAATTCTGTGTGCATAATAATGATTTATTTCCTTATGGTTGATTGCAGACTAAATTGTAGGATATGAGCTGCCCAGGTATTACAAACTCTCTTTATTAATTTTTTTTTTTTTGTGAAATTATTAAATTTGTTTTTTTGTTTAATAGTTCACTTTTGTTATATGCGCTACCCAGGTATTACAAACTCTCTTTTAATTTTAGTGACAGGGTAATCCGGTCTCGAAGCGAGAGATTTCCACTCAACTTTATTTTACTATTTAATTTTTAACATTATTTTTATTTTCACTCGACTTTTTTAATTTTAGTACCAATTTATTGGTATGGAGTGATTGTTCTTATTTTTAACTAATTTTTTAAATCTAAAAATGAATTTGTTGATATTAAATCATTTAGAAAAATGTTGTCTATTATAATTATAAATATTTTTAAATATGTTCAGATATAAAGTGTAAGGTAATGAGTATTAAAGTTGTAAGGGAATGAGTTTAATGAGTTTTTTTAAGCTGTGACTTTTCTATGGTATGATGGTAGACTTAGAAATAAAGTTATATGATGTTAACAATTAACGTTGGTGTTCATTGCACCTCATCAAAATGAACATTGAGAAATAAAATTTACTAATGTCCACGAGACCAACAAAATGTTTAATTTAAGGAAGTCACGAAGATTTTAGTATTTTTGGCAAAATTGACTTTCATTTTATGTCTAAATATTATATCTTATTATTTTTATATTTTATTTTTTATTTAATAATACATTGCTTTTTATGTTTATTATATTCATTTAAATATTGCTCGCGAGTATATAACGATGTAACCTTACTGCTCGCGAGTATAGAACGATCTAACCTTATATTTTTTTATAACATGGTACTATAAAAACATAGAGTCGTTTTTGAATGTCATTACTAAAAATTTACTTTCTATATTTATTTAATTATTTCTCGTATATAGACATGTAATCTTATTTTATTTAATAACATGATATTATATATAGAAGTCATGGACGGTATTTTTCTTTTTTAAATGTTGGGATTGTGTTTATTTTAATTATTAAAAATCATGGACGGTATTTTTTCTTTTAAATGTTGGGATTGTATTTTTTAATTCATTAAAAATTATGGACGGTATTTTTATTTTAAATGTTGGAATTGTATTTATTTAATTTATTAAATATTTATACATGTAATTTTATGTATAAAAATGGTAGACACGTTTATTTATTTTTGAATGTTGGGACTATATTTTTTTAATTTAATTATTAAAATTTAAATATATTTATTTATGTGTTCACATTTATATTTTATTTTGAGAGTTGGGATTGTATAATATAATTTTATAATCTTGAATGATAAATTATTTAATTTGTTTAATGTGTGTGTGAGTGTGTATTATTATTATTTAATAATATTGTTTAATAAATTATTAATTTACAATTTCATAATTGTAGATTTATAAAAATATGGATATATTTATGAGCATTTGTTATATGTATAAATATTTTAAATTAAAAATATATGGTTTAATAAAAATAATAATTATATTTGTTTGTGATAGTATTTTTGTTTAATATATATTGGTACATTAAATAAAATATTAATTTAAAATTTAATTTGAATTATATAATTATAATTGTGGGTTTATAATTATTATTTATTTGTATATTATAAAATTAAATTTTGGTTTAGAATATAATTGTGAATGACTAATATTATATTTGTATAATTAGAGATAGACAATTATATTTGTAGGTTTAATTATTATTTATTTGTATATTATTAAATAAATTTTTGATTTGGAATTTAATTCTGTATGATTAATATTATAGTTGTATCATTAGAAATAGACAATTATATTTGTAGGTTTAATTATTATTTATTTGTATATTATTAAATAAATTTTTGATTTAGAATTTAATTGTGTATGATTAATATTATAGTTGTATCATTAGAAATAGACAATTATGTTTGGTTTGGTTTATTGTATTTATAATTATATATAATTAATATTTATTTGTAAGTTTGTAATTGTGTTTATGATTATGCTTTTATGACTATATTATATTTTTAGGTTTAATTATTATTGATTTGTATATTATTAAATAAAATTTTGATTTGGAATTTGTATCATTATAAATAGACAATTATGTTTGGTTTGGTTTATTGTATTTATAAATAAAATATTGATTTGTAAGTTTTTAATTGTGTTTATGATTATACTTTTATAATCTTGCTTGGTTTATTGTATTTATAATTATATATAATTACTATGTTGAATAGTAGATTTGTTTATGAGTGTAAATTGAAATTGATATATGATTTGATTATTTAATAAAAATTAAGAATAAATTAAAATTAAAAATTAGAATTTTTTAAAAAAATACTGAATTATAAAAAAATAAAGTATTAAAAAGAAAATCAATAATTTTTTTTAAAATATTAAAAGCGAAAAATGAAAAATTGTAATTAACAAAAAAATATTAAAATATAAATTAAAGTAAAATGAAAAATGAGAAATAATAAAAAATTAAAAATTAAGTGAAATTAAAAATTAATAAGAATTAAAAAAAAAAAAATTAAATAATTAATTTATATTTTTAAATAGTTAAAATCAAAATATTAAAAAATAATATGAATAAAAATTAATTTTGAATAAATTTAAAATTTAAAATTTAAATTAAAAAAAAAAATTGAAATGGAAATAATAATAAAAATTTAATTTGAAATATAAATTAAATGAAATTGAGAAAGGAGAAATAATAAATAAAAAATTTAATTTGAAATATAAATTAAATGAAAATGAGAAGGAGAAATAATAAAAAATTAAGAATTAAGTAAAATTAAAAACTAAAATAAAAAAATCTATTTATATTAGAATAAAAAAATCAAAATGTTAAAAAAATAATAAGAATAAAGATTATTTTTGAATAAATTTAAAATTTTAAAATTTAAATTAAAAAAATGAAAATGGAAAAATAAATAATAAATTTAATTTGAATTGTTAAAATGAATAAGAAAATAAATAAAAAAATTAAAAATTTAATAGAAATATTAATTTGAATTATTAAAATGTAAAAAATTAATAATTAATAATTTATAAAAATATATTAAGGAAATTATTTTAAAATTTTAATTTGATTGAAAATAAATGAAAAATTAATAAATTAATTAATATTTTAACAAACAATTTTTTTAAAAAATTAAGTAAATTTTTTTAAAAATTATGTTAAATTTTTAATTTAATTTGATTTTTTTCATTAAATATATTTTAATTTGATTTGATTTTTTTAATTTGATTGAAATTTTACTTTTTTATTTTTTACATTCAAATTGGAAAGGAAAAATGTAAAAATAAATTAAAAATGTTAAATTAAATAATATTTAATAAAAACTAAAAACTAAAAATTCAATTAAATTAAATTTTAATTCTTTTTTCTTTCTTTTTAATATTTTATAATATTCAAATTAAAAAGAAAAAATGTAAAAGATAAATTTAAAAATGCCATATTCAATTATTTATATTAAAAGAAAATAAATTATAAAATTATTTAAAAGTAATAAAAAGTAATTTGAATTATGAAAATTAACAAAACAATAAAAAGAAAATCAATTAATAGTTTTTTAAAAATTAAAACAATTTAATTTAACAAAAAAATCATTAAAAAAGAAAATTTTAAATTTAAAAAATTAATTAAAATTTTATCAAAAATGAATAAACAATAAAATTAATAATTAATAAAACAATAAATTAATAAAATGTAAAAATTAAAACTTAATTTGAAATATTACAATATTAAATATAATTAAAAATGATTAATAATGTAAAAAGTAATAAGAATACAAATTAATAAGAATTTAAAAATAATTTAAAAAATTAAATTTAAATAATTGTAAAATTAAAAATGAATAATATTAAAAATTGTTTTTTTAAATAAATAAAAATTAATAAAGAAAATGGAAATGTTAACATAAATTAAACAAAAAAATATAGAAAATTAGAAAAAATAAATTCAAAAATTAATTATTAAATAAAAATTACCAAAAATAAAAATTTTATAGAAACAATTAAAATTAATAAAAATTAAAAATAAATTAGAAATTAAAATTAAAATGGGAAAAAATAATTTGAATTGTTAAAAATTAAAAAACTTTAAGAAATTAAAATTAAAATTAATAAAAAAATACTTCATGAAAAATGAAAAAATTTATTGAAAATGTAAAAAACTTAAATAATTAATAATTAAAATCTATTAAAAATTAAAACAAAAATTGAGTAAATTTTAAAATTAAAATTTAAAAAGAAAATGGAAAAATAAACTATTAGCATTAAAAATATAATAAAAATTATTTAAAATTAACAATTTTTTTAGAAAAAATGATAAATTTAAATTTAAAAATTTTAAATTAGAAATTAAAAAAATAAAATGGAAAAAATTAATTTGAATTATTAAAATATTTTAAAAATTAATTTTTTTATCATTAAAGCGGGTTGAAGGGACTAGTTCCCTTTACAAAAGAGTGAGGTGGACCTCATATACCTACAACTAAATCAACATCAAAAATGTATAAAAGATAAAGCCATGTAGCCTTGAATGCCAACCAAAGCCGCTAACTAGAACTACCATCCATCAAAGGATAATAATTTAACATGTTGGTAAACGCCCCTTTTTCCTTTTTCACTTGTGACCTCATGCCATGGACCCGGTTAGTAACAACTACCATCTCGCATGCTATTAGGATCCATGGAAGGTGTACTTCGATCGGGGTATGCTTCTAATTTGAATCCGATTTTTCTAAATTATCGATTCATGTCGTCTCTTTACTCTTGTTTGCGCCTTCTTCTCTTCTTGTCATTCCTTTCTCTCTTTTGATTTTGTTTTCCTCGTCACTCCATTGTTTTTCTTAGCTTTTGTTTCACACACCCAATTGGGAGGGAATTATTCCATCCATTGTTAAGTTGCATCTTCTTTTTATTTTGAAAGTTCTTCCTTCTCTTTTTGGGCAAGATGCCCAGTAAATGATCGAGTCTTGCAAAGATGACACCAAAATGCCATATTTTCATAATCCAATGGTTGCACATGTTGCAAATTCAACGCATATCCTATCTCGAAAGTACCTTACAAATCAATTTCAACGCATATTCGACGAAGGAACATATGCCAATCGCTATCCTAGAGTGATCAATTTTTAGAAATCTCCCCAAAGCATGGCTAATGTCTTCAGGGCATGCCAAAGGTGAAGGAAGGTTTAGGAGTGGGACCCACACATGCATTTTACTCACCGAAAGGGAGTTTGGGTCAAAATCGGGAACCGGAAGTGAGAAAAAGACCAGCGTTACCCCCAAAACCGCAATATGTTCAAGAGTAATTAATGGTATTCCTCCTTGCATTGAAACTTGACAACAAAGAAGCCCTAAGAGAAGAAGGAGATCTCACGGTTAATAGTCTGGTTTTTTTAAAATCCACTATGTAAGGGCTTTGGCGTCTGCCACACATCCATTAAATCTCTCGATAATAGCCAAATGGGTTAGATGGAGCAAATGGGCTCCAATCTCAGGCTTATCCAAGTTCAAGATCGGGATCTCCTCAAAAAGATCAATTATGTACACATGGGAGTTGCTCGGGATGGGGCCAAATTGCAGACGACCGCTTTGAAAGAAGTAATTTTTGGGGTAGTATGAGACCCACCACTACCTTGCCCGCTGGAACCCTTATCGTGATGTGTTGCACCTTCACCCATAGATGTAGCCCGACTCGAGCAACAATTCTAAGAAAATGGAAATACTAATAAAAATGTAATGTTAATAATAATTGAAAAAAATTATTTGAATTATTAAATTAATAATGATTGAAAAGAAAATCAATAAAAAGTTATTTAAAATTAACAATTTTTTTATTAAATATTAAAAGTCAATTACAAATTAAAAAGTAAAATAAAAATAATAATTTGAATTATTAAAAGTGAAAAAATTTAAAAAGTGGGATATGGTTGTTTCTTTGAGATGTTGTGGTGGGGCAGGAGTTTTGTGCTTGGAAAAGCAAAATTTAGCCCTGAGCATGAAATTGGTATGGAATTTGATCTCTAAACCAAGGATCACTCTAGATTCAATCTTGGAAAAAAGCATCTAGGAGCCCCTTCCCACTTTGTTGTTAACAATTGAAGAACTTCCTAAAGGCTCCCTCATTTGGAATTTTATTTGTCAATCGATGTTTATGAATTTGGTTTGTCTACTAAATTTGGGGAAGACTCTTGGAATGGGTTTCCCCCTTTAGAAGGTAATCGAGATTTGATCGAGGAGAAGGATGTTTTATCTCTGATATGGTAGGATCGATTTCTGCACTATCTTGATGAGGCTGTAGATTCTCTTCCAAATTGGAGGTGGAAGGAATTTGATGGCTTTCTAATTTCCCCTCATGCTAAGGAAGCTTTTTTGTTTCAATTTTTGAAAGAATAGTTCCATGCTTAGATTAGGAAGATAATATTCTTTGGATTGATGCGAGTTTTGGTGAATATTCTTTAGAGACTGGTTAGAATATTTTTTTTCTTAGAGATGGAAGTATGGTTAAAGAATGACCAGGATTTTAGGTGGAAAAAATCCTGCAAAACCTAGTTTTGTCACGTGGTTCGATTTTAAAGTTAGAATTATCACATAGAAAAGAAGAAAAAAATGCGGTTGGGAAGATGTTCTAGCCTCTCTTTGGAGTGGCAACTCGTTTCTCTGTGATGTGGATCTAACGTAAGAGGTTGAAATACCTCAAAAACACACACAAAAAATTTGCAAGTAAACACCAAAAGCTTCAAAATATATTTCTTCTCATTCCGGAATCCACACTAATTTTTTACATCATTACAATCTTCCTTTTATTTCACATATACTCTAAAAACCCTAAAATGTATAAAAACCCCAAAATGTCAAAAACCCTAAAATACCAAAAATGACCTACTAGAAAAACACCTCCGATGGCCCCCAAAATTTGCGTGACAAATATGCCTTAATAAATTAAGGCTCACAATTTTTTGACTTATTCTAAAAAGCACAACAAAAGTTATTAAAACTCTAAGACTTAGTCAAAAGCGAAAAAAATGTTCGGAGTCAATTTTAGATGACTAGATGAAGGAATCTGGCACCGCAAATATGCTAAAAATGGCCATAACCTTTCATGATTTATATAAATGTTGGCCCCAACATAATACTAATGAATATCTACCACCCTAAAAAATCTCAAGACGATTCGACAGTCAAATCAAAAGTTATGGCCTTCACAAATTATGCTCTCGCATCATCTTGTTGTAGCATATTTGGTGGGAGAGAAACCTTTGTATCTTTAGATAGGAAATTAACTCTTTTGATTCTATTAAGATAAGACTATAGATTTCCTTTTTAGAATTTGTGTCTAGTCATTGGAAAGCGTCCTTATATTTCTCTTCCGTGATCAAATACTTCTTATCATGTGGACTAGGGTGAAAGGTTTGTGTCTACATGTTCTATAAATAATGATAGTCAATCATCGGTGAAGAAGCATATGCAAGCTGCTTGGGAACCCCCCTTGGATATTACAAATTAAATTTTGACGGGGCCTCTAAAGTCAATTTGGGACAATTGGGTATGAGGTGCATCATTAGAAATGACAATGGTGACTTTATTATGGTTGTCTCCTTTTAGTTGGCTGAAGGATCTTGTAATTTAGCTAAATCCCAAGCTCTAGAAAAAGGCTTAGCCCAGCCATCAAAAAAGGCTTTTGTAAGATTTACATCCAAGGTAATATTAAGTAGTTGTTAATGTAATTGCCCATAATAGGGTGCATTCATGACGGTTGGAAATGTGTCTTTCATCCATATAATATTGGGTTAATTATCTTGAAGAGTGGAAGATCTCCCATGTTTTCGAGAATCCAAAAATAGTGTTGATTGGTTAGCAAACTTCAGAGTACTCCAAATCCCGAGAATTATATGCAATGATGAGATGGATGTGTGGTTTGGGTTGATTACTTTCTTACATCACGATTTAGTTAAGTTGGGGGTGGTTTTGATGGTTGTGCGTGTCGATGCACCGACTAGTTCATGATTAACCAAAAATATGAATAGTATAATATATTCCTAATCTGATTGTTATTGTAGCGGAAAGAAATTAACACTTAAGTACAAAAAAAGATCCAAGAAAATTAAGTTAAAAATTATGAAACCCTAGTTGTAACGAGGAGATGGAATGGTGTAGTTGTTTCGTAGATATTCCGAAGGTGCACACAACTGTAAAATTGAAAATCCAAAGCACAAACTATAAGCAATGAAGCTTAAAAAATGTAGATATAGAGGAATATGTTGGACATGGGAACTTGGAAATCAACAGGGGCATCTGCAAGCACTACATACTAGTAGTGGGCCTGTGACTGTGAAAATGCTCATAAAATCATCTTTCACCAGTCATAATGTGTTTGTTGTCCTTCTCCTTTGGTCACTAGTAAGTCGCACAATGTTCGTTGATGTTCTTTAAAAACCTGCAATGAAATAATACCCTGCAAAACCCTCAAAGAGACATCAAATCCTAAAAAATAAAGATGCAAAATGAATGATCATACTATCCTCAGATGTCAAATAATTGATCTTACGATTGAGCGTTGCAATAAATTTCAGATCTCATTTAGTTATATGTGAGTGTGCACGAATTGTGCCCTAAGTGGACCTTTTGTGTGTCACACTTGATAAAGAAAAAAGTAGCTAGATGTAATAAATGTAAGTAAATGTGTGCATGGAATAAAATATACTTCCCCTCTTATAATGTTTATTTCACTAAATTTTGACATATTCCAGTGAATCTGGACTCTAATATTACATGTTTTGGGAGAAATTTATCACCGATTTTTCCTATATTGGATTCCATTTTTTTCTGTCTTGGATTCTATTATTATAATCATTGGATTCAATTAGTAACAATATTGGATTCCAATATTGTCATTATTGGACTTATTTGAGTTCCAATTTTAGTATTATTAGATTCCAATTTCACTATTATTGGATTTCAATTTCTCTATTAATGGATTCCAATATTGTTATTATTAGATTCCAATTTTTCTGTTTTTTAGATTTTCATGTTGGGAGTAAGTAAGGCTAGTAGCCGCTAACTATTAAAGGCATGAGCCCATTGGATTAATAAAAATAAAAATTAACAATAACTTCCTATAAAAGCCTCGATGTAAGGTGAGCAGTCATTAACTATTATAAGTCATGAGCCTGTGGTATTGAATGAAAGTGCAAAAGCCTCGATGTAAGGTTAGTTGCCACTAACTATTATAAGTCATGATCTTGTTGTATTAAAAGAAAGTGCAAAATCCTCGATGTGAGGTTAGCGAGATGTAAACTATTATAAGTCATGATCCCTTTGTATTAAATTAAAAATAAAAACTAATAATAAATCCCTACAATAACAAGTTAGAAATGTGAACAATGCACTTTTAAATGGCTATCCTCACATTGTCATATTTACGATACTCGCACTTTCAAAGTTACAAAAAATACGAGACACACACTTTGAAAGTGCGAGCACACATTTTTCAAACTATGAGCCTTGCGCAAAAAACTTATTTAAAAGCCTGACACTCGAAAGTCCAAACCTTGCACTCAAAAAGTGTGATCCTAAGACTATGAAATTCTAAGCTTCGCATCTGAAAGAGGGAGACTCACACTTTTAAATTGTAAGGCTCAAACTTTCAAAGTGCAAGGTTCTCACTTTCAATGTTTATTATGTGCATCCTTAAATTTGACACTGACCTTAAATGCTAGTGGTTTTATTTTTATTTCTGGTGGAACTTATAATAAATTTACGTTCTCACCCTAAAATATATCTTGTAACAACTCAAGTAGTGTTTTTTTAGATTGTACACAACATTAAGTTCACTAGAGTTTATTATTATAAACTATATCTCTAAGTAATCATTAAAAGAAAACAACATAGCTGGGAGTTTATGTATATATCACAAATTCTATTACTGTAAAAGATAGTAGAATCTATGCTTGTAAATTGTTCCACTCTCCATATAAAGGATGAGTCACTTCCGTGAGAAAGAAAATGAAATAATCCTTTTACGCAATGCAAGCAAAATTTTGTGAGAAACTCAGCCTTACACCCTCGGAGATAAATTGAACAAATATTTTATAGTTTAAATCAATCAAAATATTCAATTGTGCCACAATTGTATTCTATGTGAGTCAAGAAATTCCAACACCTTTTTCTCAATGTTGGTCCATGTGAATGAGCTACATTTGCATCACACCTCTTGATGTGGTATAAATATATTCTTCTATTTGTTTTCCTAAGTATCCCATTTGTAGCCCATTCTCTTAGCCTTGTAAAAATGACAGGTCCTTACAACTTTGAGTTATTGGCCACAACATCCTTCAAGTCAACAAATCCAGAAGAGAAATTTTGTAACTGTATACATCAAATGTTTCGTTAAGCCTTGATTTTTTTCATATTTTAGGTCAATGTAGCCAATGGTACCCATAACATAGAGTACGGTGTGTGGATTTTGGTGAGGAATACACTTGAAATGCCAAATTCTAAAAAATGTGCCTCAAAATTATAATCCAAAATAATGTTATAAGGCTTCACATCCATGTGAACAATGTGTGGGTTATCGTCATAATGAAGATATGTCTATCCTTCTTTAGCACCATGAGCAATCTTCAACCAAGTGTTCTAGTCTAGATTAATATTCTTAGATGATCCTATACAAAATTAAAAATTAATAAAACATTTGTTAGATTTTCCAACAATCCCTTTTATTATGAAGGTTAGAGATTGATTGGATGCTTTTATTTAAAAATATGAATCTACAATGTACATATCCATTCATAATCATTTTACTCACCATGTAGGATGTCTACAGGACTCTAGTTTACCCCGTAATCATAAAACAATAAATTTCCAAGTGGAGAAAATGAATATCCATGCGGACTCTCAATATTCCAATGCTTGATGCTTCGTAATGCTCGTAAAAATGACGTTCTAGGAACATGCTTCAACCTAACACTCATCCAAAAATATTGTGAATACTTTTTTTTGTTTAAGTTATAAGAAATTTAAAAGGGTGTTTGACCCTTAAAGTTCATTAAATTAACTTACATCACAAAGCTCAACTTTAAGATTAATAGGCCAAGTCTAGTTAAAAGATTATATATTAAAATTGCTTTACCTCTAACTTTGATTAATTAAAAGTCAACTAAGAAGGTGCCATAGTTTAATCTACTTGGTTAAATGTTTTCTCTCCTTAGTTAATGTTCAACTCTAATATGGTTAACTTCATGCTTAATTACTCTAGTTTCATTATCCTAATAGTTTAAAGTCCTTTTATTAAATTCCTACAACATACTAAGGATTAATAAAGACTTTACACCCCAAGGCAATTAAATGGCCCCATTCACCCATCTACACATACCCTTAAGGATTTAATTTAAACATTTAAAATTCATTTCCACCAAACAAAAGTAGGGTGAAACCTCCACCCTTAGATCAAATCAATCTTGGCCACTAGATCCTAGGGTTCCAAACTAGCCCTACAATCCTTATGAATTTTTAATAAAGCCTTTCCTTCATTCTACTCTCCTCATTTGGTCTATTTGTTTTGTTAAAATTATAGGTTGGAGAGAAGGAAGCCATGGGAGCAAAAGAGGAAGAACTATGGAGGATTCTACAAGGAGATCTAGTTTAGATTAGTTTAGATTAAAGTTTTATTTTTGTTATTACTTCCATTCAAGGATTGGGAGGGTTTTCCTTTACCAATTTGGTTTTGTTTCAACACTAAGTGTATTTGGGGTTTTCTATTTGGGGCAACCCAATCCCATAAATATAAATGAGAAGGAATGTTTTAATAAGCTATTTTAAGATTTTTTTACTTAAAACCACAAGATTTTGTCATTGCTTGATTGTTGGTAGTTTTGTAGTTAAATTTACAACTTAAAATATAGAATAAACCAGTTAAAAATTTTGCACAGGTGCGGATTTGACAGGTTCTACCGTAAGTGAAAACACCACCACCCAAAGCAGATCGACGGTCCTGGGACCGCCACCCTACTAAGCGGTGGTTTTGAGACCGCTGCTTTAGCCTGAGCGGTGGTTACGTGACCGCCACTCTGCATAGGGCGACGGTCCTTTTTCTAAAAATTAGAACCTAAAAACCTGAGATTTCTCAAAAACTAAAAGTTAGTAAAAAGTGCTAAAATGCATTTTGAGCTCATTTTTGTACATCTCGAGTTCTAGTTTGGGATTTAATTCTATTTTTTCATTCCTTATTTAAATCTACTCATTTTTAAAGTATTATCTAATCCAATAAAAACACATCTACTTTACAAAGTCATTTCATTATGTTCAACTAGTCTTCTTTCAAATTCCATGAGCAAAAGGGATTTAAATCTACTTTTACATTGTTATTCTCTTACTACAAAATCAACATTTCCAAATAACAATAAACTTCAAATTTGTTCTCATGTTCTTATTTTCTCTACAACATATATATATTCAAAACAACTATAACAACTTTATTTTCCCTTCAAGTCTACTATGCATACATTTCCAACATCTACAACTTCTATATTTCCTTCTTTCTCTTATACAATAAACAACTTCACAATGAAAGTAAACTTTCTTTCTTTTTTTTGTATACAACTTCCAACTAACTTTTACACAAGATATCTTTTTTATTCTTTCTCTTATACAATATACAAATATTGGAATGCAACTTTTCTCCATGAAATTATTACAAAGTCTTCCACTCAAGGTGGGAAATAATACAAGAATGTAAGCAAAAGAAAATACATTAATACAAGTTCCCCACCCTAAGTGGGAATACAATAAATTCTTCTCAAAGGAAAGGTTCACAAGGTCTCCAACAAAACTCCAAGCTTCACAACTCCAACAAGATAGCTCCTCCAAGATTTTTTGATTCACAACAAAATGGGGGAGAGGCAACGCTCTCCACCCAACCAAGATATCCAATGAAGAGGATAAGCATTCCTCTCCATTGGCCCTCAAGCCCCAACCACATTACAATGAGAGATGATTCTAACACATGGCAACAACAAGCTTCCACAACACAACAATTGTTTCACAACCATTCCAACCACATTTCAATCATCTACAACACAAGAATGAAAAATAACTAAACAACAAGTAAACAAGGCTTAAAATGAAATCCACAAGAGAAAGACCTATGGGGAGGCCACTTATGCCTCCCAATGGGAATGGGTGCCCACCTTAAAGCCTCCAATGCATATCTCAAATCCCCTACATACTCTTATGCCTCCCTCAAGTACCCCTTATACCTCCCACATACTCTTATTCCTCCCTCAATCTCTTATGCCTCCCTCATAAAAGAAACAAGTAAGAAATGCAAGCATTCTTTGTCTAAGGTGGGGCACCCAACCCAAAATTCCTCTAAACAAGAAAGTAAACTCTTATGCCTACCTACATGAAATCTCCCCATAGTCTCCTCCTCCAAATTTAGGCAATCTACCCATACCCAACAAACATTCCAAAGAAAAGAATACTCAACACAAGCACATAAACACAAAATAAAGCATAACATAAGCAAGGTAAAACTCCTACCTTTCCATAGTAGAGCTTGTTCCAAGAGTAAATCTCCAAGATCCTCAAAACCAAGAAAGTGTTCACAAGCTCTAAAAATACACAAGCACTCCCAAAATCCTCTAACTCTCCAAAAATGCAAGAGCACAAAATAATGAAGTAACCCCCAAACAAGCAAAATAACTTCAATAAATAGAAAAGGGAGAGAGGAGGATGATGTGGCTCCAAGTAGGATGCCACCTCATTTCCTCTCCACTCCACATCACCCTAGTCAACCTCATATTCCAAAGCACAATTAATAAGTGGTTGAAGAAATGACATTTTACTTACACACACAATCTAAGCCCACACCCCCTAAGGACAAAATTTATTTCAAGAAAGAAAGTGCAATAAACATTTTACCTTTTTATCTTCCCAAAACACCTAATGGGGTCTAATTTTGACCCCCAACCCATAGGTAGGGTTGGCATAGCAATTTAAGAGGTGTGGGACAAGTTTGACTTGTCCCACAAGCTTCCCAAAATTTCCGCTCAGACAAATTCAAATTTCCATGAAGGAGTAGAATGTACAACACTCAAGATCCCCAAGAACTCAACTTACAACACAAAATCCAAGGAAATATACTCTAATAAATAAATTCTTGTAGTCACATATTTAATTAATTTAGGACAAGGTTAATTTAGTTTAATTTAAGACACCACAACCCATTAATAATAAAAGGGTAAAAAGCATACACCAAATTCCAAATAAATAATATAATGAATTACATCACTAAAATCACATACTACATCAATAACGAAAATGTTAGTGCAAAATCACATGCACCCCGAATGGTTTGATTTGAGGTGGGCCATTCAAAGTGTGATTGCACAACATAGGCCATCTCTCAAGCTAAGGGACTTAAAAAATTAAGATGGAGCTCCGGACAAAGTTGGTTCTTGCTTCCTAATCTACCTCGCCACAAGCTACTCTAGTGCAAGTAGAACCTATTCTATCCTAATCTAACCATTCCAAGGGGACAAGGAGAGAGAGAGAGAGAGGTAGAGTGAAAGAGCCTACACTAAGTGATGATACACCAGAAAAGGAAGTGGTTGAATCATAGACCCGATTTGCTGAAGAGGAGAGAGGTGAGCAGAGGAGAGGGTGGACGAGATGCACAAATGACCAAAGATAGATTTCACACATAAACCACTTTGAAACCCATTAAACATGGCTCCCAAGACCTATAACAAACATCAGAATATGCATAGTATACCCTGCAATGAAGAGAGGTAAGAAGAGACGATAAAATTAGCTAAGGATGGACAGATGCATCATGAAACAGATTCTATTACTTCAAAAAGTTACACGGTACATCATTAGTGGGAAAGAGGCAAGAAATGCCATTATAGAGCCATGGGAGGAGGCTTAGACTCCGAATTCTACCATAAGGAAGAAAGAGAGAGGGGGCGGAGGAGAAATGATGACCAAACCTAAAAAATGACCCTCTACTACAATATATAGGAAGAATAGGAGAGAAAGAGGAGGGAAAATTCGAATCTGCTTCAATCACCTTGAGATACGCATTGAATCTTGTTCAAGGCTCAACCACCATTAATCAATGCCCCTCTCAAATCCACCTACATTCTATTGATTTTGGTTCCCTATGTCCGTTCAGCATGTTGAAGAAGAAAGAACGACAGATCGTGTCAAATCAGATCTAGTAGTTAAAGCAATCGAATCGCATTAATTCCATGGAAGACATTTTCTAATTTTCACCTACCAAATCCTACTAAAAATGATATTTTATGTTTTTATGGAATAGAGGGTATCAAGATGTTTCCAAAAAGTCTTCTCCTGCCAAAATAAGAGTTCATAATCAAAAGATATGGCAATTTGAAAATCCATGTCACGAGTGCCCAATATTTAAATGAGTCTATCTGTATCGGGCCACATAGCACCCCAAGGCTCATTTGATTTTTTCCCCTTGCCCTCACTCTTGAAATTGTGCCCATGAGACATGTGGCACCTTCCACGGGCTTCCCTATTTCCTTTATACTCTACCCGAGTATTTTCGTCAGGGCAGAGGCACTATGTCTTACCCGAGACACATGGAGGCTTTACACATGTTTAGAAACTGCTCTCGGACTTTACCATTGAGTAAACATGCAAATGAAACATGTGGAGACCTCTGCGGGCCCTTGGAATTTTCAACGGCCACCCTCACCTTTTTGGGCTCTAGGACACATGGCAAGCTGGAACTCGTTTGAGATTCTCTTTTGGGCCGCGCCTTTGAAATTACACCATGATGACACTTGGCTCCTTTCGCTGGTTTGCCTCTACTTTGACTATTCAACCCCCCGACTCTGCCCATTTTTTTTACTCTGAGACACGTGGCAAGCCCTTGCTCATCTGGGAACTTGCTCAGGATTTTACCTTTGAAGGAGCGTCATTAAGACATGTGGCGCCTTCCGCATGTGCTCTTATAATTAGTCATTTTTGGGCCCACTCTGAATTTGACCTCTGTTTACCATTGGCCATGTGGAGGGCTGGCACAAGTTTGAGTCTCTACTTTGGGCTCCCATCTTGAAATTGTGTCGAGCCAACACTTGGCACCTTCCACTGAGTTGAATACTTTTCAACGACCGGTGTAAATTTTTGGGCTCTGGACATGTAGAGGCTTCGCGATCATTTGGGGATCACCTTTTGCTTTTCCCCTTGAAGGTATACTATTTGGACACTTGGCAACTTCCGTTGTCTCCTCCATACTTAGCCAATTTTGGGGCTCATTATGGATTATTTACAGAGCTCGAAGACTTCGAGCCTTCTCTATTTCTTTTCCTTTGAGCCTCTGGTTTCTTTGACATATTATTCTCTTCCCCGACCCTGCTATTCCATTTTATATCCCACCCGCAACCCGTTTGTTGGTTTTGAATGTGAGGGTTTGTTCGATGGAGCCAATTCTTGAATTTCCTTTTGCACGGGGTTATAGGTGATGAATTTTTTCGGGGCAAAATTGGGATAACAATTTGGAAACTCACGGTGACATCTCGCCTACTAGATGAATAAACCAAAGGGCCTTGAAGCATCCATTGGGCATGGAGTCAAGAATGATAGCCCGATACTAATAGTTTTGCTTTGAAAATCTGATCTCTGAGCCATTGTGAGCTCATTGCTGGTTTAGTGACCACGAACCTACCTCGCTATTTGAACTCTCAATTTTTTAAAAGAAACTCTAGAAAATGGGGTTTCTGAGAGTAGAAAGTTGTATTGACCGAAGACTTTCATTCATTCTTGAGATGGACTGCGAGGCATACTTGTTTGCATGGTGATATAACCTCGAGAGAAAAAAAACAACACTCACTATGCAAAAGATCAAATCATACATGCCTCAAATTAGACATACGGGGTGTGCAAAAGAACTTCTTCTGCTGAAAACAAAGTCTACTTCTACTCCTACACTAACCGAGAGAAAAGGGACTCAAACAAATCCTGCACAGGCAGAAGAATTAGCTTCCTTTTCTCAAAAGGGGAAACCTTGCAAATTATTTGACACCAAATATAACTCCTTCTATGAATGAAAAACTGACTATAATATGGTCCTCCACATAGATCATCAAGGTTTCAACTTGAAACAAGATAGATTCCTATTTTAGTTTCTCTTTATTTGGATTAAAGAGGCATCGCAACTAATCCTTGGTACTTTGGAGCTCATCCTCATGCTTAGAAGAAAACATGACTGGTTGCGGCTTTTCCTTGCTCCAATGAATCCAAGTACACGATTAGGCACGGTCCGATCCTTTGAATGTGCCCACTTCTCTGATCCTTAACTCCAATAATGGAGTTTTCTTATGGATGTTCTTGGATGGATGGTGTGAGAGGGATGATGACATCCTCTTTCCTTTTCTCTTCCTTCTCCTATGAAGAACATGGAAGAAACATATCTTCCATCGTTGGTTCTAGAGGGATGTTGTGAGACATATTCTGTTGTCCTTGAATGCCCTCCTTTATGGAAGTAGGCTCATATGCTTGGAAGGTGGGTGATATAGGAGTAGATGATGTAATTTATTCAAGATCTTCTCTATCAAAGTAATCCTCTCATTTTGATAGGTAATCTATCTCCTTGTTGTCCTATTGCATATGCTCAACCTCCTCCATGGTGTCCTCTTGATCTGCAACTAGCTCACCATGGTTCCCATCTTCTTCAAACATGAAGGTTGAAATCTTAAACTGTTGTTCATCATCAAATCCTAAAGGGGATGAAGTGGGAGGAAGAATTGAAGGTTATTTTGTATCCTTCTCCACACTTGATCCTCTGAAACTATATGGTCCCCCTCCACGATGGGTTCATCAATCAAATCAGGCCCTTGGAATGAAAGAAAAAATCTTCAATGATGCTTTCTTCATTGAGTGGCTTCAACTCGATTTGATCTCTCCCATATGCTCTTCTTCAATGGGACTTGGAGCTAATTGTTCTTCCTCCTCAATTGTTGTGTAACTTGGATCTGATCAGAATCCTCTTCAGACAAAGTGCCATTAGGGACACTGCATTCAAAGTAAATAGACTGCTGATCTTTTTCTTGTTGTTCTTGTTCTTCTTCTGCTGCAAACTTAGTCTTAGCCACCACTAGCTCCTTAACCCTAACCTCCTCTATTGGGTTGACCATCAAGGGGATCTTTGTAAACCAAAATTTGGCAGCCCAACTCTTTAGATTGTCTGTCATTTCTTCTCTGTTGGGATCCCCTTCTTGATTTTTTTCCTTGACTAGATTCTTGAGTCTCTTCCCAACATGGACTTGGGAAAGCAAGAGGAGTGACAAGTTGGGGTTCAACCAAATTTGTAATTGTTTGTGGTGGGGAGGGAGGTGCAACTTATTTTTTCTTTGGAGGGAATGATTGCTTAGGAAATAAAAGAGGAGAAGAATTGAAATGGGGTGGAAGATCGGGAGATGGAGATGAGTAATCAACACTTGGGGTAGCAATCGAGGGGATTGACTCTTGATCATGTTGAAATGATAAAGTTTGAGAAAGAGAAAATAAAGGACAGGGGAGCTGGCGATTGACTTACCCATTGACAAGGTTGTCTCGCACTTTGCTCATAAGCCTCATTGTACTCAATCCATTGTGTAAGTTGAGGCATCACTTCAACCATGACGTAAAGCTTCTCTGAGGGCTATAATTTATTGGAAAAGGGCCTCCCCATGGATAAGGTGACCTACAACCAAACATGAATGCCTTCATTTGTGTTATGGCCCTTGATCCGAACCATGCCGCCTCCATTTTTGAATCTTCTCCAGCAAAAACCAACATTCTCCATATAGATGTCACCATTGTATGTGTCCCCTTGTTCTTGATAAGCTCCATGGCCAAACCGATTTTAACCACGCTCATATGGGTAAGCATAATGGTTCTGGATCTGATCATAATGCTGATTTGGAGGAGTTGGGAAATGCATTGGAGGTGAACTTCATTACTGCTTTGTAAGTGTGAGTTCCATGAAGGGAATGAAGTCATAATTGCACAAATTCATGGAATGGGAGAAAATGAAAGATATGGAAGAAGAAAATGGATGAAAATGAGTGGAAAGGATGGGAAAAGGTCTATAACTCAAAGAATGGGTTATTGACCGAGATGTTATTGCCATATGTGCTTTGTATGTGCCTCAAAAGGCTGAATCTCACTAAGAACACATCTACTTGATGAAATGAAGTTGTAAGGTACTTCAGACCTGTCCCACCGGTGTGCCAAAACTGTTAGTGTGGTCACATGGTGGCTTATGATTTTTTGTGTAATGAGACACCTTGGAAAGATGGAAGATCTAACCTTAGTGTCCCACCGGGCATGCCAAAACTGTTAGTGCAGAATCACAACACCCCCAAATGGCCCGATTGTGAGGTGGGGAATTTGGTGTGATTGCACAACATGGGACCATCTCTCAAGCTATGGGACTTGCAAATCTTGAGATGGACCTCTGAGAAAGACAGCTTCTTTCTTAATCTACTTGCCACAAGCTACTCTAAGTACAGGTAGAACCTATTATATCCTAATCTAACCATTCCAAGAGGACAAAGAGAGAGAGAGAGAGAGAGAAAGAGCCTATAATAAGTGGTTATAAACCGAGAAAGTAAGTGGTTGAATCATAGACCAGACTTCCCGAATTGGAGAGAGGTGAGCGAGAGGAGAGGTGGGCTGAGATGCACCACAAATGAGAGATAGATTTCACACATACACCACTTCAAAACCCATTAAACACGGATCCCAGGACCTACAAAAAAATCAGAATATGCACAGTATACCCTGCAATGATGAGAGGTAAGAAGAGAAAATAAAATGAGCCAAGGATGGACAGATGCATCATGAAACAGATTCTATTGCTCCAAAAAGTTACACGGTACATTGTTAGTGGGAAAGAGGCAAGAAACACCATTACAGAGCCATGGGAGGAGGCTTAGACTCTGCATTCTACCCTAAGGAAGAAAGAGAGAGGGGCCGAGGAGAAATGATGACCAACCCTAAAAAAATTCCCCTCTATTACAATATATAGGAAGAATAGGAGAGAGAGGAGGGAAAATTTGAATCCTGCTTCAACCACCTTGAGATACGCATTGAATCACTCGTTCAAGGCTCAACCACCATCAATCAATGCCCATCTCAAATCCACCTACAATTTGTCGATTCCGGTTCCCTATGTCTGTTCGGCATGTTGAAGAAGGAAGAATGACGGATCGAATCAAATCAAATCTGGTAGTTGAAAGCAATCGACATCGTATTAATGGCCTGGAAGATGTTTTCTAATTTTTCACCTACAATATCCTATTAAGAATGATATTTTATGTTTTCATGACATAGAAGGTATCGAGATGTTTCCAAAAATTCTTCTCCCACCAAAATATGAGCTCCCAATCAAAATATATGGCCATTTGAAAATTTGGGTCACGGGCATGCAATATTTAAATGAGTTAGTCCGTATTGGGCCATGTGGTAGCCACGTGCTCGTTTGATTTTTTCCCCCTTCCTCACTCTTGAAATCACACCCATGAGACATGTGGCACCGTCCATGGGCTTCCTATTTCCTTTATACTCTACTCCGAGTCTTTTTTGCGGGAGGCACTGTGTTTAACCCGAGACACGTGGAGGCTTTGCACATGTTTAGAAACTGCCCTAGAATTTACCTTTGGAGTAGCATGAATACAACATGTGGAGACCTTCGTGCACCCTTGGAATTTTTAATGGATACCCTCACCTTTTTGGGCTGGGGACACGTGGCAAGCGATGCTCATTTGATATTCTATTTTGGGCTACACCTTTGAAATTACGTCATGCTAACACTTGGGTCCTTCTACTAGCCTGCCTCTGCTTTGACTACTCAACCCCCCAAATCTGACCCATTTTTTTACCCGAGACACATGGTAAGCCTACGCTAATTTGGGAACCCACTTAAGATTTTAACTTTGAAGGAGCATCGTTAAGACACGTGGCGCCTTCTCGCATGTGTTCTTATAATTAGTTGTTTTTGGGCCCACTCACGAATTTGACCTCATTGACCATTGGCTACGTGGAGGGATGGTGCAAGTTTGAGTCTCCGCTTCGGGCTCCCATCTTGAAATTGTGCCAGTGACACTTGGCGCTTCAACCGAGTCGAAGACTTTTCAAGGGCCGTGCAACTTTTGGGGCTCTAGACACACGGAGGCTTCGCACTCATTTGAGGATTACCTTTTTATTTTCCCCTCAAGGTGCATCATTTGGACACTTGGAAGATTTTGTTGTCTCCTCCAAACTTAGACAATTTTGGGGCTCATTCTCGATTATAAATTGCAAATCCCGAAGACTTTGAGCCTTCGTCGTTTCTTTTCCTTTGAGTCTCTGGTTTGTTTGACACTATCTTCTCTTCCCCGACCCTGTTATTCCATTTTAGATCCCTCCTGTAACCCATTTTTGTATTTGAATGCAAGGGTTCATTCGATAGAGCCGTTTCTTGAATTTCTTTCGCATCGGTCGTGGATGATCAATTTTTCCTAGGGGAAAAATTGGGATAACAAGAAACTAAATAAAAAGGCAATACATAACCCATTGGTCACAATTTCCCCTAACCAAATTCAAACACACACAATTACATGTTGCCATGGTGACCCTTATTAAATTCACCTAGAATTCCAATGTGGTTGGTCTCCAATCTCCCTAATGTTTGTTGTGAATAATTTTACCTGCAAAACACATAAATACCTCTCGCCTTGTGGCCACATTAAAAACATCTATGATAAAATATACAATATAAATCCCAAATCATCTATATATGAATGAAATATCATCTAGGAAAATATGATATCATTTACAATTTCTAGCAACATTTCTATCCAATGTTTCATCCATGTCAAAATGATCACAACATTAATTCAATTATCAAAGCTTACTCAGTGTGGTGAAAGTATATCACATGTTAAAAATATACATAAATAACTATGTCAACAAGATATCAACATCAATATAAAAATGTCTCTAATAATCCACATGCATCATATAGGAATTGAATCAACAACAATCCAATATTTCTAACATCTAACATCATATTAAATCAAAAAGATACAATCATATCCATAAGTGTAGTCGACATTATAAAAATCAATAATAAAAAAGGTGTCGATGGGAAGTGGGCACTACATCCCCCTCCCCTGACTCGAATTCCTCCTAGAAGTCACCGGAACAGTGTGAGAACTGAACTCGTAGCAATGTGGCATCCTCCCATGTAGCAAAGAGTCTCATCGCACTGTCCCACTAGACCTGAACCTAGTCAATCTCTCTCGCCATGAAGGCCCGTGGTCTTGCGCTCTATAATGCGAGATGGGATCCATTATCACCTTCCCCTGATCCCAACATGCAATGTGGTCCAATCTAGCACGTGAGTAGGATCGAAATATATCTCGCTAATAACGAAACATGAAACACATCATGGACATGAGACAAGCTAGGTGTCAATGCTAGATGATAGGCCAAGGGACTAATGTGCTCCAAGATTTCAAAGGGACCCAAAAACCTAGGATCAAGAATAGAACCTTTTCCATAATGGATAAGGATCTTACATGGTCTCGACAAGAAGAAACACCTTCATGCCCACCTCATAACTACAATATGTCCTATGCTGGTCCGCATAATTCTTCTACCCGTCCTGCCCCCTCCCGCAACCTCTATTTGATCAAAACAACCTCTTTGCTCCATGTCCTACAATAAGGATGGCCTAAGAGAAATGTTGTCCTCTAACTCCGTCCAAACTCGGAGAGGTGTCTTGCACTCCCAACCATATAATGCCTAAAAAGGAGCCATGCCTATCGAACTCTAAAAACTATTATTGTAGGCAAACTCCACCAAGTACAAATACTCCTCCCATCTCGACTAATGATCCATAATGTACATCCTAAGCATGTCCTCCAGGATCTAATTCACCCGTTCAATATGTCCATCTGTCTCAGGGTGATATGATGTGCTAAAATTGATCCTCATCCCGAGATCATGCTACATGGTGGTCCAAAAGTGGGAAGTGTACAAAGGATCACTGTCGCAAATGATCTTCTGTGGTATTTCATGTAATTTGATGATCTCATCAAGATATACCCGTGCCACTGCACTAACTATATAGGTGGTCTTCACCAGAGAAAAATGAGACACTTTCATCAATTTATCCACTGTGACCATGATGACATGGTGGTGGTATCTTGACGTTAGTAACCCAACAATGAAGTCCATGGAAATGGTGTCCTAGTTCCACTGGTATAGCATGAGGAAAGAGAAGGCCATCACGAAGCTGATGCTCGGCCTTTACCCTCGACACTCTTAACAAGGTGACACAAAATGAGCCACGTATATTCAGATTCCTCTCCAATTATACAACCTGTCTCAAAGTGGCATGCATCTTCTTCACCCCGGGATGGGCTGAATAAGGTGCACGGTGAGCCTCTGTCAAAATGTCTTACCTCAAGTCTCCATCTCTAGGAACATATATCCGAACTCGTGTCCGAGAATTCCATTTGTCTCTAATGAAAATCCATCAAATCTCCCCTCAAGGGGTCTCTCGGGACTCAATCTCTCGTGCTAGCCGCAAGGTAGAAACTGTCATGAGGAAGCTGCTATAAAATCCTGCTCCGCAAATATGTGCCTACTGAAGTAGCCATAGCCACATGCCTTTGTCTACTCAAGGCATTTTCAACCACATTCTCCTTCCCCTTCAAATGCTCTATCTCCATGTCATACTCACGAAGCAACTTCATCCAATGCCACTGATGATGAGTATTTAGATTGGGCTGCATGAAGAGGTGATAAAGACTTAAGTGACCAGATCCCGAGTTTAAATCTCTGCCAAGAAGGAAGTGTCTCCACCGCACCAAGGTGTGCACAACTGCTACAAGCTCAAGATCATGAGTTGGATAATTGAGCTCATAATCCTTGACTTTTCACAACTCAAAAGCAATTACTCCACCCTCCCGCATCAACACACCTCCAAGTCTTGCAAAAGAAGCATCTGTGCAAACGTAGAACTCACCATGAGGATCTGGAACTGTAAGAATAGGCCCTATCATGAGGCATTCCTTTAGTGTCCTAAAGGCCTTCTCACATCTATCGACAATAATTTTTTTCCCTTTTTACTAAAGAGAAGTGATGGGGTGCGCAATACGAGAAACATCCTACATAAATCTCCTATAATATCCTACCAAACACATGAAGCAACACACCTCAATCACAGTGGTGGGTGATGACCAATCCTTGATAGCTTGAATCTTAGAAGGATCAAATGAGATGCCTTCCCCAGAAATGATGTGGCCCAAATACCGCACCTATGTCTCGAAAGAATGCACACTTCTCGAGGTTCATGTAAAGATGCTTTGCTTGTGACAAAGACACTAAAGGACATGGTGAAGGTGCTCCTCATGCTCCTCACACGTACTTGAGTAAATCATAATGTCGTTAAGAAATGAGCATGAAGCGATCTAGAAAAGTCCTGAATATCCCATTCATCAAGCTCATGAACACTATGGGGGCATGTGTCAGACCAAAAGGTACCACTATGTACTCGTCGTGGCCATATCTCATATGGAAGGTCGTGTTATGAATATCTTCCTCTGTGATCCTCAGCTAATGATACCCTGACTCAAGATCTATCTTGGAAAAAAATGTAGCCCCCTTCATCTGATCAAATAAATCATCAATGTGTGGAAGGGGGTAACGATTCTTGATCGTTACTTTGTTTAGTTGGCGGTAATCAATACACAACCATAGAGATCCATCCTTCTTCTTCACAAAAATCACCAGTACACCCCAAAGAGATACACTAGGATGGATTAGGCCTTTCTCCAAAAGGCCCTCAAGCTGCAACTTGAGCTCACAAAGCTCAGGGGTAGTCATCCGATAAGGTGCTCTGAGATAGGCTCTGCACCTGCAACCGCATCCATGTGAAAATATATCTCACGTGGGGGAGGTAACTCGTATCTCCTTAGAAAAACATCAACAAATTATCTCAAAATGTGATGGTCACCAAGGGATGGTCCACTAGAATCACCCTCAGACTTTTCAATAACCGTAACAACATACATTTGATAACCCCATCACACACACTTTTAAGCTACATAACGAAGATGATGTAAATAGAAACGGGCCTCCTAACCCTTGCTATCACTGACTCCACTCCTAGATCATCTGTGTAAGTAATAGTCTTATGGTAACAAATCTCTAGATATATGTGCGCAGATAACTAGTCCATGATCAAGATGACACCATAAGAACCCAATGTAAGGATTCGAAGGTCCAAGGCAATGGTGGAGGGTCCCAAATCCATTACACACTCCTTAACTAAGGAATCTATAGAAATTTTGGCTCTAGAAGCCATCTCAACGTCCCAACTATGACCTTGCCTAATCAAGCCATCTTGCAATGCTCTACTAAGGATGGCACAATTAAATAATCATATGAACCAGAATAAAACAATATAGAGGTGGAAATACCAACAATACTACTTGTCGTCTCTATCACGGTACTCTGGTGCTCATCCTGGCGGTTCTCGACCATTGTGTAGATCGGATGGCTCTGTGCCATATCTCTAATAGTAGGATCTAAGATCTACGTCTTACCCTTGTTGTTAGGGTTCTCAGTGGGCACTCTCTCCAATGATGTCCAAAGGTGACACTGCAACCATAACAACTACCTAGTCCTCTCTAGTGGGATACAAATCAAGCCGATACTTTAGAAGTCTCGTGCTATGGATCCCGATGATCAAGCTAAGGACTACTAAGGTCTCTACCGGTGAGCTCTTATTGACCGAGATCTTGGTGCTCCTCGTGTGTCTTGATGGGACCTCTAGGAGGAGGCCCCATACTTCACCCCCTCTGTGCATCAAATCTCTGAGGAGGTCTATAAGGTGGGTGGGTTTACTACTGCTGAGGTGGTTGTTGTGGTGGCTTGAATGAAGCTTTGTCCCTCGATTTGCCATCCTACATTTTCTAGATGCAGCTCCAAAATCTATCTCTAGCTTGCTACGTCTTCCCCCATGTCTCCTCTGCAATATAGGCCTTCTCCACGGCCTCTACTAATGTCTGTGGGCAATGAATATGCACCGCACAACCTAAATGTAGGAGGCAGATAGAGAGAATAATGTGGAATAAAGTACTCTACACACACTTATTTTATTATGAAGAAGTGCGTACAATATATAGGAGAAATAATCAACTACATTCCCCTAAACTGAAGGAGGAAGATTTGGATGAAGGAGAGAGAATAATGGAATACACCAAGGAGGAGAAAATAAAGGGATAAAACAGAACAAACTCTCCTAAAAATATAAACTATTCAACGTATGCTAACATTCCCCCCCTTATTACATTATTCTTGCAAATGTGACCCCTAAAAGTTCAAATTTCACTTTTCCAAGAGATTTAGTGAGAAAGTCGGCAACTTGTGCTTCAGTAGGACAGTACTGGAGCTGAATTTGATGGTTCAAGATGTGCTCTCGAATGAAATTGTAGTCAATTTCAATATGATTTTTCGCTCATGAAGACTGGATTTTGCACGAGCTTCAACACACTCTGATTATCACAATAGAGAATAGGTGACTATTTTTCAAGAATTCCCAGGTCATCCAAAATGTGACGTATCCATATCACTTTGCACATAGCTCCTCATGCGGTGCGATATTCTTCCTCTATGGATGAGATAGAAACAACATTCTGTTTCTTGCTTATCCATGAGATAGGTCCAGATCTGAGATGAAATATGTATCATGTAGTTGACTTCCTGTCATCAGAAGATCCAGCGTAGTCCAAGTCGACGCATCCCTATAAGAAGAATTGATCATTCTTCTTATATTCCAGACAATAATTAGTTGTTCCTCGGACATATCTCAAAACATGTTTTTCTGCATTCCAGTGACATTTCTTTGGCTCCTGCATGAACTTGGAATGATAGGCGATAGCATAACAGAGATCTGGTCTCGGTATATGTCAAATAGATGAGCCCTCCAACAAATTTCCTATAGAGAGTAGCATCTACTTGAGGCGAGTCCTGCAATCTTGAAAGTTGTAAACCTTTTTCCATGGGAGTGGATATAGGTTTACAGTCAGACATTCTATACTTTTCCAGAGTGTCTTTGCGTACTTTGTCTAGGAGATAAAAATGTGATGCTCCTTTTGCCATATCTCCAAGTCAAGATAGTAATGTAGTAGCCCCAAATCTGTCATGTCGAAGGTTCTTTTGAGATCATTCTTTACAATATTAACCTGATCTTCTGAACTGCCAGTGATCACAAGATCATCTACATATACAACTAGAATGAAAATTTCTTTGCCTACCTTCTTTATATACAAATTTGAATCTGAGGGGCTACGAGTGAACCCATGCTTTGCAAAAGGTGATCGTTGATCTTGATATACCATGCCCTAGGAGCTTGTTTCAGTCCGTAAAGTGATTTGATGAGACGACATACCTTCTTAGGCTGCTCTTCATCAACAAATCCTTCAGGTTGGGTCATGTATACTTATTCTTTCAGATCACCATTTAGGAAAGCACTTTTGACGTCCATCTACTGAAGTCTCCATCCTTTCTAGGCTGTAAGTGCGCAAACTACTCTGATGGTCTTCATCTTTGCAGTGGGTGAAAAGGTTTCTTCATAGTCAATGCCTTCTTTCTAAGCATATCCTTTTTCTACAAGTCATGCTTTATGTTTGTCGATGGATCCATCTGCCTTATATTTTGTCTTGAAAACCCATTTGCAGCCTATGGGTTTCTTTCCTATAGGCAGATCAACAAGTTCCCATGTCTGATTTTTCATGAGCGAGTCATATTCTGAATCCATGGCTTCCTTCAACTGATGTTGACTGAGTGCTTCACGAACATTATCTAGCTCAGAGCTATTCATCATTGAACTCATGAGTGCAAATTTTACCTCATTTCTTGTTTGAATCCTTGTTTTGACTCTAGATGATGTATTTGGGAGTTGTTGCAAATGTGAGTCCTTGATAGTGCTTTGTACCCACTTCGGACGAGAACTTGGTTGCTTTTGAGAAGAACTGTGTCATTTTTGTGTGGATTGATGTGGAGTCACATTCTCCAGTTCTCCAAGGTCAACAAATAGTTCTCCCGGCAGCATTTCTTTTCTCTCGAGAATTCTCCTCTCGCTCATCATCTAATTCGAGACTAATCGCCGAGATGTGGTTGGAAGTGGATCTTCTTGATACTATTAAGTCAAAGGATGACTTGTCACAAACCACATCCCGACTCTCGTATATTTTCTTTGTCTCAAGATCCATGAAATGATATGCCTTCTAGGTAGTACTTGTAGCCAAGAAGGATACACGGAGTTTTTTTGGCTCTATCTTCTTTCTCTTCGAGTGGGACATGCATGTATGTTGTCACAACCAAATACTCGCAAATGAGAAATTGATGGCTTTCTACCACTCCATATCTCTTCTAGCATTTTTTTCTCAGAGAATCTTTATAGTGCCCTATTGAGAAGATATACAGCTTATTTGTACTCGCTTCACCCAATAGTGTTCTCCTAGCTTTGTATTTGATAGCATACGTGAGCCATCTCCATCACTGTAATCAATTGCGACACTCAACAATGCCATTTTTTGGGGCATATAGGGAGCACAATCAGTGTTGTTTAATGCCGTGTTGGTTCAGAAGGCCAAGAACTTCTTTGATGTGAATTCCCCCTTGATCTCGAGTGGAGTAGAAGACGTGGTTGTCTGGACACTTTGACAACACGATGATAGAAGTTCTGCAAGTGTTGAAGAGCCTCACTTTTCTTCTTTAGGAAATATACCCACATCTTGCGAGAGTGGTCATCCATGAACAGTTGGAAGTACTTGTATCCTGAAAATGAAGCAGGCAATGGGCCATTCAAATTGGTATGAACTACCTCCAGAAACTTCTTGGCATGGAAGGTGCTCGCTTGAAATGGATCTCTATGTTGTTTTCCTGCAAGACAGCCAAGGCAAATAGGCAAGGAATTGACAATTTGGGTAGTCCACGGACCATTTCTTTTGAACTCATCTAGTGCAATGAACTGACTGACAAGTGTCCATATCTAAAATGCCATAGGGTAGTTGATTCTATTGTTGAAGCAGATAAAGCTACTGCAGAAGATGAAAAATATCTAAAGCAAATAACTTATCTTTTACAAAAGCTTTAGCAAGAACCGTACCTTTTCGGGAGATTAAGCATGATTTAATGCCATTTTGAACAAGAAATTCTACCTTAAGGTGATGATTCAAGAGCTGAGTAACTGACAAGAGGTTGCTAGTCAAGCTAGGAACATATAGTACCTTTGTAAGTGTACATTTTCGTGGTCCCAGAGGAATGGTGACATTCCCTATTCCTTTTGCAATGTACTCTTTGTCATCCGCTATCCGAACTCAATCTCCAGTTGGTTCTTCGTGTAGTGAATCAAATAGCTTCTTGTCACCTGACATATGCTTGCTTACACTAGAGTCTATCAACCAAACTTTTTTGTGGGGCTGAGAAGTTTGAGAGACGAGTACAAGATTCTTACTACAATGGGCTCCTTCTGATGTCTCCTCATCAGATTCATCATCTTCTTGTTGGGCTGCGAGATGTCCCTTGTGCTTTCTCCAATGGGGATTTCATTTGGAATTTTGAAAATCTTCACACTCGGATGTGCTTATATGGCTTGAAGACCCTTGTTTCAAGCTATTATGCCAGTAGTGATCAGTGTCGTGAGTATTGGTTCTACAAATGTGACACCATCTCTTTGAATTTTGATCTTTCTACTGTTGTTTGGGTTGCACTTGATTTGGCTTCTCTGGGGGACCCTTCCGATTCTTCTAGCCACGGTAAGGCTTTGAGAACAAGGCTTTATCCTGAGACTCCTCATGGGATGAAGTGATGGCCTCTTCTCTTATAGCAAATTCACAAGTTCTTCGAATGTCACTATTTGTTTAGACACATTTAGTGTCGTAATGAACACTCATAATTGAGAAGGGAGTGCTCTCAAGGTGATTACGATGAGAAGTTTACCATCCACCATTTCACCGAGCGCTAATAACTCTGATCGCAGCTCAGCCACGTGACGTAAGAATTCCTCCACTTTTTTGTTTAACCCCATAGAGAGGGTGTGTAGCTTTGACTGAAGATGAAGTATATTCATTTGATTTTTCGCTTCATAAATGGTTGCCAACTTGTCCCAGGCCTCCTTGGGTTTCTCTGCATTGTGAACATGTGGTTGGACATCGTGACTGATACTCAACATTATCAGCATCAAGGGTTTAGCACTAGCCATTTCATATTTTATTAGTTCATCGGGGCTATGGGAGCGGGCACAGACCCTATGAAAATTCCCCATAATCCTTCAAACTGAAGGATTGTCTTCATTTTTGTCTTCCAGGATGTAAAATGGACCCTTTGAGCAACTGAGCATCGGACATAAGTAACTTTGGAGTAGACATTGTAATAAAAAATATTTATTTATTTATTTGAAGAGTTATTACAATTTTGACTCACTTATGAGAATTACTTTCTCGTAGATGCTCGCAATATTCGTGTCTTTGTGAGAAGGCGATGATTTGTAGGGAATTCTTCTTCATCATCACATTCGGCGTCATACCCAACTTATAATTCTTCCTGTACTCATTGTGCTTGGCAACTGACGTCGAAAAGAAAGTATTCAAGAAGTCATTCTTGAACTAGCTTGTCGAATGCTAGATTTCTGGTGTTTCGAAGCTCGCTTAGCAAAGCAAAGTAGAACTTGAAGCTCTACGGAGCTTCTTCACAGTGTTCTCTGACTGGTGAGTTGATATTCCAACTTTTAGCTGTGGCGGCCATGTTATTGACGCTCTTAATCAAGTTGTCTACACTCGACATTTGGCGAAGTGTTGAAGTATCTCCAAGTTTCTTCTCCTTGTGTAGTTATACCTTTTCACACAGGTAGTTGGTCTATTCCTCCACGGAGCAGCAAGTGACACACTCCAAACTTTATTTAGATGCAAGTCTTCATGCAATTCAGATTTGAAATTCCATGCAGAAACTGATCAGCAAACAAAATTTTATTTGCTTCCTTCACACGTGGGCCTCTAAGCAGTTTAAGGACTCTCCATGTAGAAAGAATAGAGATGCTTCCACGTTTTTCTTTCTTCCATGCAGCTTTGGTCAGTTTCCACGCACCAAATTATACCTCCATGTAGGCTATTGTTTCTTCTACAGCAAAGAGACAATGATGCAGATTCCAACAACTTCAGACCACTCTAATTCCTCCACGCACAGATATTCTTTGCACCACGTTTTTGAATGTCTCCAATCACATAGAAAAAGATATAAGAACTTCCACGCAGGTGAACAACCTTTCCATGCTTGAGCTTGTTTTGTATTGGCTGCAGCAAATAAGACAAAATACATTAAAAAAATGGATTCCCACTTTTTTTTCTTTCTTCCACGCAGGTTTCTAGGGAAGCAGCAGTAGCAGGATCAATATACAATTTCCACGCATAGTCCAGCTACTACAGGCCGCTCTAATTCCTCAATTCCTCCACACAACAGGTGGATAGCTACACTTTTCAGTGCAGAAAACAAGAAAAACATGCGCAGTATAAACAACATTTTTTTAAAATGTCCACGTTTAAAAACAAAATGTTTTCTCTTCTCTTGCGCAGGTTTAACAAAATGTTTTTCTCCTCTCCACGCATGGCTCTCCAACTTGTTGATGGAACAGTCCTTCCTCCACGTGAGCCTCTTGTAGATTGAAGACTTCTTCCATGCATAGGTAGAGATCAAGTAGGCTCTGATACCAAACTGTAGGAGGCAGATAGGAGAGAAGAATGTGGAGTGAGGTACTCTACACACACTTATTTTATTATGAAGAAGTGCGTACAATATATAGGAGAAATAATCAACTACATTCCCCTAAACTAAAGGAGGAAGATTTGGATGAAGGAGAGAGAATAATGGAATACACCAAGGAGGAGAAAATAAAGGGATAAAACAAAAAAACTCTCCTAAAAATATAAACTATTCAACGTATGCTAACATTCCCCCTTATTACATTATTCTTGCAAATGTGACCGCTAAAAAGTTTAAATTTCACTTTGCCAAGAGATTTAGTGAGAATTTCGACAACTTGTGCTTTAGTAGGACAATTACAAAGCTGAATTTGATAGTTCAAGATGTGCTCTCGAATGAAATGGAAGTCAATTTCAATATGCTTTGTTCATTCATGAAATATTGGATTCTGCATGAGCTTCAACACACTCTAATTGTCGCAATAGAGAATAGGTGACTATTTTTCAAGAATTCCCAGGTCATCTAAAATGTGACGTATCCATATCATTTCACACACAACTCCTCGTGCGGCGTGATATTCTGCCTCTATGGATGAGATAGAAACAACATTCTGCTTCTTGTTTATCCATGAGATAGATCCAGATCTAAGATGAAATATGTATCTTGTAGTTGACTTCCTCTCATCAATAGATTCAGCATGGTCCGAGTCGACGTATCCCTATAAGAAGAATTGATCATTCTTCTTATATTCCAGACCATAATTAGTTGTTCCTCAGACATATCTCAAAACATGCTTTGCTACATTCCAGTGACATTTCTTCGGCTCCTACATGAACCTGGAAAGATAGCTGACAGCATAACAGAGATCTGGTCTAGTATATGTCAAATAGATGAGCCCTCTAACAAATTGCCTATAGAGAGTAACATCTACTTGAGGTGAGTCCTGGAATCTTGAAAGTTGCAAGCCTTTTTCCATGGGAGTGGATATAGGTTTACATTCAGACATTCTATACTTTTCCAGGAGTGTCTTGGCATTTTTGTCTAGGAGACAAAAATGTGATGCTCCTTTTGCCATATCTCCAATTCAAGACAATAATGTAGTAGCCCCAAATTTGTCATGTTGAAGGTTCTTTTGAGATCATTCTTTACAATATTAACTGATCTTCTCGAATCGCCAAAGATCACAAGATCATCTACATATACAACCAGAATGACAATTTCTTTTCCTACCTTCTTTATATACAAATTTGAATATGAGGGGCTATGAGTGAACCCATGCTGCAAAAGGTGATCATTGATCTTGATATACCATGCCCTGGGAACTTGTTTCAGTCCGTAAAGTGATTTGATGAGATGACATACCTTCTTAGGGTACTCGTCATCAACGAATCCTTCAGTTGGGTCATGTATAATTCTTCTTTCGATCACCGCTCAGAAAGCACTCTTGACATCCATCTGCTTTGAAGTCTCCATAATTTTTGTGCTGCAGTGCACAAACTACTCGATGTTCTTCATCTTCATAGTGGGTGTAAAGGTTTCTTCATATTTGATGTCTTCTTTCTGAGCATATCCTTTTGCTACAAGTCATGCTTTATGTTTGTCGATGGATCCATCTGCCTTATATTTTGTCTTGAAAACCCATTTACAGCCTATGGGTTTATTTCCGTAGGTAGATCGACAAGTTCCCATGTATGATTTTTCATGAACGAGTCATATCCTTACCCTTGTTGCTAGGGTTCTGTGGTCACTCTCTCCAATGGTTTCCAGTGACGTTGCAACCATAACAACTACCTAGTCCTCTCTAGTGGCATGCAACTCCGGTCGATACTCTAGAAGTCTCGTGTTTGTGGATCCCGATGATCCGGCTATGGACTACCGAGGTCTCTACTAGCGAGCTCTTTCTCGACTAAGCTCTTGGTGCTCCCTATGTCCTGATGGGACCTCTAGGAGGAGGCCCCATACTTCACCCCCTCTATGCATCAAATATCTGAGAAGGTCTATAAGGTGGGTGGGTTTGTTGTTGCTTGAGGTGGTTGTGGTGGCTTGAATGAAGCTTTTCCCTTGATTTACCATCCCGCATCTCGCTAGATGTGGCTCCAAAATCTGTCTCTAGCTTGCTACATCTTCCCCTGTGTCTCCTTTGCAATATAGGCCTTCTCCATGACCTCTACTAATGTCTGTGGGAAATGAATATGCACTGCGCAACCTAAAACCAAATTCAGGCCCCTAATGAACCTACTCATATGTACCTGCTCATCCTGCATGTAGTCGACATACTAGAGTAGGTCACAAAATCAACTCTCATACTCAGCTATGGTCATAGATGCTTGGGAAGGTCGTGAAACTCATCTATCCACTGCTGAATAAACCTCCTGGGAAAATATCTACTCCTAAAATGCTCCTCAAAATCTCCTAGGTAATTGTCTCTGAGTCTACATGGAGCTTCTTCTCCTTGGTCCTCCACCAGACTCCTACTCCATCCCTTAGAATATGGATCGCAACACAAGCTTTTGTGTTTCTAGTACAAGGGTAGAGCTTGAAGCATCCGCTCAAGCTCACCAACCATGCTTCTTCGTGAAAACCACCTATATCTCCCGAATAGTGAGATGATCGTAGCTTTAGGATATCCCTTATATGGTCTGCAACTGACATTTGATGACCCCTAGGTCTCTCTACATGCTCCTCCCTCTGTCTGTGGGCTCCGAGATCTTACCCTATGGCCTCGAGATCCTATCTCCATGCCCTCTCTCTCGTGGTGGTTGTGCCCTAACCAACTCCACGTGGAGGTTCTCTACCCTATAGTCTTCGGCTGCAGGCATGGGGATGCATGGGCCTCCATTGATGCCTCCATGTCATGTCTAAAAATTTGTCCTCCCAAGGACCCTCTGTGTATAGTGGCATTGATGTCATGAAGCATCTTTAAAATCTGAGGTAGAATGGCCACTACAGCCTACTCTGGAGGTGGTATATCTAGGTTTATGTGAAAATACCCTTCGCTTGATCTCGCACCTCCCGCATGATCTAGTCGAGAGTTAGTTTAGTTTTCTAGGTCTTGTTTCAGTTTTCTATGTTTTCTAAATTATATAATTATCAGACATTGTGGTTTTCTAGATTAAAAGAAACCAATTTTTCACCAGGTTATTTATTCATGTTTCATTTTTTCTAGGTGTGCCCAAGGGTCCAAGCTTTCAACCCAAAGCTCTAATACCAACTATAACGCTCCTAAAAATGATGTTCTAGGAACACGCTTCAACCTAAAACTCAACCTAAAAATTGCAACTAATTTTTTTGTTTAAGTTGAAATAAAGTTACAAGGGTGTTTGACCCTCGTGGTTTATTAAATTAACTTACATCACAAAGCTCAACTTTAATATTGATAGGCCGTGTCTAGTTAAAATATTACATATTAAAATTTCTTTACCTCTAAGTTCGATTAATTAAAAGTCAACTAGGAAGGTGCCATAGTTTAATCTACTTGGTTAATTGTTTACTCTCCTTAGTTAATGCTTAACTCTAATATGGTTAACTTCATCCTTAATTACTCTAGTTTCATTATCCTAATAGTTTAAAGTACTTTTATTAAATTCCTACAACATACTAAGGATAAATAAATAATTTACACCCCAAGGCAATTAAATTGCCCCATTCACCTATCTACACATACCCTTAAAGATTTAATTTGAACATTTAAGATTCACTTCCACCAAAACAAAGGTAGGGCGAAAACTCCACCCTTAGATCAAATCAATCTTGGCCACTAGATCCTAGAGTTGCAAACTAGCCCTACAATCCTTATGAATTTTTAATAAAGCCTTTCCTTCATTATACTCTCCTCATTTGGTCTATTTTTTTGGTTAAAATTACAGGGTTGGAGATGAGGAATCCATGAGAGTAAAAGAGAAAGAACTATGGAGGACTATACAAGGAGATCTACTTTAGATTAGTTTAGATTAAAGTTTTATTGTTGTTATTACTTCCATTCAAGGATTGGAATGGTTTTTCCTTTACCAATCGGGTTTCATTTCAACACTAAGTGTATTTGGGGTTTTCTATTTGGGGCAAACCCAATCCCATAAATATAAACGAGAAGGAATGTTTTAATAAGCTAATTGAAGATTTTATTACTTAAAACCACAAGATTTTGCCATTGTTTGATTGCTGGTAGTTTTCTAGTTAAATTTACAACTTAAAATTTAGCATAAACCAAGAAAATTTCAGCACTGTCACGAATCCGAGAGGTTTTGTCGTAAGTGACAGACCACCACTCAAAATAGACCGGCGGTCCCGGGACCGCTGCCCTACTAAGTGGAAATTTTGAGACCACCACCTTAGCATGAGTAGCAATTACGGGACCGCCGCTTCCGCACAAGGCGATGGTCATGTTTCTAAAAATAGAACCTAAAAACCCGAGATTTCACAAAAACTAAAAGTTACTAAAAAGTGCTAAAATGCATTCTGAGCTCATTTTTGTACATCTAGAGTTCCAGTTTTGGATTTAATTCTATTTGTTCATTCCTTAGTTAAATCTACTCATTTTTAAAGTATTATCTAATCCAATAAAAATACATCTACTTTACAAAGTCATTCCATTATGTTCAACTAGTCTTCTTTCAAATTCCATGAGCAAAAGGGATTTAAATCTACTTTTACATTATTATTCTCTTACTACAAAATCAACATTTCCAAACAACAAAAAACTTCAAATTTGTTCTCATGTTCTTATTTTCTCTACAACATATATATATATATATATATATATATATATATATATATATATATATATATATATATATAACTCTCTATTTTCCCTTCAAGTCTACTATGCATACATTTACAACACCTAAAACTTCTATATTTCCTTCTTTCTCTTATACAATAAACAACTTCACAATGAAAGTAAACTTTCATTCACCTTTTTTTCTCAATGTAACTTCCAACTAAATTTTACACAAGATATCCTTTTTGATTCTTTCTCTTATACAATATACAAATATTGGAATGCAAATTTTCTCCAAGAAATTATTACAAAGTCTTCTGCTCAAGGTGGGAAATAATACAAGAATGTAAGAAATAGAAAATACATTAATACAAGTTCCCCCACCCTAAGTGGGAATACAACAAATTCTTCTCAAAGGAAAGGTTCACAAGGTCTCCAACAAAAATCCAAGCTTCACAACTCAAAAAATATAACTCCTCCAAGATTTGTTTAATTCACAACAAAATGGGGGGAGAGGCAACACTCTCCACCCAACCAAGATATCCAATGAAGAGGAGAAACATTCCTCTGCATTGGCCCCTGAGCCCCAACCACATTACAATGGTAGATTATTCCAACACATGGCAGCAACAAGCTTCCACAACACAATAATTTTTTCACAACCATTCCAACCACATTTCAATCATCAACAACACAAGAATGAAAAACAACTAAACAACAAGTAAACAAGGCTTAAAATGAAATCCATAAGAGTAAGACCTATGGGGAGGCCACTTATGCCTCCTAATGGGAATGGGTGCTCACCTTAAAGTCTCCAATGTCTATCTCGAATCCCCTACATACTCTTATTCCTCCCTCAAGTACCACTTATACCTCCCACATATTCTTATGCCTCCCTTAATCTCTTATACCCTGCTCATAAAAGAAACAAGTAAGAAATGCAAGCATTCCTTATCCAAGGTGGGGCACCCAACCAAAACTCCTCCAAACAAGAAAGTAAATTCTTATGCCTCCTTACATGAAATATCCTCATAGTCTCCTCTCACCCCAAACTCAGAAATCTAACCACACCCAACAAGCATTCCAAAGAAAACAATAATCAACACAAACACATAAACACAAAATAAAGCATAACATAAGCAAGGTAAATCTTCTACCTTTCCATAGTAGAGCTTGTTCCAAGAGTAAATCTCCAAAATCCTCAAAACGAAGCAAGTGACCACAAGCTCCAACAATCCACAAGCACTCCCAAAAATCCTCTAACTCTCCAAAAATGCAAGAGCACAAAATGATGAAGTAACCCCAAAATAAGCAAAAGAACTTCAATAAATAGAAAAGGGAGAGATGAGGATGATGTGGATCCAAGTAGGATTCCACCTCATTTTCTCTCCACTCCACATCACCCTACTCGACCCCATATTCCAAAGCAAAATTAATAAGTTGTTGAAGAAATGACATTTTACTTACACACACAATCTAAGCCCATACCCCCTAAGGACAAAATTTATTTCAAGAAAAAAAGTGCAATAAACATTTTACCTTTTTATCTTTCCTAAAACACCTAATGGAGTCTAATTTTGACCCCCTAACCCATAGGTAAGGTTGGCATAGCAATTTAAGAGGTGTGGGACAAGTTTGACTTGTCCCACAAGCTTCCAAAATTGGCCTCTAAGGCCAAATTCAAATTTCCATGAAGGAGTAGAGTGTACAACACTCAAGATCCCCAAGCACTCAACTTACAAAACACAATCCAAGAGAAATCTACTCTAATAAATGAATTTCTTTGGTCACATATTTAATTAGTTTAGAACAACATTAATTTAAGACACCACAACCTGTTAATAATAAAAGGTTAAAAATCATACATCAAATTCTAAATAAATAATACAATGAATTACATCACTAAAATCACATACTACATCAATAAAGAAAACTAAATAAAAAGTAAATACATAACCCCTTGGTCACAGCTTTCCCCCTAGCCAAATTCAAACACACACACAATTACATGTTGCGATGGTGACCCTTTTTGAATTCACCTATAATTCTAATGTGGTTGGTATCCAATCCCCACAATGTTTGTTTTGAATAATTTACTCGCAAAACACATAAATACCTCCTTCGGCCTCGTGGCTGCATAAAAAAACATCTATGATAAAATATACAATACAAATCCAAAATCATCTATATACGAATCAAATATCATCTAGGAAAATATGATATCATTTAAAATTTCTAGCAACATTTCTATTCAACATTTCATCCATGTCAAAATGATCACAACATTAATCCAATTATCAATGCTTACTTAGTGTGGTAAAATTATATTGCATGTAAAAAATATACATAAATAACCATGTCAAAAACATATCAAAATCAATATAAAATGTCTCTAATAATCCACATGCATCATATATGAATCGAATCAACAAGTACTTCTAACATCTAACATCATACTAAAACAAAAAGCTACAATCATATCCATAAGTGTAGTTGACAGTATCAAAATAAATAATCAAAAGTAAAGGTGTCGAGGGGAGTGAGCACTACATCCCCCTCCCCTTCAACTCGAATTCCTCCTGGAAGTCACTAGAATAGGTGTGGGAACTAAACTCATAGCAATGTGGCATCCTCCCATGTAGCAACAGTCTCGTCGTACCTATCCCACTAAACCCGAACATGGTAAATCTCTCTTCCACAAAGGCCCAAGGTCCCGCACTCTATAATGTGGATGGGCTCCACCATTACCCGCCCCCGATCCCGCACCCGCAATGTGGTCCAATCTATCACGTGAGAAGGATCATAAATATATATATTAAGCACGAAACATGAAACACATCATGTATGCGAGACAAGCTAGATGGAAACGCTAGACAATAGGCCAAAGGACCGATGTGCTCTAAGATCTCAAAGGGACCCAAAAACCTAGGAGAAAGCTTAGAAACTTTTTCATATTGGATAGGGCTCTTATGTGGTTTGACACAAAGAAACACCTTTATTCCCACCTCATAACTACAATCTATCATACGCTGGTTCGCATACTTCTTCTGATTGTCCTGTGCCTCCTGCAACCTCTCGTCTGATAGAAATAACCTGCGACTCCATGTCTTGCAATAAGGATGGCCTAAGAGAAACCATGTACTCTAACTGTCCCAACTCGGAGGTGTCCCGCACTCTCTGTCATATAATTCCGAAAAGGATCCATGCCTATCAAACTCCACCAAGTAAAAATAATCCTCCCATCTTGACTAATGATCCATAACATACATCCTAAGCATGTCCTCAAGGATTTGATTCACCCGCTTTCGAGTCTTTCCATCTGTCTCACGGTGATATGTTGTGCTGAAATTGATCCTCAACCTAAGATCATGTTGTATGATGGTCCGGATGTGGGAAGTTTACAATGGATCACGGTCACAAATTATCTTCTACGATATCCGTGTAATCGACAATCTCATCAAGATATACTCGTGTCACTGCACTAGCTGTATAGGTGGTCTTCACCAGAGAAAAATGAGCCACTTTCATCAATTTATCCATTGTGACCATGATGGCATCATGGTGGTATCTCAACGTTGGTAACCAAACAATGAAGTCCATAGAAATGGTGTCCCATTTCCACTCCAATATAGCATGAGAAAAGAGAAGGCCAACTGGATGTTGATTCTTGGCCTTCACCCTGGACACTCTAAACAACATGACACAAACTAAGCCATGTCTCTTCAAATTCCTCTCCAATGATACAACCATCTCAAAGTGGCATACATATTCTTCACCCCGGGATGGGCTAAATAAGGTGCACGGTGAGCCTCTTTCAAAATGTCTTGCCTCAAGTCTCCATCTCTAGGAACATATATCCAACCTCTTTGTCTGAGAATACCATCTGCCTCTAATGAAAATCCATCAAATCTCCCCTCAAAGGGTCTCGGGACTCAATCTCTACTCTGCCGCAAGGTAGAAATTGTCATGAGGAAGTTGCTTCAAAATCGTGCTCAGTAAATATGTTCCTACTTTGAAGTAGCCATAACCACATGCCTCCTTCTACTCAAGTCTTCTATAACCACATTCTCCTTCCCCTTCACATGCTCTATATCCATGTCATACTCACAAAGAAACTCCATCCAACGCCACTGATGAGTGATAAGTTTGGGTTGTGTGAAGAGGTGGCGAAGACTCAAGTGATTAGTCCTGAGTTTAAATGTCTGACCAAGAAAGAAGTGTCTCCACCACAGTAAGGTGTTCACAACTGCTGCAAGCTCAAGATCATGAGTCAGATAATTGAGCTCACAATAATTGAGTTAGTGCGACTCAAAAGCAACTACTCTGTCCTGCTGCATCAACAAACCTCTGAGTCATGCCAAAGAAGCATCTGTGCAAATGTAGAACTCACCCTGAGGATATGGCACTGCATGAATAGGAATTTTCATGAGGCATTCCTTTAGTGTCCTAAAGGTCTTCTCACATCTATTAGAATAAAAATGTCTTCCTTATCACTGAAGGGAATTGATGGGGTGTGAAATCTGAGAAAATTCCTAACAAATCTCTTGTAATATCCTGCTAAAACCATGAAGCTCCACACCTCGATCACACTAGTGGGTGCTGGCCAATCCATGATAGCTCGAATCTTGGTAGGATCGACTATGATGCCTTCCCCAGAAATGATGTGGCCCAAATATTTCACCTCTTTTTGAAAGAACACACACTTCTCTAGGTTCCCATAAAAATGCTGCTCATGAAGACACCAAGAACCCGGCGAAGGTGCTCCTCATGCGTACGTGAGTAAATCAGAATGTCATCAAGGAAAATGACAAAGAAGCGATATAGAAAATTCCTAAATACTCCATTCATCAAGCTCATGAACACTATGGAGGCATTTGTCAGACAAAAAGGTACCACTATGAACTCGTATTGGCCATATCTCATACGGAAGGTGGTCTTATGAATATCTGCCTCTATGATCCTCAGCTGATGATACCTTGACTTAAGATATATCTTGGAGAAAACTATAGCCCCATTCATCTGATCAAATAAATCATCAATGCGTAGAAGGGGCTAGCAATTCTTGATCTTTACTTTGTTCACCAAGGTAATAAATACACAACCACGAGATCCGTCCTTCTTCTTCACTAAAATCACCGGTGCACCCCAAGGGGATGCACTAGGACGGATTATACCTTTCTCTAGAAGGAATTTTTAAAGATACTAGTAGCAAAATGTAAAGTGTGATTTTGGTCTAGTTATCTCTCTTTATTTGAAGTTGAAAAGCTTATTAAGGCTATGCAAAAAAATTATTGGTTGAATTCAAACTAGTTCTTTTTTTGGGTAAAGAACATTGTTGTTTAGAAGACAAAATTATAGTAAAATATATCCAAAAGATTTGGAGTAGAGAGTATATTGTTTTCATCCCTACACACACATTTTGTATTACAATAGGACCAAAGGGAAACCTTTGTAAAATTTTATGGTGGGGAGGAAATCCAATGGAGAACATTGTTTCAAATATAGGTGGTTTTCTTAGATTGTACACGACATTAGGTTCACTATTATTTATTATTATAAACTATATCTCGAGTAATCATTAAAATAAAACAAAATAGTTAGGAGTTTATGTATATATCACAAATTCTATTACTATGAAAGATAGTAGAATTTATGCTTGTAAATTATTCTATTCTCCATATAAATGATGAGTCACTTCCATGAGAAAGAAAATGAAATAATCTTGTGACACAATGCAAGAAACATGTTTGCGAAACTCATCCTTACACCCTTGGAGATAAATTGAACAAATATTTTATAGTTTACATCAATCAAAAGATATATAGTTTACATTCTATTTATATACATTGGCTTAGAATTCTTTAGATGATATTTATAAACAATACTTCTAGCACCATATGCAATCACATATTTCTCGTTTATATTTTTTGTGATTGTCATTATGTCATCGTACATGTAAAATGCATATTAATGTGTAGTATGACCAACCTTGGAGAACCTAAATGTAACAAATAGATGTGTCAATAAAGAAATTGTAATAAGATATTGCTTTCTAATTTGTTGTTTGATAATCTATACAATACGAAATCATGCCCAGTCATATTAGTTTTAACACCTTTCTCCATTTTTTTGCAGATCCTTTTGTAAATACGTTTGAATGATTTGAATGGTACACAACTATAATAATATTATTGAACCCAAATAGATGTAAAAAATTTCCAGTTTTGAGATGGATGTTGTTGATTGCACTGGGCCACAATTTTGTTACACAAAATCATACATATCCAAGTTTACCAATTTTTTGATAACTATAGAAGAATGTCTCTGGAATATGAGCTATTTTTAAGACAACTACTATTTCTTGCATCAGTTAATTCCTGATATCCAAAAACCATAAGAAACAAAATTTCAATAGTCTGCAGAGAAAAGTTGTGCAACAAATTGACAACTTGAAACAAACCAAATTTAATAGCGATTAATTGTTTAAATTTCTTAGTACAACGCATAACAAAAACTTTTATTAATGATTTATTGTTTTTTTATAACTAAAGTAGGGTTAAAGGGTCTCTCTCCCTTTACAATAAAGATATAACAAGAGGATCAATCTATAAACCTAAAGGATCCATCAATACTTTGCTAAAAAGGGAAGGTCCTATGCCAAAAACACAAGTGGTTGGGAATATGAAAAAATGCTAGACCAGTAAGACAGATAGGATGATTCGATAACAATGGAACTAGTTACGCTATAAAAAAAAAAAAAAAAGATACATATTGATGGATTTTAGAAGCACTTAATTAACTAAATTAGAGGACACATTGGTAAACTCCACTTTAATGGGGATGAAAATGATTTCCATAGGCATTTCGGGAAAAGATGCTCTTTTCTAGCAAGTAAACCAATTCTTTAGCCAATATTACGCCTCACGAGATTTCCTATGAAGAAGATCCTAATGTTTTGGTTCCTATTGCAGCAGATCAAACATATAACCTAGGTTAAGAACATGGAGCAAACTAGGTCCCACTGTTGACAATTTTTACACTCGTGCAAAAATGGGAAACTTGAAACTTCGTTATGATGGATGGCATTGGTGAAGTGACCCTAAGCTAGGGGAGATTATTTCAGTTCAATATTTTTTCTATTGGATTAATTAATGACTACATGTAATTTACAGCTATGTGTGTTGTTACAAAACGTAATAGATCACATAGTCTCAATTTCATGATTGTCTTCAAAAAAAGAACACAAAGGCCCCGAAGGACAGATGTGTAATCTTGATGAAGACAGAAAATATAGAATAGATGAAGTGTTAAGTTTTGGAACAACAATCATAGTTGTAAATTACAACAGTATCAAAGTTCATTACTAAGGTTACAGTTTTTAAAAGTTCTTTCCTTCATGATTAAATACATTCAATTATGTCATTGAGTTGTATAATTCATTATAAAATCCATATACAATGTTGAAATGTTGAAGGAAGTACACAACTCAGTTTGAAAATTCAATTATTTATTCATAAGGAATTTCAAATGTTTCCCACACAAATCGTGGGATGTAACTCAAGTGAAAATAATAACTACTGAAATAGAAGGTGCATGTGCATGAAAATAAAAGCAAAAAAATATGAAGGAACCCATCATTTCTTTGTTTCTTTTGTCCTGCTACTCCATCTTTACTCTAGCTTTTTCTCCATCTTCATATTTTCAGCACTGCACTATACCTGAAAAAAATAGAAAAGAGATTGTGAATCATGATTTTGAGATTAAATCATGTTCTTGTACTATCTATCTTCGTGCAAATGAATCTCCTGATATCATGAGGTATGATTACAGAAAAGATAAATGCATAGCAGACAAGCAACAATATTCTACATTAGTACATATGATTCTCACAATCATTTCAGAGAGAAAAGATAAAGAGAAAAATTATGGAACAAAAGAGAGGCCAAAAGCCTAATGTTTTCTAACTAGTTTATCTAAATGTGCAGGTACATGTAAGAAGAAAGAAGTGTTACATTTTGTAACTTGAATCAGAAAAGTACATTTATTTCAGCTCAAACTAAAGGATGAAATACACAAAGATATGTCTGTATCAATCCATACAAAAATTCAGGTTTAGTGTTGCAGATTCTAACAACTGGAATGAGATAAAGATGCAGCTGAAACAGAATGGAAAAGGAATTCCGAGAAAATTTTAACGGTGTTTTCTCCATTAAAAATGGACATTTTACATCTTTCCATCATGCTATTTCACAACTAATACATGCTTAAAATCTGTGACAAAAGATAAATTATTGCACTAATCAAATACTATGCAAGAAAGGAAGAGATTGTAGTCTTTAAGAGTGCAAACAATATCAAGTTGTATTGAAATGCAAGAAAGCTACTTTTAAAACAGAAATGTTCCTGTAGGAGAATATCATGATTACAATCTTAAGAAGAATGAGAGTTACAAAATCAAATCCTATATCAAGAATGAAGTGCTTATAATTGAAAGGGAAAGGTACATAATTCAAATAAAAGATCTTGATTCAGTGTTGAGACAAGATTTAAAATAGAAAAATCTTAATAGAGCTTACTCTATACAAGAAAAGAGAATATAGATTGTATAATCAAAGCTAAACATTTAGATAAACACATGTTACTTCGAGATGAAGAACAATATGAGTTACAATACAACTAGTGATGCAGAGGGTAATTCATGATGAAGAAATATAGTACACAAAGGCAATCAGCTTGATGTACATATTCACAGGATCAACTTTAGAGAATCATGACATCACAAGGAACAAAATTCCATAGCCTCAAGAAAAGGGTTCTAAACCATCGCATAATTTGACACATATTTTAGAAGGAACAAATTTACTAAGAAGTAGATATCCAGAAGAGTACTGAAATATCAAGCTTCATTTTAGCTTCTAAAATATTATAAATTATCAAAAGATTCAGAAAATTACTTTTGCAAAGGAATTCATCAGAGAAGGAAACATTCAAATGACGTTTTCTAAGTAGTGAAAGAGAAATTATGCTAAAAATCTATGCCACACAGATGACGCCTAGATTTTCTCAGCCAAAGTTTCTCAAAAGAGTAAGATCAATAATTATTCAGTATCAGATTTAAAATCACAAGTATCAAATCGTGAAGAAAGAAAACTCAGATGTTAAGGGACAATCCTCGCCCACTATGTGCATCCTAAACTATTTTATTATGATTAAGTTGAATCCATTCATTCACACATGACCTACCAATGGAGGGTATGGGAAATATAGTTTTATGCTATCTAAGATTGATTGAAGAATTATGGATAAATATAAATATGAAAACATTGTTTTACAAGCTCAAAACATCGAATACCCAATAGTTATCTTAAGAAAATGCATACCCAGAAAACAAATACCCTATAAGAGAAGTATGAAAGGTGTATCAGGTCAATTGAAGCAATTTTAAAAGTAGAGCTCAGAAATATAAATAGTGGGTCAGCCATAGTACAAGCTATTAAGCAGAAACCACATCACTTCGAGTTAAGAACAAGAAATCCAGTGCATATCTTCATGAAGAATCATAATTGAAAAATGCAATAATTTTTCGTGTGTATCATTACATACTACAAAGTGAATGGATATATAATTCACAAAGGAGTTAACAAGAAAGATAGCTCATAACCCTGTAGAATGGCTCATGAATTGAGCTCAAAAGTTTCAACACAAAGATCAAATTGTTTTAAGAGCTACAAACCCTCAAACTAGATATAAGCTGAGTTGTAAAGAATGAGGAAAAGTATGCACGATACAGATACATGTCCAAAATAATCTCATGTCACTATGGATGCCATCACAAAACATTGAGCAATAAATAATACACATGTAACTCAACTTAGGTATTAATTGAAGTATCATGTTTTAACAAATAAATTCAAGAGGAGAATACAAAGAAAGAAAATATCACAGAGTCCGAAAAATGAATTCTTATCTTCTCAAAAGTGGCAACCATGTAACTCATAATAGAAGGTGCAATACACAAAGCTCGAGACTTTATTTCATGGCCTATCAAACTTTCCACAGCCAACTGAAAGTGGCGAGATGTTATACATGGAAAACAAAACCTAGGTCATGCGAAAAATAACAAAATGGAGCTATCATCAACTTAAACCAGAACTTCGAATAGAACACCTTTTTAAAAGGATGGGCTAATGAAGTTAAATTCAGGTGTGCAGAATTGAAAAGGGCCAAACAGTGGTAAAATAATCAAGATAAGTAAAACCCAAATTGTGGGTACATTTTAACTCTAACAATTTCATTATATGTCATGGCCGCTCAAATCATTACAATTTTCTGCAAAATATTTCAAGGCAAGACTCAACGACTTACCAGGGAGGTCAAGTTTGCAAAACCCACAAGTCACAAAGGGCAATGAATGAACAAAACAAGTTTTCCAGATCTAGGATTGATCATCATTCATGAAATCACAAGGAAAATATAGGTATTAATGGAAGTATCAGTGCATATAGAGGCCAAGAATGAAAAATGAAACATTACAGTGCTCAAACATCAAGAACTCACCATCTTCTCATTTAGGGTGATACAAAGCTTCATAGAATGACAAGATGCATGTGTGGTGCCTCCTAATAGCCATATATTGTGCTTAGAAAAATGAAGCAGAGAGCTTGAATGCTTCAATGGTGGTTTATTCGGAAAGATCACAGAGTACTAGAACATCAAAAATGGCCGAATCCAAGCACATGAACCTCATAAGACTGATTTTTAGAGTTCTTCTTCACAAATAATCGAGCTCAAGAAAGAAAAACAATGGCTTCTTGAAGCATTTTTCCAAGACTTTTCCACTTAGAATGAGCAAATGACAATGACAAGTGATAAGCTCGATGAGCTTATAACCGACCTAACTCATCTAGAGTTATCATTAGTGGCCGATCAAATCAAGTAAAATCAAACATTCCACACTGTTAATTTTATAGATCAAAATCAACAGTGGAGATTTAAAGGTATAGAATCAAACAACCATCATTCACTCAAAAATATCCATACAAACTTCAGGCCTAAAATGCAAGTAAACCCTAACTCCACAAAGGGTACAAAGATCAAAACCAGAAATGATTAGGGTACGCAGATCAACTGGACAAATTGGCTTGTAATTAAAATTTCCCAACTACCCAATCTAACCAAAGCTCGAGATCAACAGGGAAGATCAAAGCATGGAGATCAAAAGGACTACATTGTAAACCCGCAACCACACTTTGTGGGTTGAAAATGTAATCACAGTTAAAGCCACTGACAAAAATAAGGGGTGAGTCATCATGGCAAAGGGGACCAACCCCATTGAATAAATCATTGCATTGACCTTGGTTAAGGTCTTATAATATATGCCGAATAATCAAACACCAAAAAAATCAATCAAGTGATTATTAGAACCAAACTATGCCTTGTGCCATATAATCCTGAGGGGTCAACATATTATATTCAAATGATTATGCAAAGGGGTCCCTTGACCTATCTTTTACAAGGTACCTTTTCATTCGAATAAAGTAACCCCCAAAAGTGATTCAAATAAAGAGTTATGCAAGAATAATTACCTTAATTTTGTCAAACATTCTTTATTTATCCAAAAGGTGGACAATAAAAGAATGGTACAAGGTGTGCACACATCATAGGTGGTCCCCACAGTGGGAGAGTTTAAAAATGGTCAAATTATATTTTCTCAGGAGTGTAATTCTTCATGTGACTACAAGAAGACAAACAAATGTCAACATCAGAGCCTGCAAGTGGTCCTCTTTAGGATGAATGCATGGGTGAATTATTTTTGCAAAGTATTGTAAATAAAGAAATTATTTTACTCACACACAAAGATATTATTTTGCATGTGCATCCAAGGGGAAGAATAAAAGAATGCCAAATTTATCATTTCAAGTGGATCAAAGTTGCAGAGGTCACATCATCAGCTAGAAGACAAAGATCACATGCATTGGAGAAGACTTGTTCATCAAGAAAAGTTTATTATTAGCCAAGTTATTCATCCAAATTTGTTAAAAATAGAATAGTCAACTTTAATTTGACTAGGTTGTATTTTTGTAATCAAGGCTATTAATGCCTCATTGTATTAGCATGTTTATTTTTATTCCTTTATTTATTCATAAATAAAGGATAAAAATAGGATGCATGGGTGAGTACAATTTTAGTCTATTTTTAGGAAGGGTGGGGAGGATAAACTTGCTATATATTGTGTGTAATTTCAAGGCACAAATAGAGGATTCTAGAAGGACTTTTTGGACATAGGAGTGTTGAAGCAGATTTTGCCAGTTTTTCTCTTTGAATGAGAATTGTATTTTGCATTTCCAATAATTTGCAGTCTTATGTATGTCTTATTAATCCTTGTGAATGTAAAAGTCCCTAGTTAATCATCCTACCCTGTTGCAAAATTAGAAATTTCTGCATGATATTAGTGTACATGTGTATCTTAACATTATTGTTGTGAATTTTCCCTTAATACATCAAGTGTCCTTTAATATTCTGCTAAAAACTTTTGGTTTATGCATCCATATTCCATTCTCAGATATTTGTGCATGTACTTAGTCAAATCCTTAGCAATTTTGGTGTATCACCCAAATTTTGAATTCATTTACAGTCATCTTTTACCATCAAAACCCCAAAAATTAGTTTAGGATACATCAAGAAGGAACCGACCTTGATACTAGAGACTCACCTCAACAATAGGTATACCCACAGACTGAGGTGTTTCCATTATATCTATGAAAGAGATATATCCAAAGCAAGCGTAGAACACCTCCAGCCATCTCTTTACAAGGTACACTTTTGAGAGATAACATCGTCCTTGGTATTTCACACCATTTGGACACACCAAACCCAAAACACATTAGGACATCAAACTGTTTGTATAACTCTCCAAAAATATCCATGTTCATCAAACCATCCTGTATATAATGAGCCTGAGAAAGGAAGGTCCATGACACACTTGAGGTTTTTTTCATTTCCGCTTCCATGCCAACCCTATACGATGGCTTGATCCAGTGATGACCCATCTCCAAAGCCCAATTCTTCATTGGATGTATTATAAGAAGATGGATAATGAATGTTGAAGACACTTATGCATTTACCGTTAGACGTCCCTCCAGAGAAATATAATATTCTCCAAGAACTCCCTCAATAGAAATCATGTCTTTCTCTGACTCAATACAAAAAATGGATTTCAAACGTCGACATGAAATTTAGGTATAAAATCCTATTTCACAAACCGACGTGAAAAATTGCATAAAAGGAAACATTGGAAAGGCCATGATAGATGAAATGAAATCCACTTAAATAAACCAGAAAGGTGTGAAAATATGGGAGAGCGGATCGGTAAATATTTGGATTGACTATCCTATCAAATTCTTATAATTAATACAAGCATGCTAAGGGATTTAATATAAAAATTTATTAGAAAAGGTGGCGAGTCCAATATTATCAAAAAGCTCTTGGTCAGTCCTTGATTTTCTATAAAATCCACCTATTTAGTAACCTTCTAATATATAAGATTTGAGGTCCAATTTGTAATTAATGAAACAATAAAAAATAATTTTATTCACACAAGCTTTTTGATTGCAACATTAGCTATAATATGAGATTCACCTCTAATAATTAATTAATTACTGCTCAAGTCATTAGCCATGGACCAACAATGTTACAACAATTTAGTTTATTGATTTAGACATTTATTAATTTACAAAAATTCTAGTAATTAGTCATGTTATTAATTATGAGATTAGCCTCTGGAAGAAGGCCACCTTTTTTTTCACGGCTATCTTATAAAACACGTTTTGAGGATTTGAGAGAGGTTGCCACACACATTTAGAACTTAGACCGAGATTTTTGTTTTTCCAAGCTCAAAATCTCCACTTCATCATGATATTTACAAAGGGAAATGTCGACCATTCAATAGTAGGTATTTTCTTGGTCTCGTCGGTTCCTTGCTAGAGATAAGCCAACAAATGTTTGTTGATTTTATAAAACACACATTTGGGGATCCTCATAATATAAACCATATAAATGGAAATAAAACAATAGTATATAAACAAGATTATATCAATGCCTTAGAAGTTTGTCATTTAATCCTACGTGAGAATCATTTCCACATTCCCCTACATATGTGACAGATCGTTTAGGTCTATTATCTTTGAAATATGATTTTAAGAAAATATGCAAAGCGAAGATGGACATGATACTTATTCATGTTTATATGATGTACATCCGTTACGATGATCTAATATTTCCATACAATGTCGCTATGTTTACTACCAAAAATAGTTTATAATAGAAATAACAAAACCTTCCCTTTCATTAACTAATGATGCTTATCACTTGTAAAGCATTTTTGTTTATATGAAAAATATGAATTACATTATATGTAGAATATATCAAACAAGAACTACATAAGGCATCGACTTCTCGAAGGTATGTATTAAAGGACTTGGATCTGCTAGTGATAGTCCATCAAATATAATATAATTACAAATAATTTGACAACAAACCTGTTAAGATTGATTTTTGCATTGTCAAAATGGATTCATCAACAATATAGAGGCTAGATATAATGCCCACAAAATTCTACCCTCAAAACAAAGATAACTAATGAAAGATAGGAAATTTTATGGTGATAACATTTATTTTGTTTAATGTGTTAGTAAGGTTATACATTTTCACACTTAATAAATTTCTTGGTTAGGCTTTCTACACAAGCTTGATAATAAAGGAAATAAATTAATAATTAAATATTATAATTTACTTCCTAAACTATACTTACATTTTAAAACCTCTACTAAGACTCATTATTTCATTTAGTTTTCAAACAACAATGTTGTAATATTTCCTAACTCAAAGGTTAAGTTATTTTACCTAGCCACTAAGTGGCCCCATTCACCTTATTACCCATTTTCTTTCTTTTTAATTTAAAATTTACATTCCCACAAAAATGCGCTCCCACTTAAGTGAGGTAGGGTTTGATTTGGGCCATAGGACTGGATCTATCCTAGCACTTAGATTTAGGTTTCCCTAAATTTCCTTATGGATCCCTTTTAATCCCTATTTTTCTCAAACAACTTCGTTTGTTCTTTTATTATTTGTAGGTTTTGGAAGAGGGTGAGGAGGAAGAAGAGCCATGAGAGCAAGGAGGAGAAACCATGGAAAAATTTCTCTTGAAGTTAGATGAAATATTTTTCTATTGTAATGTTACCCATTTGTAGAGATCCTATTTTTGATCTAATTTGTTATTTTAATAAAATCATTTTCCTTGTTTTTTGCATTCAACTATTGGGGAAACCCCATTTATTTTAAATCCAAGAGTTTTACACATTTGGGTGTTATAAAAAAATATTGGATGGCTTGAAATGTTAAATTTAGTTGATTCCTAGTTCTGGAAGGTACCTAGTTGCATTTTTAAGCTTTAATTTTACTTAACTTTAATTCTGGGTTGTTCACGGACGTAAATTTATTTTTCCATCAAAAGTGAAAAAATCACCGCCCTACGTAGGTGGCGGTCATGTGATCGCCACCCTTCCTTTCGGTGGTTCAACGACCACCGCTTTGAGGTGGGCGGAGGTTTTGAAACCACCGCTTTGCACATGGTGGCGGTCTTATTCACCAAAAACATAACCTTCAACCAAACATCACTTTCACAATTTTTCATCTTGAGCTGAATTTTTAATGCAACATGAAGTTTAATGAGGGTACATTTTATTCATTTTTGATAGATTGTTATAATCTCTAGTTTCTTAATTCCAAATAAAAATAATAACTCAATATCTATTTTACCCTTTTGCAATAAAATGTAAAAATTGAGTATACCATTACTACTATTCATTCTATTTCACAAATCTTTTTTTTTTAAAACAACAAGGATTCAATAGATTTCCTTTCAATGCATCTTTTTCTGCTCCAAATATACATGTATATACATTGCTACTTAAATGCTTACAACTTTAGGAGAGTTTCATTTCTAGACAAATAACACTTAATATTTTCTTTCACTATGACATTACAATGCAACTATAGGGACTAACAATTTTCCAAATAATTCTTTTACCTTGCAAGACTTTACATCCTTTTATTTTAATAATACTAATCCTTTCCAATAATATAAGCAACCGAGAATTCTTTCTACATGTACTAACTCATTTCAATCTTTAAATAAATGAAGTATTACAACTTTCCTTCAAACATACAAATATTACAAACTTCCACTCAAAGTGGGAATAATAATATGATCAAATACAACATAGAGAGTTTAACAAGGCCAAACACAAGTCTTCTTGCATGTCTTCTCCCAACTTGAAACTTCAATCTTGCATTCTTTAATCTTCCAAGATATAAGATCACAATACAAAGGAAGGGGAATAGGAAATGTTATTCACCCAACCTTTAATCCAATAATAGGAGAATCCATCCCCTTATTAGCCCCCAAGTGCCAACCAATGAACAATGGGGGATCTTGAGCAACATTTGACAACTTTTTACAAACTTGGCTTCCATAATAACATACAATCCAAAACATTCAACACACCTAAAATGACATATAAAAAATATTACAACTTTATCAAACAACATAATAGGATTGAGATCAAACCAAAAAAGAGAAAGGAATATGGGAACCACCTCCTTTTACCTCCCAAGTTAAGTAGGAGTTTCACCCAAAGCCTCCAAGTGCACAAAACAAACAAAAAGATATCCTTATCTCTCCCCTTGCAAGTATGAAAAATATAACCATGATTTCCTTTTCACTCCCCATAGGTGAAACTCCCAATCACACTCCCTCCAAGATGTGTGCCTCAAAACTCCCTTTTCCCTCCCTAATGGTCCCATAAATCCATCTCCCACACCCAACTTAAGGCATACTACCCAACCACACAAACAAAACCATCACAACACTCATAGAATATTTAACAAGCACCATTTTTTCACATTTACAAATATAAATAAGTAAATAACAAAGATGGAGGTCCTAATTCTCCATAAAAATTCCAAGAGTCTTCATTCCACAATATTTTTGACACCTCCAAGGTAAGCAAACTTCAAAAGTAACTCCAAAAAGCTCCCAATTCAAAAAATGCAAAAAGAAGAAAATGAACAATTAACCCCAATTCCAAAAAATTCCCTCAATAAATAGATATGGGATGTGAGGATGATGAGGTGGATCCATTTAGGTGCCACTTCATCATTCCTACATTCCCACACACAAGTCAAAACACCATGCCCAAGATAATAAATGAACATGTAATACTATGACAACTTGAAAGACACTCAAACTTCCACACCATGCCTACCACGAAAAATTAATTGTGGTAAGTAGGAAAGTGCAATTATATTCACCCTTTTACACTCCTAAAGGGATTAATAAGTCAAAATTAACTCCCAACCCATAGGTATGGTTGTTGGATGAATTTAAGTGGCATGGACAAGCCTAGCTTATCCAACAAGCCTCCAAACAAGTCTCCCAAGTCAAAATCCGAATTTTGAAATTAAGGAGGAGTACATAAGACACAAACCATCACAAATCCAAATTACTTCCAAAATATTTCAAGGACCATCTACCCTCATAATTATCTAAATTTCACGTCCTTATTTAGTTAACAAATTAATTTGGATTAGCTAATTAAGACACAATTATAAATGTTAATAAACTCGACAACAATTTCCAATAATTAAATACATAAAATCACAAAATAAAGGGAAAACATTTCACCCCATGGCCACACATGTGAGGTCACCCCACGGGATACCTCCTAACTATTCATGCAAAAACACCACATAAACATAAGACATAGTTGTCAAATTTGGTCTTGTTGCAGACACCTAACATCCTTCTGTGGTTGGTAACCTATCCCCTTTTAATGTATGTGATAAAATGTCCTGCAACACAAAAAAAATACCTCTATGGCCTTACGGACGTATTAACAACATCAAGACAAATATTAATATAAAAATTAATACTCATCATCTGAGATTAAGTAATTCTATCATCTATTAACATATCAATAATTTGATTCTAACATCCATGAGATTATAATTCTACTCAAAACATCCAGAGTATAACGTGTCAGTATAAAAATAAAATTAGTGCAAATCAACATATATCGAGTGTCTACCAATGCCATATAGTGTAACATAATCAAAATGTGAGTCACAACATGCCAATAGTCCAAATATCTACATAGTCTATCATCTACTGATCAATGTATCATAATGAAAATGTCTAAGTAGTAGTCCAAAGTAATATCAACATAATTTAAATAGTGTCGAAGAGAAGTGGGCACTACACTAGCAAATGATAACCTTCTCATAAATGAATAATTGGTAAACATAAAACATTAGTTTATCCTCACAACCTCAGATCATTTATTCCTGAGCAAGATTCAAGTTCATCTTTTCCCTCGATTTTTAGTAAATTTTCTAGTACTATTTTTTTAACGGGTTATTTCTAGAAATATGTAGTGCCAAGATGATCAAGATACATCAACATGTTTAAATTATGTACTTATATTATTATTCTCTAACTCTTATCTTTTTCGCTAAGGTAGACATTGATTTTTTTATGTTGATATTTTTAAAAACAAAAACAGTAGAGCTTGGTGAGCGTCAAACCACTCCTTTCAGTAAGTAATGTAGCTTAGCGATCACTGTGCATTTTCTTTGATATAAAATGACATGAAAAATGACTTGCGACCACATTTTATCCATTCATATGATCTAATTTTTGAGCGCTATGTTTTGTAAGTATTCAAGATTAGCGGTCGCTAAACATTTTCTTTAATACGAACTTGTTTTAATCTCTATTTTCACAATTAAGAAAAATTCTATCCTAGAGGATGATAATTTATTCCTTTCTCAATAAATAATAAATAGTAATCCTAGAGTGCTATATTCTATAAGTATTTGAGCTTAGCAGTCGCTAAGAATTTTCTTTAATACGAATTGTTTTTTATCTCTAATTTTGAAATTAGTAAATAGTTTAGCCTTGAGGTCACTAATCTATTACTTTCTCAAATAGCTTCATTGCTTTCGAGAGTAAAAAATTTTCATATCTCATATATTTATTATTTAAATATATTATGAAAAATTCATATCCAATGATAATATCTATTACTATGATATGTTATTAGAGCGTTGTGTTTGAAAAAAAAATGGTTTAGCTTGATTTCCACCATATTATTTATTTATGTAAGTATTCGATCTTAACAAATAAGTTCTAAGCATTTTATTTGATACGAACTATTTTTTGATCTCTATATTCGAAATCAAAATCATTTGAGCCTATCGACCGCTAATCTACTCCTAATAAGTAGAGAATATTAGCATTCGCTAAGTTTTTTCATTGATGCCCACTGATATGTGAAAAATAGACAAGATGCAAAGGTGTGTGCCTAGAAGACACTATGATGTGATTTGAGCACCCCGAATTTTTTTAATAACTGTCTTTCTTCCCGACTATCTAGAGTCCTCCATATATTTTGACAATAAAATATTTCCATATCTCATATATCTGTCATCGAAATATATTAAGGAAAACTCCTAGAGACTCGATAATATCTATTACTATGATTTGTTATTGTAGCGCTATTTGAAAAATAAAAATTATTTACCCTATATTTTTCACAATCATTCCTTTCTGTAAGTATTTGAGCTTAGCATTCACTAAGCATTTCCTTTAACATGAAATATTTGACTGATCTTGTTCAAGTAATGGAGCTTAGCGGCCGCTAAGTATTTTACTAGATACGAATCGAGATAAATTATATTTTAGACACAAAAATCTTGTGAGTAATATAGAAGTTGTGATATCTTTCAAGGGTATGTAGTGTCACACTTGGTTGTGAAAGGGATTATATAGCCAAAAATATATGATTATAGTTAATGAAAAATATTTTCGATCCAAAATCGTAGAGTTATTTATTTACATTGTTGGAAAGGAAACGTGCAGTGTGTGTAGAGGTTAGCGACCGCTAGGATTCTGATCAACAAATAGATGGACAACATACAACATGCCAATTCATTCATTACCACGTACTAAAAATAATAGCTTTGTCCCATATAAAATCTAAGTAAATATTATTTTGAATTCTATGTTGCAAAAACATTATTCTAATGGAGCTTAATAAGTAGCTATTTTATTTCCTATCTTTAAGGTACTCACAAATTCTTGTGAAGAGAAAAATTATGATTTAGTTTTTCTAGAGTAAAGTGTAACTAACCCCAAAATATTGAGGATCACAATATATATTAGAAATTTCATGCCACATGTCAACATTTTAGTTGAATACATTCAAAAATTAATATGGTGGATATTTATAGGTTAAAATTATTTGTTAATTCTAGGGATAATTTGTTAGAGATATTGTATAGTATGAACATTAGATATGATTAATATAATATTATGATGGATAATATTATTATAATGTGAATGTAATATTACATATAGTAAATAGTATTTACTATATTGTAATTAGTAAATTAGTAAGTTAGTAAGTTAGATAATAAAACAATGAGATATTGTTTTATTATCAATGTTATTATTAATGGTTGAAACCATTCGTAGATTGGTTTCATATGCAACCAAAGATTGTTGAGAAGGTTGCAGGTAAAGACAAAGATATTGTTATGAGAGTTGTTACTATGCAGCTCTTATATAATGGAGTGCATAGCTATGGGCAATGTAGTAGAGTTAATAGAAAAGGATTAAAGATAAATCTATACTCCTAAACTAGTATTTCTTTATATAATTAAACATTCCTAAAAAAAATCAACTATATAGTTTCCTAACTAACTGGTTCAGATTGCCATGTGTTATATTTTATCACAATTTTTTTCTAAATTAGCGCACAATATATTTTAAAAATTTGAATTTGAATTCGATAAAAATTAATAATAAATATTAGAAATTAGAAATTTGAATTCTAATATTAACGATCACAAGAGATATTAGAAATTTCATGCCACGTGCCCACATTTTATTGGGTTATAGTTGCAACTTAATATGGTTTTTTTTTTAGGTAAAAAATATTTTTAATTCTATCACTAATTAAAATTTTCTTAATAAATGTGTCAATTATATAGTTGTGTAATTAAGTGATTCAAACTTGCAAGATGTCACATTTTATTGGATTTTTTAAAATTAACGCGAATGATATTTTAAAAATATCGAATTCGCATTCGATAGAAATTAATAATAAATATGCTAATGACTATGTATGAGCCAATGAACGTGAATGGGAAAGTACCATTAGTTGTTTCACTTAAAGTGACCACATGTCATTTTCAAAATTATAAATAAATATAAACCGACCAATAAAGAAAGTCACATCATGTTACATAAAAAGATAACCATTGAAATGGTGACTTTATTCCAAAGTAATAAGTCACCTTCAATTTCTTTGCATTCAAAAATACTTAATTTAAATTTCGGAAAAATTGATTTCATCACAATTATAATGCTCAAAATAAAATCTGTATAATGACAAAATCATAATCTATCAAAGGTGTTTTTTTAAATTATAATAATTACATGGCTCAAACAACTTCTATTTTGTAAATATTTTTTTATTATGCTTAAATTAATATTTGTTGTTTTCCCGTGAGTTCGAAAAGAAACAATTTTCGTTGTCCCACTTGTTTCTAAAGTAAAATTAATAAAATTGATTTCCCGTATCCCACGTTATCCCCTGAATTAAATGCAAATATTAATGAGGGTTAAATTCAAATTTCGATATGTGAAATCCTCCGCATTAAATGAAATTATTTAAAATTTCAAAATCCCGCACTTTAGGTTTACGAATGGGAAATTTACATTTTGAAATTTTCCTAATCCTCCTTTTTCAGGTTTTGGAATTTCTTTTGTTGAATGTATAGGGAAAAAATTAAATACACTGGAGAAATATATATTAGAGTTTCTTTTTTATTTTGAAATCGTAGAAAAACATTTCTTGAAATCATAATAAAATAGGTGCGTACACTAAATTACTAGTCTTAGTGCCCGATTCCTAGTCGGTTTTTGGAACAAAAAGCTGAGGTGGTGATTAGAATATCATTCAGGAGCGTACAAATGAGAAAAAATAGTTATTATGGATAGATCATGGGTACAAGTGCAGATTAGGAGGCCCGTAGAGGACAAAATCAAAAGAGACAAAAAAAGAAGTTATGGATAGAATCTCACAAATAGTTTGTTTAAGATAGAATACAGATCTTTAATAGTCATTATCAAGCACGTTAAAATTTCATATACTACTAAAACAGGTATTTATAAAAATCATATATGTTATTGTATCGCTTATCGTAGTTTATGGCGATACTTTCAATGGGTATGTATTCACCTAGTTATTTTGTTTTACACCGCAATCCATCCCTACCTTTCCCTCCACCGCCTTTGCACTTCTATTTCATCTCCTTGTTGAAACATGTTTCTCTCGTATGAAACAACATTTTTGTCATGCCCGACCGAAGAAACGTAATCCCTTTTACAATATTTTTTCTTTCTAAAAATCCATTTTTATGTTCAACGATAGCACACGTATTCATGTCTATTAAACAGGTTCCCTTTTAGCTCTTCTATGTGTCTTTCTCGGGTAATTTTTATGGATTTATCATTCTCCTTCCTTAGCTTACTCTTTCCAAAGTAAGTGGTGACATCTATCCCCAGTTGCAAAACATGAGTCACATATTCATTTTTAAAAATATTAATGGTTTTATTTTGTATAGTTTAGGTAATCATTTTGACCTCCTTTAATGTTTTTTTAATATGAAAGAAATATTTGTGACTAATTATTTCAATGTTCAATGCTTACATTATTACCACGTAGATATATGTAGTTAATTATATTCATTTTCCCACGTAGAAATAGTTAAATGTAATGTCTTTAAAGCAAGTTTTTTTAATGTTTAATAAAAGGTAAGAACATTATATGTACTCATAAATATTGTTAAATATAAATTTTAATTATTCTATTTAAAAACATATATTTCATTTTACGGATCTTATGCTAATCATTGGTTGAGTTTATAATTTTTTGAAATATAGTAATACAAGATTGTACTCGTATATTTATGAACCTTTTCTCAAATTCAATCAAGAAAATATTATGTATCATAGCTTCCTGCTAAGCTCAATATGTTATTTGAATTCTATCACACAATATTCGAAGCCTAGAGGCCAATAAGGTCATAGATTATTCCAATGTGTTGGTGTAACATAAAAATACTTGAGATTAGTAGCTTCTAGGAAAATTGTTGTCTTACATTCAAGGTAATGTGTATCGACTCTAATGAAAACTACAAAATGAAATCTTAACTAATCTCCAAATCATAATTTTAAGCCTAGCAAATTACTGAGTTACACAAGCTATTCAAACTGTATTAGATGATATTCCTCTCCTAACAGGATATTCGAAGCCTAGTGGTTGCTAAGGTTGAAGATATTTTCATGGCACGAGAGGAAAATAAAAAATACTTTAGGTTAGCAGCTGATAGGATATTTGTTGTCTTTCTTACTGGACAAGTAGTAACGACTAGATGGAAAAACTAACTATGCTCCATTGTTTTATTTAAATTTAACAAGACTATATTCAAATACTAGCTACTGCTAGGTGGATGCTTAAAACCTTTCTTTAATGTTCTAAGACAAGAGAATAAATGTAATTAAAAACCAAATTTTAACCATAACATCCATTGAGTAAAATATGTTATTCAAATTTTATTGCATGATATTCCTAGCCTAACATGATATTCTAAGCCTAGTGGCTACTAATGTTGAAGATAATTACATAGCTCTAGTGGAAAATTACAAAGACGTGAGGTTAGCGGCCGCTAGGATATTTTTTGTCTTGCAATCAAGACAAGTAGCAAACGAAATTTCAAGACCAGGGGCCACTGAGTTCAATACAATATTCGAAGTCTATTACATGTTACTCCTGGCCTAACATGATATTCAAATCTTAGTGAACACTAAGGTCAAAGATAATTACATAGTGCTGGTGGAAAATCACAAAGACTTGAGGTTAGCAACCGGTTGGGCAATTGTTGTCTTGCATACATGACTAGTAGTAAGGACTCGACTAAAAAAATAACTATGTTCAACAAATATATTTAAATTTTATAAGACTATCTTCAAAGACTGTGACCGCTAGGGTGGATGATTACTACATTTATTTGATGTTCCAAGATAAGAGAAGACATGTAATAAAAAAATTATGCATGTTGGATAATGAGTTCAACATGTTATTCAAAATCTATTACATGATATTCCTATTCTAACATGATATTCAAAGCCTAAAATTTTCTACAATCAAGAGAATTACATAGTACAGGAGAAAAATCACAAATACTTGAGGTTAGTGACTAGTAGGATATTTTTTGTCTTGTATACAGGAAAAGTAGCAAATGAAATTTGAAGCCTAGTGGTGCAGAGTTCAACATGCTATTCGAAATCTATTACATTATATTCCTAACCTAACATGATATCCAAATCTTTGTAATTAAACATGTTATTCAAAATATATTACATGAGATTCCTATCATAACATGATATTACTTCCTTTCTTTAATGTTCTAAGACATGAGAAGACATGTAATTAAAAACCACATACTAATTCTAGTGGCCGCTAAGTTCAACATGCTATTCAAAATCTATTACATGATATTTCTAGGCTAACATGATATTCATAGCTCTGGTGGAAAATCACAAAGACTTGAGGTTAGCGACCGCTAGGATATTTGTTTTCTTGCAAACATGACAAGTAGCAAATGAAATTCTAAGCCTTGCAGCAGTTTGAGTTCAACATGATATTCAAAATATATTACATGATATTTTCTATCTTGCAAACATGACAAGTAGCAAACAAAGTTTTAAGCCTAGCGTCCATGAGTTAAACATGCTATTAGAAATGTATTACATGATATTCCTAGCCTAACAGATATTCAAAGCCTAGAGGATGCTATGGTCAAAGATAATTACATAACATGGGTGAAAAATCATAAAGACATAAGGTTAGCGGCCAGTAGGGTATTTTTTATCTTACTTACATGATAAGTAGTAACAACTCGACTAAAAAAATAACTATGCTCCTTTTTTATTTAAATTTTACAAAACTATCTTCAAATACTAATGACTATTAGGGTGGATGATTACAACCTTTATTTAATGTTCCAAGACAAGAGAAGACACGTAATTAGAAACAAAATTTTAAGCCTAGCAGTCACTAAGGTCTAAGTTTAATAAGGTTGTGGATTATTCCACTGTGTTGGTGTAACATAAAAAATAATTGTGATTAGAGGCCGCTAGGATAATTGTTTTCTTGCATTCAAGATAATGTGCAACGAATCTACTGAAAACTAAAAATAAAACTAAACTAAACTCCAACACCAAATTTTAAGCCTAGCATCCGCTGAGAACAACATATTATTCAAAGTTTATTACATGATATTCCTAGCCAAACATAATATTCAAAGCCCATCGGCCGCTAATGTCGAAGATAATTACATATCTCTAGTGGAAAATCATAAATACTTGAGGTTAGTGGCCACTAGGATATTTTTGTCTTGTAAACATGACAAGTAGCAAACGAAATTTTAAGCCTAGTGGCCATTAATTTTAATACGCTATTCGAGTCTATTACATGATTTTTAGAATCATTGTGAAATCTAGAATCCAACATGGGTGATAATGTTACACTACATAATTTTCGACTATTTTCACCCATGTTGGATTCCATATTTCCAAAATGATGTAGTGTAACTCAAATTTTTTTAACAAAGGATGGGAAGATAACACCAATCCACTATTATCTTCTCTATCCTAAAGCTATACTAAATGTTTTTTACATTGACGGAAAGATATCCTAGAATATATAGATCCTAGCGGCCGCTAGTCTTCACTTCTAGCAACAAATTGATAACTTGAAACAAAACAAATTTAATAGTGATTAATTGTTTAAATTTCTTTTTGCAATGCATAATAAAAACCTTTTATTACTGATTTCTTGTTTTTATTACTAAAGGAGGGTTGAAGTTTTCCTATCTACCGCTAAGCTATAAATAATGACATCAAGATATCACTAAAAAAATGAAATCATTAATAAAAGGAAAAATTCAAACCCTTCTTTAGTAATAAAACACAATTTTTCATGTCATTAATAGAAAACAAGAAACCATTAATAATATCTTGAATTTTACTCTAAGAAAATAATGACATCAAGATATAGCATCTCCTTTCTATTGCACTATAGAAAAACTATATTTATCCTTCCCAAACGGTTACAAACTATTAAATTGTTTAGTTCCTTTTTTCAGGTAATATGTCTTTAATTGGTCACACTCCAATCATGTAAATTCCTTTGATTGAAGGAGTAGAGGATATGACAAAGATAGAAGATGAATGGTTTGTAGAAATGCATTCCCTGGAAAATTACCATGTTCATCTGTGGTTATTTTTAATTTTGAAAGACGTTGTCGGTGAAGTTGATATGGTACTAAATTTAGAATTTATTGATTAAAAAAATTTGTATTCAAGTTGAACGCATTGATGTTGAAATGAATAAGTGTATTATTCTTGACATGGAGTTGGAAGTTTCATTGTTCAAGAAAATAAAAATGAAGGCTTCTAGATAAAGTAGGACATGTTTAGTCGATGGGGTGGGAGTGGTGCGGTCAAGTCACATGGTTGTGTGCTTGTCCACCTGGTTTCAAATACCCACGAGGCACGATTCTCCTCGGAGGTGGTTTCACCGCTAGAGGTGGCATCTCTGCTCATGTTGACACTGGTGATTACTCCTCACTTGCTGACGCTGGTGGCTGCTCCTCTTGTTGTCAACGTTGGTGGCTCCTTCTCCTCTTGCTGTTGATGCTTTGGTGGCTACTCCGCTCACTGTTGTTGCTCCTCTCACTACGGTCGTGGCTACTCCTCTCACTACTGACACTTGTGGCTACTCCGCTTGCTACTGATCCTGGTGGCTGCTCCTCTCGCTGCCGACGCTGGTGGTTGTTCTAATAGTTTTCCCACTCGCTACGGTCGTTGTCGACGGTCGCTGCATCTTCACTTCGGTTTCATGGTTTCTTCAATTGGGTTCCTAATAGTGGTCCCCTTCATTGTAACCAGGTTGTGGATCCTCTCAAAAATCCTCAAGTGTACAAGGATGTGGGTCCTTTCAAACACCCTCAATTTACCCTCAATCCAAAAAAAAAAAAAGTAGGACATGTTCTTGTTTTAAATATGGTTGAAATTTAGGGAAGTTCATACTCTTAGACAAAACAGTCATGAAAATGCACTTGAAATTCATAACAACATGAATTTGGTATTCAAAAATTGTATAGAACCAAGAATACTTCTTTTATTTGTCATTATTTGAATATAAGAATTTTTCTTTCTCCACCAAAACATGAAAATTTATTTACAACACTAAGGAAATCTTATTTGTGTAAATTAGAGATAGATCCCTATATAGTCAAAGTTACAGTAAGGATTAAAAAGAATAACATATCAGATTTATTGTTGAAGGAAGCTATCAATATATTTGAGAATGCAAAATCTTCAACCGTTTAACAATTAATTTATTATTGTTCAATGGTGATGATTTTCTAGTTGAAGTTTCTAGGTTCCATGTCACACCTCCACAATATCAATACCGTGAAGTGCATGATGAAAATGTTGACATACATGCACATTCAATGTTGACTAATTGTATTCCTTCTCTTAGGGATGCACTTCTTCTTCCCTTTTTATATTCTATAAAGGAACTTGTGCAACTAGTGGATCCAAATCACCTTAAAAGAGATGATGTAAAATTCTACATTCTTGATGGCCAACATACCATTTTTTTTCAAATAAAAAATTAGTTGAAAGAAAATACAAGTCATTACATAATAAGATGCAGGTTAGAAAGGCTCACATTTTACTTCAAATGTGCCTGTCAAAGTCATTATTTATATTTTCAAGCAGCATAATGAGGTAAATAAAAATTTGATTGAATCCAATTTTATTGATGTACTCTAGGATTGAACAATTTAGAGATCCCTAGGATGTCCTCGGAAGCCCAGAGTGGGAAACATAAAGAAAGACGATTTGAAGGTAATGAAACTTAATTTTATAGCATTTTTACTTTTAAAAAAATTGTAATATGCAGAGAGTAAATATATATTTTTCTCTTTCAATGCAGAGTTTCGAGAAGAAATGTCTTGCTATTTTCAAAGTGGCTAAGATAGAGAGCCTTTATGACAAAATGACATTTCTATTTTTTCCTGAGGACATATTGAAAAAATTGACAACAACCATTGAGTTATTTTAACCGGGTGGGTTGGCTTACATTTCAAGAAAATTCATTGGAAAGGTTCACAAAGAAATTCCTTTAGGCCTACAAGAAGAATGACCGATGAGTAGATATCAATTCTACTAGACAAAATTCAAGTAGGGAAAGTATGGCTAATTATCTCTATTGAAGCAAGTGTCATAGTTTAGACTTTTGATTCTTACTGCCAAAGAGTAAAATTTGAACGAAGAATGAGAGTAAAATTTCTAAAATATATGAAAATTAAATATCCAAGTAATATTGTATTGGAAAAGTGCACTGAAAAGAATATTTTTGAAACATTTGTTCTCCACGCATATCATTACCACAAGTTGTGTGTACTCCTAGGAGAAGAGAAGAAAGGAAAAATAAAAGGTGATTATAGAGGAAGTGAAAAATTGGAAAAAGAAAAATTGATGCTAAAGTGTTAGAGGTTCTTCTAGTGGCAGCTCAAACAATTATAGAAAACTACGTGATTTCAATGGAAGACACCGATGAGTTTACTTATCAATGTGCATATCCCTTCCATCTTTAGTCAACAATATCATCTATTCTGATCAACTAATCCATTGAAGGCAGAATGTGTGATTGCATAATTCTACAATTTTTCTAGTTTACTAAATTCCGATGCAATAATGGACTCGCTTACAGTTGTTAGATCTAGTCTTCTAAATTGTATTATTCTCTTACCTGTTTCTTCTTCAAAAATATTAAGAAAGATGATTTAAAAATACATGCAAAAAGTTAAAGACACGGGGAATAAGTTGTGAAAGGATGTTATAGATTTTATGACAAAAATGGAAACTTTAAGAGCTTGTGTCTTATGTACGCAATAACTGATGTGCACAACTTGTATGTTGATGATGGGGATGGAGTAGACAACACCATGTCTTGGATGAACCAACTTCCGAAGAAAATTGTGACTGCAAGAGAAATTAGCCTACGAGGAAAGACACATGATTTTTTTATGAGAGATCTTATGAGCTTTGGTCTCATATGTTCACTTGACTTGGTTCCTGAAATTATTCGATTATAGTGCTTTACAACGGTAGTGTTGCATTTCAGATTCGGTTGACTCGTGTCTACCTCGTAGTATTTATTGTTTAATTGCATGATCAAGAAATGTTTTTAAAAATTACTATTGTCATTTGAAAAAGGTACGTTTATTAAGATCAATTTAAAAATTCTATTAGTTTAATGCATTTGAACCGATACATACAATATTTATGCAATAACCAAAAATAGAGGAAGACACCGTGCTCTTTCCTCTCCACATACAAACAAAGAAGACGATGTCATTCTTAACATGTCATAACCAATTCAATTTGTTTCCCAAGATTTCACCGACCATCCATCAAATGAATTTATAAACGGTAAGTGGGAAATAATCGCTTAATAAATTTATAACTACAAGAAGTTTTTATCGTCATTGTTTACTTATTTTTAATAAAACTTAAAATTGTTTTTCAGATATGATGCCAAATTTAGAGGCTATTGGCACGTCACACACGAACTTGTAGACAAAAAATGGTATAATAGTTGTGTAACATTATAACATAAACCATTTATAAGCCACTCATAATCGTAGGAACATATAGCAAGGTATTTTATGTGTTATATGTATTACCCTAGTGGTCACTAACATACATATTTTAATTATATTTATTTTGAGTTGAGTTAATTTTGTTTTACTTGGTTAATAGGAAATCTCAAACAATTGAAAAACTTTACTTCGGACAATTGGCTATTTGCGGCTGTTAAGCTAATCAAAGAATGTCATACCAACCATAGTCTAGGAAATAATGGGTTATCTTATCAGTCACTAATATATATTAATATCTATGTAGTATTGTCCATAAAAGGTTTTTTCATTAAATAGAAGCAAGTTATATCATGAATTTAATTACATCGACATGGTATTTATTTTCAATTGATTAATGTTTTTAAAATTGGTTAAAAATAAATTGCCGAGAATTGAAAAAACAAATACCTTTTTTGCAGTTGGCCATTAGCGGTTGCTAAGCCCAACAAAGACTGTCAACGGAAACATAGTCCAACTACATCTATGAAATATTGTATAAAAGCAAGTTGTATCACGTAATTTTTTACTTCGACTTAAAATTTATTTTGAATTGATTATTATTATTTTAAATAGAATGTACATCGCAAGAACTCCGTAGAGGGGAGTGTGAGGGAATCCAAGACAAAATCTATATTAGTAAGTGTTAACATACCAAAATTTTGATTATTTGAATTGGTTAATATCAAATTGCAGAAATTGAGAAATAATTACTTCGTGCAGTTGGCCAAAAGATTATTTAATTATTTTAGATTTGGAGGGTTTTCTCTATGAGAAAAACCAATCCCATAATGATTTGTGTAATCAAGTTCAGTAAGGAGACTATCAACTTGTGAGGTGGGCTCAAGGAATTTTTAAAGATACTAGTAGAAAAATGTGAAGTGGGATTTTGATCTACTTATCTCTCTTCCGATGAAGTTGAAAAGTTGATTAAGGCTATGCAAAAAAAATCATTGGTTGAATTTAAACTAGTTATTTTTTCGGGTAAAGAAAAAATTTTATTTAGGAGATGGGATTACAAAAAATATATTCAAAAGATTTGGAGTAGAGAGGATATTGTTTTCGGACCTACACACACATTGTGTATTACAATAGGACTAAAGGGAAACTCTTCATAAAATTTTATGGTGGGGAGGAAATCCAATGGAGAAAATTGTTTCAAATATAGGTGTTTGATGAACAATTTATACACAAACATATCACGTAGACTGTCTCAGGGTTTGGGTGTTGTCAAGGGAATAAAAAATTATAGCAACTAGAAATTATATATCTATTGATTATTTCAAATGAATTTACAATTATATTCATTCGTATACCATATGGTCACTCTTTATTTTATATGTTGAGATTATAAATTTAAAAGTACACAATATTTATGTCTTCACTTTGTGATTGCGTTGATATTATAGTTTTATAAAAAAAATTTGTGAATTACACAAATAAAATATTATCACAATACTATGTTGACTTGTGTTTAGTCACTTTTGGAAGATTATATTAATTTTGATTTGTTTTTATAGATCTAATCGGAAAGCCTCGAAATTATTACTAGTTTTTAGAGTTGAAGGTTTGATGTTTGGAATTTTTGTATTGGCCATAAAATACCTCATAATATGGTTCATTTTAGATCCGGGAATACCGAATACTTTGAATGAAAATTTAGTGCTCACTTGATAATTGTTATATCTATTTTTATCCCCAACAAAATTGTTCAACAAAACCCATGTAGGAAGAAATTCAAGAAATGGTTCTCAAACGAACTCACGCTTCAAATCTAATGAACAAAGTTATAGTAAGGTTCTAAAATGGAGGAACATGGTCAGGGAAGGAAGGAATCGTAGGCTCAAAGAAAAATAAATGGATAAAAATCAAAGTCTTCGAGCTCTACAAATGACTCAGAACAAGCCTCGAAATTAGCTAAGTATAGAGAGTCAGCGGAAACTACTAAGTGTCCAAACGGTGCACCTTCAAAGATTGAATCCAAAAGGGCAGACTCAAACAAGTGTCAGGCCTCCATGTGTCCTAGGCCCAAAGAGGGCAAGATTCAACAACTAAAAGTCAAAAAGTAGACATGGTAGGCCTAAAAAAGAATAAGTATAAAGGTGCTAGTGGAAGTTGCCACGAATCAGCTCGGCGCACCTCCAAAGGTAAATCCAAAAGTGAAGACCCAAATGTGTACAGGCTTGCCATGTAGTCCAAGTTAAAAAATGGTATAGAGCAGGCCCAAAATTGACTAAGTATAGAGGACCATTGGACAACACCATGTTTTGCATCCCCACAATTTCAAAGGCATGGCTCAAAAGGTGATTCCCAAACGAGCACCATCTCGCCATGTGTTCTGGGGCCGAAAAAAGTAGAGTGGCCATTGGAAAGTCCAAGATCCTGTGAAGGCATCCATGTGTCAACCCGACACTCTTTCAAAGGTAAAATCCTGAGCGGGTTTCCAAATTAGCGCGGACCTTCCACGTGTCCCAGGTCTAAAAAAAGGAAAAGGTCGGGGTTGAATAGTCAAAACAGTGACAGCCACTAGAGGGAGCCAAGTGTCGCATGATGCTACTTCAAAAGTAAAACTTGGGGAGGTTTCCAAATAAGCGCCAAGCCTCCATGTGCCCTTGGTAAAATGTATGACCCCACCAAGCAAAAGGACTTCGCCAAAACATGAGGAAACTGAGAAAGCCACGGAAGATGCCACGTGTCGGCCTCGACGCAACTTCAAAAGAAAAATCTAAAAGTGGTCCCCAAACATGCGCCATCCCTCCACATGTCCAGTTTCCAAAAAGATTCATTTTGATAACTGGTTCTTGCCATTTTTGTATGGTCCCGACTCAAATATTCAATTGGGCATGTATTTTGATTCAAAGGCTTGAAATCTAAAAAATTTGGCACCGTTAGAAAGGTCTCGGACTCGTCTACACCATGGAGATCTAAAACTTTAATTTTGGAGAAGTTAGGTGGGAAAAAATGAAGAAACATCTTCATGCCATTAATACAAGATCTATTTTCTCCAACAACCAAATCAGATTTGATCTGATCCACCGTTCTCCCTCCTTCAATGAGCCGAACAAGTAGTCAAGGAAAATATGACATATTTGGGGTGGATTTGCAGGAGGCATTGATGATCAGTGGTTGAGCTTCGAACTAGTATTCCCACCTCTCTCTCCTACTTCCCTCTGTGTTGAATCTATAAAGGAAGGGTCGGGGCTCATTAAAAAGGGTTGGACATTTCTGTTTTTCTCCCTCCCTTCTTCTTTTGTTCACAAGAGGATTTTTTTATCTTTCCAAACCTTCCATTCAATTTGTAATGCAATATTTTACCTCTTAGGCACTGTAATCCATTGTATCAACTTTTGGAGCAATAATATATGTCTGTGGATGATTCTTCACCCTCTCATGTGTTTATTTTTTCCTTCTAATCTCTCATTACAGTTTGCTTATCTATGCATGACATTTGCATTACATTTCTATGGTCTATGTTAGCTTGTAGAATGATTGTTCAACATTCCTTTGGTGCATCACCTCATTAGCTTAGATTTATTTTCTTGCATCCCCTTAACCATGTCTCCTTGGTAGAATAGAGTAGATTTAGAATAGACCCTCTACAATTTATCTTGTGTGCACCTTAATAGAGGAATAGGAACCAGCCTTAATCCCGAGAGCTCTCTTAACTCGCAAGGTCCCACACTTATAGAGATGCTCCATGTTGTGCAATCACACTGAAAGTCTCAAGCCATCTCGTTGCAGTATATTGGGGATGTAATGATTCTAAACTAATAATAATTACAACATCAAAATATTTTGACACTGCCTTATGGTCTTCATTTATGGATTCAAAAATGGTGAAGTACACGTTCATCACAAAATTTAGTTGGCTATGAGAAGCCCGCTTCAAGTTCATTTGGCGATGCCAACAATTTAATTTCAAAATAAATACCAAATCACAGATAGTAGACATTTTTGGTAATGTCTATGGTGAAAACAATATACTTTTGATCGATGACACGAGATTCTTTTTTTCATGAGGTCAAAGAATAAATTATCCTAAAACCCCAACATACTAGATATATGATGGAAAAAATAAGACTAATTTGAAAATTTATATTGAATTATGTACATGGTTAAAACAACAAGAGAACACAAGAACATGTGTAGATCATTGAAAATGTTAAAACACACCATTGACATTTTAATTATATACTTTGTTGAACCAAATGCAACAATGTATTGTGCATTTTTAGGAATAAAATAAATACCTTAAGGTTATTAAAGATTCCCGGTCTTGCAATCATTTTTTTGATTATTTTTTTAAAGAAAAACAATTTTTTCTATGGGTGAAGAGACAATCATGGATCATGGACCAATAAAAGAACAAAAATTTCCTAGATATACATAGTTTAAACTTAAACATATTTCAAAACTGGTGAGAACCTTATTCCAAATCAAAAATTAAGCCTAGCAATCACTAGCACATAAAAAAATAAACATATAATGTTTATTGTTTGGTAGATCGATGTTGGCTTCCTTAAAATCAATTTTTTTCCTAGTCATGCATGGTTTAATCTTAAAGACATTTTGAAAATGATAAGAACCTTATTCCAAAGCCAAAAATAATCCTAGAATCGCTAGACCATATAAAACATAAACATGTTATGTTTATTGATTTGCAGATCCATGTTGGCTTCCCTAAAATAATAAAATGATTTTTACCAGATATTCATATGTTAATATTAATGACATTTTAAGAATGATAAAATCTTGTTCCAAAGAAGAAATAAAGCCTAGTGGCCGCTAGCATGTATAGAACACAAACATTTTCTGTTTAATGTTTTACAGATCATTATTTTAAATATTTTTTATTTATTGTTATGTGGACATTGCCAAAAATGTAAAATTTTAATGACATGATTCCCTCATTCCTACGATACATAATTTGGCTTGGATGTTGGACAACTTTCGAGATTATATTCACACATGAAGATTGCATCATGACCAAATGTACCATTTCTCAAGGAAGCAAGAATTAAAACATATTTATCAAAAACCTTACCACCATTTAGAGTAAGTGTAATGCATATTACAATAGTAAAAATATACCTATTGAAGGATGAATTGTGGCCTATAATGCATATTATAATTGTACTTGATAGCTGAGTTGTGGCATATTTTGCAAATATTGAAGGATGTGGAAGACAATGTGGAGACGTACACGATGTCATTAAATCAATAACCCAATTACAATTATGTAATTTTTCCCTAGATTTAATTGATAACACTTTTCTGTATAATGTGTGTGACTATATTTAGTAATGTTATTTTCTATAATGTGTGTTTATCAATCAATGGAAGCCTTTATTCATAATCTAGCCAATGCATGGGAAAATATTGATGATGCCATCCATTTTTATTGCATCGACCTGCCTCACACAAGTCGAGGGACTACTTAATTGGGTTGTGCTTTCACCTACCCTCACTCATTTTCTCATGTTTCTCTATGATGTTTTCCCCTTCCCTCTCATGGAATGTACCTATGTTATTTTCATCCTATTGCATGGTAAGAAACATGTAATGGATTTCCTTTCTCCTATGTCTTCCACTCGTCTTCACAATGTCTTCCACATATGCTCCACACCTATTCTGAAAGTGATTGAGAAAGTCCTGGGAGTGGATTATCTCTAGAATACTAGGAGAGCTCATGTCAACTCTGAGATTAAAGGCATCTTTGTGTTCAATTGTCTAGTGTTGTGTGCAGATAAGGAAGTGGTCATGGCGGTTGCATCCCATTTCATTTACTCACGTCATCATATGGGTTTGGTTGAAACTCTAGAATATGTATGCCTTCCTATTCTCTTTTCCAATATGTATCCTTGTCCATCTCATTTATGGGTTGACAGTAGGATTTTTGAATCCTTGGAATTGAAAATTCGGGGCCTCCATCAATTTTATGAGACTTTTCAAATCATTTTTCGATCCAATGGGGTGTCTATCTCCATTGTTCCATCCTGAACCTATTCACACTCACAAAACCTACCTCTCCCCTTTTCGATCACATGGTGTAGTTGAATATTGTTGTTGGCTCGTCCTTTTCCTTTCTCTGGAATATTATAATGCTTGGCTCGATGGATCAATTAGAAGTGGAACCCTAAGGTTTCTCTATCATTCCCCCTTTATTTTTTGTGTTCACCGCTTTATGCTTTTGCAAGCTTGGTTATTAATGTTATATTTTGGCCTCGTGATTTACAATATTTCCTACTAGTTTTGGTTTTATATGTAGCCCTTCATTGATCAAATATCTTGATACTTGTAGGGTGGGGACCCATCCACCCTCCGGTTCATAGCTTTGGTCAAATGCGTTTAAATATTTAGAAAATAAAATTATGTAGTTTTTCCCTAAATTTAATTGAGAACAAGTCTCGTGTATATTGTGTGTGACTACCTTAATAATGTTAACATGTATAAGGAATATAAGGAATAATGTTAATATGTATAAGGATATTAATTACATATTGTTCACATCAATTTAAGGAATATAAGGAATTGAAAAATTATCAACCACTTCAACAATTAGTGCATTAATAGATATCGTGAAAACAATTTTATTTTTCTATGATTTATTCTTTGAATTTGGGATTCTAGCATGACAAATAGTTTTACAATGAAATTCAAATAATTCTTAAAATTATTTACCATAATTCTACCTTTAGAAAAGGATTTTTAATTTATTTCATATCTATATTTAAATATGAAAAGATATCCTCCTAATAAGGGGAGTAAGGATAATTTTCATTTTCATTTAAAGTGTCAGGTGTGGGAGGAAAATTTCCTAGCTTATTTCATCTCCTTCTTTTGAGGCATGAAAGGATGGCGGAAGGTGATGCAGGGGTTAATGATGAATTTTGTTTCTCATTTATAACTATTAATCGATGTTGATGTTTTTGTAATCCGGGTTTATTCCTCTCTTTGAATCCACATTTATAACTATTAAGGGGATGTTAATGCACATTTATTCCTCCCTTGGAATCCATATTTTATCTCGTTCCCTTACAAGTGCACTCCTGAGCACCGTGAGTGGCGCAAGTTTAACGCCTATGAAAATGACGAATCCTACCTGAGCGACCCTAATGATAAATGAATGTGTTTTCTACTCTCTCTCTTGCACCAAGGCCAGTGTGGTGCTCATAGTTTTTCATATCTACAGTAAGATGGGTGATCACTACACATAAACATTCCCTTATAAGGATCTCGCCCTTGTTTGTGCCATAGACACCTTAACAATGGATAAGGTCATCTTGGGCCTCACCTACGGTGGAATAATTGCTTGTAGGGCTACCACTTCCTTTATTACTATGTGCCTCCTAGTCTCAAGGGCGATATGTACCACTTCGACAACTACATGCGCTGTAGAAATGATGAATATTCTATTCAAGTTACCAATTTTTCTAAGGATAGTGAGGAATGTCAATATGCATGAGCTTTTCAATTTGTTTGTACACATCATGCATGTCTAAATGCCCATGGATCAGAAGATAGATTAGCAGTGGATTTGGTTTTGTTAATTTTGTTAACAGGAAGGATGCTCAGAGAGCTATCAATAAGCTCAATGCATATGGTTATGATAATCTTACTCTCAGAGTCGAATGGTCCACTCCAGGGTAATTTTTTTTTTAAATTGAAGCAAGGTAGACTTAAAAGTAGACATCTTTCCTTGTTTCTATGGATTATTTTACTTATTTCCGCTTTAGGTTTTGTAGGATTTTTAGTGTTGATAGGATCAGTTGTGTTTCACTTGAATGTAATGATTCTCATTTTATGTTGACTTCCCTTGTTTAGTTTAATGATTTATTTGTTTTCACCAAATAAAACCTATCAAATCTTAATTTTTTAAAATCATCATGAAATTTTTCTCATGGTATATTTTAGAAAATTGAAAGTTAAAATTTTAATTTTACCTTTTACTTTGTTGAGAAATCATTTGTGTACTTACAAAAAATCTGTGTTTGTTTACTCTCATGTAATATTTTATATCTTGAGAAAAATTTCTTAACATAGTACTTGAAAATAAAGAGTTTATCTCACATTTAGTTCAATATTACTTCAATGTAGACCAAACTCACTTTGCCTCTAACATGCTTCTTATCAAATCATGTGAAAGTAACAAGTATTGTAAAGTTAATTATTTGTTTTCTCTCTCTATGGTAGCAAGGGAGGTTTTAGATATATTATTTTTGAAGGACTATGACGTTGAAGGATATTTACCTATTCTATGAGTTATAATATGGTTCCCCTAACAATAATGATGCCATAATAAAATGACTAGCTTTTAAAATTAAGTTGTACCGAAATATGCAATAGATACATAGATGCACTATAAAGGACTTGAGTTTGTTTCTTTATTTTTCTAACATACATGTTCTCATAAGAGTGTCTTCATTGACATGCACTCGAGAGATCAATCGCCTATAATTTCATACGTCATCACTCACAAAAATATTATCTTCCATTAATTACATTCAATAGGTATCCACTTTAACGAACAAGTTTGTTTAATTTTATTTGTAGGTATTCAATTCAAATGATAGAAAAGGATCAAGCCTTAGTCAACATGTGGTTTGACAAGAAAGAAAGAACAAGGACCTTTCAAGAAGGGGACCTAGTCCTGAAGTGGGATGCAGATCGGGAAAAGCTAGGGAGGCATTCTAAATTCGATGCTATTTTGAGTGGACCCTACATGTTCACAAGATGTAAGAGTGGCAATGTATTCTAAATATCTACGTTGGATGGAGAGGAGCTTGATCCAAAGTTAACAAAATCTATCTTAAATGTTGTTACTAAAAGGAAAAGGTTTCACCATTATAAATATTAGCCTAGGATTTTAATTCCTCTAAGTGCGTATGCACATTGTCTTGTTATAGTGTAGTTTTCAATTTTCCTAAGTGCTTTGCCACAGTCTCATTACTCCTAGGTTGAATCATTGTGTAGTTTAGTGTTCCTCTAAAGGTGAATGTATGCCTACAATCCATTTCCAAAAGTAGGTGATTGCTCCAGGTCAATAGAATTTTCTACTCTCAGAACCTCATTTCTAATATTTTCTTATGAAAATTGAGAGTGCGATAATGGGGCAGATTCGTGGTCACCAAGTGTAAGCAGTTGGGCTCATAGTTTCGGGAAAATATCGGTATCAAGCTCTCAATCATGACTCCATGCCTAATGGATACTTCCAAAGAAACTAGTATCTTCATCTAGTAGGAAGATGTCCCCGTGAGTCACCAAATTATTGAAAAAAATTCCCCTTAGGAAATATTAATCAAACACGACCTCGCATAAGAAAATTGAAGAGTCGGTTTAGTCATACAAGCCCACATTTCAAAACTAGCAATCAGGTTACAAATAAGCTTGCAATGGAAATCCAAAATGATTCAACCTAAGCAAAGCAAAATGGACTTGTGGAAGGCGCTACGTGTTAGATTTGTGCAATTCCAAGAGTGAGAGGGAATAGTGAAACTCAAAACCCCACAGGAATTCCACGTGGAGTAAACAATGAGGGACCCGCCAAGGAATCGAATATAATTTTTTCACTTAAGGCCTTAATAGGCTAAGTATGAAAAGGTTAGTGAAAGCCTCCACGTGTCTCAATGGCGCAATGTCAAAGGTGCGATAAAGGAGGAGTCCCCAAACAAGCATGGGCCTTCTACATGTCCGAATCCCAAAAAAATTGAACCGGCCGTTGAAAAGTCTAAAGACCGGCAGAGGCCTCCACATGTCTCTTCAACGCAACTTCGAGTTAAAATATAGAGAGAGTCCCCAAATGAGTACAGGCTCACCACATGACCAAAGTCTCAAATGCAGTTTAACCACCATTGAAAAGTCAAAACTTGAAATGCAGGACCGGTGGATAGTGCTACGTGTCTCATCGGCATACCCTCAAGGGTCGAATCCAAAGGTAGTCCCAAAATGAGTGCCAACCCTCCACGTGTCCCAAGTCTAAAAAGGGGACACCAGCCATTGAAAAATCCAAGATCGGGACAGGCCGAAGGAATCCTCCACGTGTCTCTTTAGTGCAACTTCAAAGTTAAAATATGGAGCGAGTCCCCAAACGAGTGCAGGCTCGCCACATGGACAGAGTTTGAAATGGTTTCACAAGACATTGAAAATTCCAAACTAAAAATAGACTAGTGGATGGTACTACATGTCTCATCAAACCACCCTCAAGGTTTGAATAAAAACATGGTCCCCAAATGAGTGCCAGCCCTCCATGTGTCCCGTGTCCGAGAAGGGGACACGAGACATTGAAAATTCCAAGCTTGAGATAGGCTGTAGGAAGCCTCCATGTGTCTCTTTAGCGTAACTTCAAAGTTAAAAATCTGGAGGCAGTCCCCAAACAAGCACAGGCTCACCACGTGGCCAGAAGTCAAAAGAGGGGGCATAACCAGTCATTGAATCGGCTAAGGAAAGGAGAACCGACTGGAAAGCCCCACGTGTCCCTTCGGCACTCTTTCAGGGAGCGAATCCAAAAGTAGGTCCCAAATGTGTGCTGAACCTCCACGTGTCTTAAGTTAGGCATAGTTTCTCTGCCAATAAAAGGGGCTTAGGTAGAATACAAAAGAAACAGAGCAAGCCCACAGACAACGCCACGTATTAGTTCGGTGTAAATTCAAGAGTGAAAGGAGGCAATAAAATCTTAAGAATACACAAGGCTCCATGTAGATCTCAAGGGGTAGACTCCAAATCCAAAGTATGTTTGGAAAAATATTTGGTGAATCATAAAGCCCACCAAGATTTTTAAATGCTTGGATCTTAAAAGATTGTGAGAGCTCGCATTGGGCACCTAACCCTAACCTTCAGATGACCTCAACTACGACTGGAGTAAATATAGGTCGCCATTCTTGAGGCTATCACATTTCTCACCCACCGTCGTAATGAGGTATTTCTTGCCCAATAAGAAATGGTAATGGAGGCGTGGGTTATGTCATGAGACCCATTAATTTTGCAGGTGGATTCAATGCATCTCTTGGGTGGTTGAACAAGAGTTTGGATTTCTTCTACCTCCTTCTCTCATTCTTCCTATATATTGTAAAGAGGTGCATTTTTCTAAGGGTTGGACATTTCTACTCTACACCCTCCCTTCTTCTCTTTCCCATAAGTGGATTTTGTGGAGTCCAAGCCTCCCATTCAAATTGTAATGCAAGTTTGTGCCTCTTGGCCATTGTAATGCACTATATCAACTTTTGGAGTAATAATGCATGTCTATGGATGATTTTTAACCCTCTCTTGCATTCATTTTCTCCTTTCTAATCTCTCATTGCAGTCCTGGTTATTTTTGCATGGTGATTGTATTGCATTTTTATGGTTTGTGTTTATTACAAAGTAGGTGTTTCAGCATTCCTTTGGTGCATCACCCTTGTTAGTTTAGGTTTTATTTCTTACATCTCCTTAACCCTGTCTCCTTGGCAAGTTAGAGTAGGTTTTAGAGTAGATCCTCTGCAATATGAACATGTGCACCTGAACAGAGGAATAGGAACTGACCTTCATCTAGAGAGCTCTCTCGATTCACAAATTCCCACACTTTGAGAGATGCTCCATGTTATGCAATCACATTGAAATTCTCAACCCATCAAGTTGCAAACATCTAGGGGTGTTGTGATTCTCGCATCATTGTTTTTACACGCTGTGGGGACGAGAAGTCATATTTCAATTTTATCAAGATTGGGTGTGTGTCTTGCTAAAATTCTAGCCTTTGGAGGCTTTGGAGCAACACATCTAGAAACTCCGTCACTCAAATATTTTGGTTTTAGCAGCCCAAGTTTATCGAGTTCATGAGAAGAATAAAAACAAGGTCAAGAACTAGAGAAAAGGGGCTATTTGTCTATCTACATTTATCCTCAGATAGAGAAAGAAGAGGAAGAAGAGATCAAAGGTCTCCATCTCCACCACACAATACACTGTCAACACCTCTACCCGAAAGGCCTTTCATTCAATCAACTAGAGTTCTGCGACCAATCAGGATGGCACAACCCAACCCCTACATCAACTTCACCGCAGAACCTTGGCTCTCAATGCACAAAATCCAGTTCCAATTACAGCATTAAAGAACATTCCATATTTCACTGGAGATAACTAGACAACTCTGATTGACCACATCCAAGACATTGCAAATGTCTATGAGAATTCATGAAATTGTTGAAATGGACATTGCTATTAAGTTATTGGCATCCTCCTTTAAAGGTAAAGCTTTGCAATGGTTTAGGAGTCTAACAGCAAGGTCTATCCAGAATTGGGATCATCTGTGCACAACCCTTCATAACCAATTTGGAGAAAAGGGGGACAATCTATCATTGTTAGAACAACTGACAACCATAAAGAGAGCTCTTAGTGAACAACTTTTGGAATTCAACTTCATATTTCGAGAGGACGTAGGATAGGATTCTGGTGGCCATGATACCAATAGCTGAAGGTGCTTTTCTATACTTCCTCAAAGATTTAAATTATGATATTTCCATGATGATTCAATCAATGGGAGGTATAACTATACCCTCACCTATAACATTTCTATTAGAGCTGAAATTGTTTAATTCAGGCTAGTAAACTTGCACCTATTCCGCCTATTCCTCTATATCCAGAACTAGGAGCTCCTAGAACTAGCCAAAGACCAGAGTTGAATCCCATTCCAGCCCCTAGGAATCAAAGCAATAGTGAGGCTTATACTTCTTCAAGCACCTCAAAAGAGCTACAAGAGGTTATGAAGCAACTGTAGAACCTAGGAAATGAGCTAGTGACTATCAAGAGACAACAAGCTCAAAGTTCTAGGCCGTATCAACCTCCAAATTAGTATCAAGCTAGACCCCCATACCAATAAAATAGACCACCAACGTAGGCTAGAAATCAAAATCAGAGCTAAGGATAACCTCAAGCTGTTAGGCCATTCCAACCATATGATCCAAACATGGCTTCAACATGGGAGGCCTTGCATCCAACACAAAATAACATGTCTCGAGAATATGACTGGTGCTTCCCATGCAATCAACCTCATAATCAGTCAATGTGTTTTAATGGTGCCTTGAATCAAGATCTTATGATAACAACAATGGGTGTATAACAAGAGACAAGCCAAGAAGGAAAGAAGCAATAGGAATCAACTCAGTAAGAAGCACCTCCAAATGATACCACACTTGTCAATTGGCAAGATGAAGATTTTTGTGGTGTGAACCAAGCCCCTTCTCAAAGTGTAGCAGCCAATACATGGTCCAAGAGAAGGAATATTGGAGAAGGACAGTCATCAAATTCAAATGATCCACAACCCTCTATTACTCCGCAAGGTGTTAGCAATCAAAGTGTAGCTCTTAATGTGCAAGGTCAGCCCAAGCCACTTTCTAGACCGACTCAAGTGTCAGTTGTAACACCCATGTGCAAGAGAAGAATGTGTAAGGAAAGGGGCAGCAGAGAGATAAATCATCTCCATTCAACATCATTAAGCAAATGAAGAAAACAAATGTAAACATCTCAATGTGGGAGTCATTAGCTATCCCAGGACAAAGAGACCTATTACAAGCTACTATGGCAAACTGGTCAACATCAAATCAGCCACCCAATCAACAAGACAAGGTACTTACCAATGTAGCTCAACAAGGAGCATCAGATCAAGGAGGCCATCAAGGTAAAAATTTGAAGCCCCCTCCATTCTATATCTCATTGATCATAGGAGATAAGTTGATACATAATTGCATGATTGATTCGGGAGCAAGTAGCTCAGTCATGCTGAAACAAATAGCTGACCAGTTAGGTCTTCAATATGAAGTCATCTCCAAAGGTGTGGTGTAATTGGATGGAACAACAGTAACAATGGTTGGAGTAATCAAATATTTGAGCCTCACATTACATGCATGTCCCAATGTAATAGTGTTGCAAGATGTATCAGTCATAGACTTTCCACTACTCTTTGCATTGTGTTTGTCAAGAGACTTCACTGCCAAAATTTGGGGCTATTTGTCTGCTAATTGGTCACACATGTTATTTAGAATGAGGTATGGGGCTAAGGCCCCAATCAAATATGATCCCATTACAAAATTTCACATAGATCCTCATGTGCCATGTCCAATTAGTGAAAATTGTTTAGCATTTGATCAAGAGGATTACCCAAGCACCTATGAGGCGGATAAAAGAAATGGAAGAATCTAGGCTAGGATTCTATTGTTTGCATGAAGAGAATCAACCTCTTCCTAGCATCACCAAGCCAGACCACAAGGATGATAATGAAGTATGGTAATTATTTTTTGATGGCTCAAGGAGTAGACAAGGCGTAGGAGGAGGAGCTATGCTCATTTTGCCACAAGGTATGAAATATTACTCAACTTTTTGTTTTCAGTTTGCTTTCTCAAATAACACAACTGATTATGAAGCCTTAATCAAAGGATTACATTAAGGCATAAAGAGAGGCATTACAAATTTACAAGTATTTGGTGATAGTGAGCTAATTGTGAATTAAGTCAGAGGAAAAAATGTTGTAAAGAATGACCTACTCAAGAGCTACAAAAATAGGGTATGGGACCTAATTGAAGACTTTGAAGCTGAAAGGAACGATAACCAGATCGTACCAAGCCAAGAACATAGATGTTAATTAAACAACACGATCAATAAGATGAAAGTAATTTTCCAGAATAACTTTATGTAAACCTTTACAAACAAATGAGAAGCAATATCATATATTATTATGGAACTCAATGCAATACATTGAGAATGGGCCTTGCTTAAATAGGAAAGGAATAACAATCTAAGAACCAGTCAAGGTCGTAGATCAAGCCATAAATCAAGGAAATAACTAGTCAAGACCATAGATTTAGGAGAGAACTAGACATCAAGGATCTAGTCAATACCATAGATCAAGGAAAGAACTATACCTAACAACTAGATAATATCTCCTAATATCTAAATAAGATAAAAGAAATATCCACACACATAAGTGGGTGAGGATAAATACAATAAAGGTAAATAAAGTACCTAGGTGAACATGAGCTAAGGTAAATACCTACTCTAACAGAAGGTTTCAACATTGTGTCCATACCCAGTGTTGGTACCCAATGTTGCACATGCCATGCTTTGCTAAGGAGAAATGTGTTTTTTCCTTTTTATGAAAAAAACAGCTTTGGATCTTCCCATCTTTCTAATTTGATGAAAAATAACTCGTATCTATGTTTAAATGCTTTGAGTTGTTCATTTTTTCTCCATTCTTGCACCATTTTGAGGAATCTCTAAGTTTGCCCTGCGTTTTTGCCCTAATATTTTCCGTTCAAATGCCTTTGCCATTTTTTCCATTTTTCCCAGCCTTTAGAGCTCAATTTTTTTTTATTTATACTTATTTTCCCTCAAAAATCCCTTGCCATGGTTGTAAATTGCTTTGAATCAATTTTCATTTGTCCTTTGATAAAAATTTCTTCACCCACAAAGGAAAAATTGATTTTGGGCATCACTGGCAATTTCTACATTTTTTGACGGTCATACGGGCATCCTTTACCCATCAAATTTTAGCTCAAAAATCTTCTCCTACGTGGCCATTTGTGATTGGACAAGGTTCAACGGGTCTGCTCGAGAAACTTAGCATTTTTGTGTTTTTGGCAAAAGGTCTAAATTGTCCTTGCAAGTCTGTAGGCCCTTAGCTAATCAGAAGGTGACACGTGGTAGGGAAAGGCAGAGGTGTGGGAGTGTGGAAGAAATGGTAAAAAATTTCCTTTGGTGAAAATTTTCCTTTGTGGAAAATTCTATTAAAATGTAAATAAGTCTGCAAGCCCTCGCCTAATCGTAGGGTGACACGTGGCAAGGAAAGGCAGAGGTGCGGGAGTGCGGAGGAAATGGTAAAAATTTCCTTTGGTGAAAAGGAGTTAAAGTATGAAATGAGAGTGCAGGCCCTCGGCCAATCAGAAGGTGACACATGGCAGGGAAAGGCAGAGGTGCGGAGTGCAGAGGAAATGGTGAAAATTTTCCTTTGTGGAAAATGTTGTTAAAATATAAATAAAATTTGCCCCATAACCAATCGGTGAGGACACGTGTCCTACAGGAGGGCGGAGCCGTGGAGGAAAAATGGAAAATTTTCCTTTTTCCAAAAAGAGGCAAAATGTTTAAAATTGAGCCATGACTCCGTATCTAGTCATATTGCGCCACGTGTCAGGCCCAAATCTCAACGGCGGAGCGCAGAGGAAATCGAGAAATTTTACAAATTTTCAAAAAGGTTGGAAAAGGGTAGAAAGGCACCCCCGGGCCCATGTTGGATTATTTTTGCAACGTGGAGGGCTCGATTAAAGGGAGAAAGGAATATCAATGGTAGATGTGCATCATTTTTACTCGCCACCAATTTTTGCCCTAGAATGCTCCAGAAGTATGGAGATGTGTTTTTGCATCAATTTTCATAAATTTTTTGACAAATTCGTGTTGTTTGTGCTGCAGGACCAATGCAATTGGTTTTGAGGATCAATTTGAAGATCATAAATGTTTTTGAAATGTATTTTTCCCTAACCCGTCTAAAAACGTGAAATATCGATCCAAAAGTTACAGAGTCGATTTTGGAGGGATAAGGATGAAATAATGAAAGGAAGGGGGTCTACATGATTTAAAGATGAAAAATGTGCCTCCATAATGGATAATGATGTGAATTTTACAATGATTCATCTCTTTTTGAGACAACTAGAAACTGTTTGGACAAGTTCGATAAACGTCCATGTCTCATGAATCATGAGGAATTTTTGTAACAAATTTGATCCTTTGGCATATTATTTTCTTAGGAAATAAGGCTTGAAGGAGATTGAATGCTATATATTGCATGAATTTTTCATGCACAGGGTTGGAAGAGTTTAAAAAATCCTAGAAAACTAAAAATTTCACAGGAAAATCTAGGAAGAAGCTCATTCTCCGAGTGACCACTTGATAAACTCATGTAACTCTCTCTCTCCTTATCAGATTTAAAATCATGTTAGTTGGTTTCACATGTAAAGCCATTAACAAGCTCTTATATTCTTTTTCAAAACATTCCCTGCTGATAAATCTGATCATTTTTGAGTTATTCTATGTTGTCTTTGGGAAAAATCATGAATGATTACATTTGAATGCATTTCAAATTTGTTTTTCTTGTTTCCTATTGCAGTCTTAATGTAGTGCCCACTTCCCTTTGACACTTTTAGATAATGATCTTGATACTGTTGATCTTATTATGGACACTATTATGTTTTGTTTTAGTAGGATGGATAGATGTTAGATCATGGATTATTATTGATCTGGATTCAATTATTATGCATGATGATTATTAGAGACATTTTTATATGTGGATGATGATATATTGTTTGACATGGAAATGTGATGGATGATTGTTCAGACATGTGATATTGGATATTGTGAATAGAACTAGCATGAGAATTAATTGATGATGATATAGTTGATTAATTAAACTGAAAATGATAATGTTGATTTCTTGATGTTGTTGTGATTCATATGAATAGATGGTTTTGTTAGTATATTTATATCATTTTGGATGTTCTGATATGGCCACGAGGCCGAAGGAGGTATTTGTGTTTTGCAGGTTAAAATATCACAACAATGTCGGGGACTGGAGACTAACCATATTGGAATTCTAGGTGAATGCAACAAGGTCACCATGGCAACATGTTTTGTGTGTGTGTGTGTGTTGTATTATGTTAGGGATTCCCATGGGGAATTACCTTTGAATGTGACCATGGGGCTTTATGTTTTGTTAATGTGGTTTCTTTATTAATGTTTGCATGTGTTTATTTTGTGATGTGTTACCCTTTTCATTAGTTATATGTATTGTGTTAATGTTGTGGATAATCATGTGTTAAAATAAATAAATCAATATGTCATAAGAATGTGATTAATGAAGTTGTTGATTTTAAATGTAATGTTGTAAGAGTGTGTAAGAAATGTTGTGAGAATGTGTAAGACATATGTACGATAGATTTTTGGAGTGTTAAACACTTCATCCTCTTGGGAATTCGAATTTGTCCTTGGAGGTTATATTTGGAGGCTTGTGGGAAAAGTTAAACTTGTCCCACACCTCTTAAAATTATTCACCAACCATACATATGGTTTGGAGGTTAAATTTAGACCTTTTTAATTCATTTTGAAATGAGTACTTGTAAGTTTTAATTGCACTTCTCTTACATGTTTTAAATTCAGTCCTTTTGGGGTATGGGTTATTTTGGAGTGTGTAAGTTAATTTGTCATTTTATTTATTATGTTTAGGTGAATGATGTTGACTTTGATCTTGGGGTTGAGGAAGAATGATGTGGCATCCCACATGGATCCACATCATCCTCTTCTCTTTCCTCTCCTTAAATATTCAAACTCCATGCTTGTTTGATGGTTGTTGAAAATTTACATACTTTCCTTGGGGAAAATTTCTTGTTGTTTTGGAGTCTTGCTTGTGGAAGAAGATTGGAGACCATTGCATGTTTGTGTGTTACTGATTTTGGACTATTATTGTGGCATTGGGAAGCTTGTTGATCTTGGAACAAACTCCATTATAGAGAGGTAGGAACTTGAGCCTTTTGAAAATGTTTCTTTCTCTTGCATGCATGTATGAAATGGTTGATGCTATTATGTGTGTGTTGGTTGGTTGGGTAGGTTGCTTAGGACATGGTGTAGGAGAAGGTTATGGGGGTTTTAAATGGGGGCATAATGGAATGCAAATGGAAGCAGTTTTATTGTGGAGGGAGTTTGGGATTAAGATCCACCATGGAAAAGAAATATCTTGCATTTCTTACTATTGGGGGCATAAGGGAGAAAATTTGGGGGGGCATAAGGATATGTGAGATGGTTTATTTTGGTGGGTTGTATTGGTGGATTCCCATTTCCCATTGGGAGGCATAAGTAGTTCCCCATAGATCCTTGCTCTTGTTGGCTTGCTTGATGAAGCCTCAGTTTTGTTTACACTTGTTTAATGTAGTAGTGAACTACATTCTTCTTAAATGTGTTTTGAACGTGAAAATGTTGCATGTTTGTTGTGGAAGCCTTTATTGCCATGTGTTGTATTGCATCTATTATTTCAATATGGTTGGGGCTCGGGGCCAATGAGAAAGGATGGCTTCTCCATTCTCATTGGATGTCTTGGTTGGGTGGAGAGCGTTGCCTTTCCCCCTTCCTTGTTGTGATCGAGATGAAAAGATGAAGAAAATAACATGCTGTTGTTTTGGGCAAAAGGAATATCCAGTTTTGACAGTCCCTTCTAGTGAGCAAGTTCATTGTAATCCTTCCCACTTTGGAGTGGATGAATTGTATAGAAATTTGTAATGTGAAGATATTTGTATTGATAATGGAAGATTGAATTGTAATGTGAAATGTAAAGAAGTTATATTCTACTCTCTGTTTTGAAAGGAAATGTGAAAGAATGTTACATGCATTGCATTTTGTATTTAGAAATCAAATGAAAAAGTGATAAGTTGTAAAGTTGTTATTGGAAATAAATAAAGGAATGCTTCACTTTCTCAAACTTACATGGTTGTATTGGAATTGAATTGCTATTGTAAATTAAAATCTCTGTTGAAAAGAAGAATGCGTAGGAAGGAAGTATATTGTTTTTGCATCCTTGGAATTATATTAAAATTGAAATCAGAATTTGTAATTTTGACTTGGGAATGAATTTCTAGAATCAACTGAATGTATTAGACTATATTAGAAATAAGTTGTTACATTTAAATGATGGAATTGATAAATAGATCCTTTAAAAATTTGATCACTGGCATTGTAAATTCTAAAACTGGTAAATCTAAACAAAATGCACAGTTCAGACCTGCACTTAATAACCAACTTAAAAATGTTATGGAATAGCATGCTAAGACACTAAGGAATTCAATTTGACAAAGAAAACTTAAGAAAACAACTCGACCATTGCTAATTTGAATACAATCCCTCTAATAGTCGTTTTCCTGTCATTTGACAAAAAAATACAAACTTGAATCAATTGAACAAATTAACTTTTCGAAAACACTCTAAACCCTCCTAGATCAATTCTCCATGTCTACTTGACATGTTGAGTGAAGGAGGAAACCAAATTTTATCAAAAGTGAAAGTTGGAAATTACCAGCTTGCAAATTAAAAGCCTCAGAGATCATTTTTACAAAATTGACCCTTTAAATTTCATCAAAAAGTAAATTTTATATTTCCTGTGTAAAGAGGGCATTGAGAGCTTATCGAAAATTCCTCGTTTTCCCAAAACCGAACTTTCTAGCTGAAGTTATGGCCATTTGAAGTTTTACTTCAATTTGGCATTCAAAAAATAAAATAAATCTAACTGTTAACTTTAATTTTTGACTTTGGAAAAATTTCCACAAAAAGTTTGCGGCCCCCACCATCCCACAACCAATCGAGACCTGCCACGTGGCACCTCATAGGAAGGACAAAATTTAGACTTATCTTTCTTAAAATTTTACCTTGGGATAAATCTTCCTATTTTTCCCGCATTCCCGCTCACTTGAGCCAATCGATGCTAACATGTGGCACGGTGGAGGGACAGACCCTTTTTGAATTTGAACTTTTTAGGTATTTGCACCTTGGGAAAAAATTCCAAGTTTTCCCCGCATCCCCATTGGCCTGCAGCCAATCGGAGGGCACCATGTGTCCTCTTGGAGCTACGGCGGAGGTGTGATTTCTTTTCAACCCTTGACCCTTTGAAAATTTTGGGGAAAATTTTTCATTTTTTCCCCACCGACCTATAGCCAATGAGAAGGTGCCACGTGGCACCTTGGGGTGGCAACGGGGAGGGAGGACCCCTTTGTTCCTTTGAGTTTTGGCCTTGGGAAAATTTTTACAAATTTCCCGTGGCCCCGCATCATCGCCCCCACCTCGGGCTTTTCTTCTTCCACGGGCGCATGCACTCGCACGTCCCCTTCTTCCTTTTTGTCCTCCATCAACGTAATTGTGCAAAATCCTCCCACCGCTCCACCCTTCCCTTCCCCTCTCCGCTTTGCGCCAGGACTCGACACGTGTCCACTAGGGACCCGCAGAGGCACGAAGGAACTTATGCATTTGTGCCACACGATGGGAAAATTTCCCAGTCACCCCGCGACCCACCAAAGGGGATTTCACCACTGCATGACACGTTTCCCCCTAGGAGAAATTTTGACCTAAAAAATTTGGCCGCTCATAACTTGAAAAATATAGGGAGTTAGGAGGACTTTTTTATATCACTTGTGTTTAAAATATCACTCGATCATCCTTGGTCTCATTTCTTGTGATAGTTTAGTGGAATTTGTAATCTCACATTCGGAAGAGCTTTCATCTGATAAAGAGATAAACAAATTTAAAATCACTTTACCTTCCTTGACTTCAAGGATTGTTTGTAAACCTTTGGGTGTACCTTAGGTCATGATTAAATAGTGATTGCTAAATGCTTCATTGGTTCATTTTAACTCAAGATTTTGTGATACATGATCAAAGATTGTATGGAAAAGTGTATATCTAGGCCTCCATTTGATGCACATATCCTGGTTGAAGGGATAATTAACCATTTTGATACTTTATGTTGGTAAGTTTCTCCATATTTTGCTGAAATCATCAAAGAGTCTGAAGCAGACTTTGGTTTGTCTTATCTAAACTCCCACCCAAAAAAATCATTCAAAATAACTAATCCTACCCTCGTTTTACCCCTTTTTTGACTTTGTTTACCCACATAAGATAAAAATCCATTTGCTAAAGTATGTAGAATAGATCGGGATTTCAAAATGTCTTTAGTAATCCTTGTCTTGCATTACAAGTATCTCCATAATCTGGAAGTGACAACTTGTGAAAGTCAGATTTGGAGTGTTAATCATATTTTCCCAAGGCTCTTTTCATACTATTTACACAAACTGAGGGATATCTTCATCTCCTTCACTATTTTAGGGTTACAAAATAGGTTCTCTTACCTTGGTTGAAAGGCACAACCTAAAACATTTAGGACAAGATCAAGTCCTATTTGAGTGCTATCCATCTCTCCACAAATATGAGTTTCAGTTAGATCATATCCTCGGCTACAAAACAACACACACCATGATCCATTTGTCTTTAAGCTTCATGCCATATCTTTGATGCTACTCAGACTGAAAAGGAGAACAAATTTGGGTACCAAAGACCCAAAAAAAAAAAGAATAAAGCTGCAGAGATAGGCTTGTAGCAGTTGGAGCAACATTTGATGTGGTTGATAGTATCAAAAGAGGAAAAACACAACCACATATCCATGTGATTGTAAGGCCATCAGTTTTAGACAATAACACAAGCTGGCAGGTGTTTGAAAATGATCAACAGATCATAAATTTCCTGCAAGAAGAGGCTAAATTCTTAGCTAGGAATTAAGATAAATTATAGCAGCGTAAGGATCAAGTAGTGCAGCTACAGACCAACAAGCTTCCTAGAGGTTTGGTGACACTGGAGTCAATATTCAATCCTAATGACCAATTTTGTAAAGAGAAAGCAAACATTAAGGTCAAGGGAGATGATTCAGAACCTATTTTTGTTGGGGAAGGAAAGACACTCCAAATTGGAAAGGTGACCACTGAGCAAGAGAGATATGAATTCATACAAATTTTCCAAGAATTTCTAGACATTTTCACCTAGAGTTATGAAGACCTACGAGGATTCAATCCAAAGTTGGCACAACATACAATAGAACTGGATCCAGAGGCTAAGCCCATCAGGTAGAAACAAAGACCAATCAACCCACACATTGAGCCTCTAATGAAGAAAGAGCTAAACAAACTGATAGAGGAAAGCATTATATTCCCAATCAAGCATTCAAGCTGGGTTGCAAACTTGGTACTAGTCAGGAAGAAGAATGGAGAAATTAGGTTGTGCGTGGAATTTCAAGACTTGAACAGAGCATCTCTCAAAGACCACTACCCACTCCCTTTAATGGAAAAAATATTACAGGTATCCGGCTCAGAAAGATTTTCTCTCCTGGATGGATACTCGGGGTATAATCAGATAATGGTGAAAGAAGACGACCAGTTCAAAATGGCTTTCACCACTAAGTGGGGCGCCTATACATACAAGAAGATTCCATTTGGATTTTCTAATGTCGGGGCCACCTTCTAGATGGCGATGGACATGGAATTCAAGGGGTTGATTAAAAAAATAGTACTGATATATCTTGACAATATCACTGTGTTCTCCAAAAATGTAGCAGATCACCTTTTCCATCTAAGACAAGTATTTCAAAGATGTAGGAGATTTGGGGTATCATTGAATCCCAAAATTGCATATTCTTGGCTCACAATAGTAATCTCCTAGGCCATATTGTGTCAAAGGAAGGATTGTCGATCGACCCAAAAAGAGTTAAAGCAATTTGAGCACTTCCCTTACCAAGTCATAAGAAGGCTCTTCAGAGCTTTCTAGGAAGAATCAATTTTGTCTGTAGGTTTGTGCCAAATTTTGCTACTCTTGTGAAGCCAATAATACTTGATGTTGAAGAAGAGAATGGAATTTAGGTGGAAAGATGAGGGAAAAGAAAGTTTTGAATCCATCAAAGAAGCCATATCCCAAGCTCCAAATCTCTTCAATCCAGAATTCTCCAAGGACTTCATGCTTTATGACTTTGGTGGTGGGGACACAATTTCTACAATCCTAGTACAATAAAACAAAGGGGGATCTAAACAACCAGTTTCCTTCTTTAGTCAAGGCTTGGAGGAATATGAAGTCAGGTACTCTTTCACCGAGAAGCATTTCCTTGCAGTGATCAGGAGCTTAAAGAAGTTCAAACACCTAGTCTCAAACAACAGGATCCAACCATTATTTTCTCATGTGGGGGTCAGGGAATTCATTTTGAACAAGGATGTGAATGAAAAATATATAGGATGGATCATTCGTGTCATGGAATATGACATTGAAATTAAGGTCACTAAGCTGGTTCATGGAAACATATGTGTGTGAACAGCTAGCCTCGAGTCAACAAGCTGATTTAAGCAATGAAAATGGAGTTGTCTTAGTACTACAAGATGGTCAAGAACAAGCAAATGATAATGTGTCTATTCCTTGTTGGACTCAGAATATGATGCACTTCCTGTAAATAGGCCTATGCCCTCAAGAAATGAGAAAATAAAAAAGGAGATACTTTAGATTACAAGCCATTCCATATGTGCTCGTTGATGGTGTTTTGTTCAAAAGGGACATCAATAGTGTTCTACTGAGATGCATTGGAACAGATCAAATTGAGAAGGTGTTATAGGAGTTTCACGATGGAGAAGTCGAGGTCATTTTTCTATGTGAGTAATAGCTCTCAAGATAATGAAGGTGGGATATTATTGGCCCACGGTGTTCAATGACTGTTACACTTGGATCAAGAAGTGTAAAAATTGTGCGTTCTTCATAGGCAAGGAAATATTAACAACACTCCCATTACACACAATTTAAGTTGATGAGCCATTCATGCAATGGGGATTGGAATTCATTGAGGTCATCAATCCAAACTCAAGCCAAGGCCACAAATGGATTCTCATGGAAATAGACTATTTCACCAAGTGGACCGAGGCAATAACACTCAAAGAAGCAAACAAGTCTAGCATACTAGATTTTTATGAAGGGATAGTGACTAGGTTCGAGTACCACCACTATCATATCGAAAAATTCCTTAGTGTTCTTAGGCTCCAAGATCACGAGAATGGGATGTTAAGAATGAGATCTACTTGAGCACCTCTTCAAATTATTACCCATAGGGTAATGGGCAGACAGAGTTCATGAACAAGAATTTGATAACAATCATCAGAAGGAATCTAGATGAAAATCAAAGGATATGGCATACAAAGATAAAATCAGCATTATGGTCCGACAGATCCCACCAAAGAAATCTATATGTAATTCCCTAAAAATGTGGTCTATAGGAAGGAGGTAGTGTTTCTTATATCATTAGAGCTTCCCACATTGAAACTCATGAAGTAGTTGGAATTATCTGAGTTTGAGCCAATGAAGGCTAGGTATGCAAAGATGATAGAATTAGAAGAAATCAGAGAACATTCCATTCAAATGATAGAAAAGGATCAAGCCTTAGTCAAGAGGTGGTTTGACAAGAAAGCAAGAGCAAGGACCTTTCAGGAAGGGGACCTAGTCCTAAAGTGGGATGCAGGTCGGAAAAAGACAGGGAGGCATTCTAAATTCAATGCTATTTTGAGTGGCCCCTACATGGTCACAAGATGTAAGAGTAGCAACGCCTTCCAATTTTCGAAGTTGGATGGAGAGGATCTTCCAATCCTGGTTAATAGAATCTATCTTAAACGTTGTTACTGAAAGGAAAAGGTTTCACCATTGTCAATATTATCTTAGGATTTTAATTCCTCTAAGTGCGTATGTACATTGTCTTATTGTAGTGTAGGTTTCAATTTCCCTAAGTACTTCAGCACAAGTCTCATTACTCCTAGGTTAAATCATTGTGTAGTTCAGTGTGCCTCTAAAGGTGAATGTATGCCTACAGTCCATTTCCAGAAGCAGGTGAATTCTCTAGGTCAAGATAATTTTCTACTCTCAGAACCTCATTTCTAAGATTTTCTTATGAAAATTAAGAGTGCAAATATTGGGGCAGGTTTAGGGTCACCAAGTGCAAGAAGGCGGGCTTGTGGTTTCAGGGACAAGATTAGTATCGTGCTCTCATTTTTGATTCCATGCCCAATGGATACTTCCAAAGAAATTGGTCTCTTCATCTAGCAGGTAGATGTCCCCATAAGTCACCAAATTATTGACCAATTTTTCCCCTTAGGTAAAACTAATCAAACACGACCCTGCATAGAAGAAAATTGAAGATTTGGTTCAGTCATGCGAGCCCACATTTCAAAACTAGCAATCAGGTTACAAACAAGCTCGACAATGGAAATCCAGAATGATTCAACCCTAAGTAAAGCAGTGGACTCACGGAATCCACTACGTGTTATCTCGGCACAATTCCAAGAGTGAGAGGGAATAGTGAAACTCAAAACCCAGTGAGAATTCCACATGGAGTCAACAATGAGGGACCCGCCAAGGAAGCACATATAATTTGTTCAATCAAAGCCGAGAATAGGCTAAGTACAATAGGGTCAATGAAAGACTCCACGTGTCTCAATGACGCAATGTCAAAGGTGTGACTGAGGAGGAGTCCCTAAACAAGAGCATGCCATCCATGTGGTCTAAATCTCAAAAAAATTTGAACCGAGTGTTGAAAGTCTAAAGACAAGCAAAGGAATCCACGTGTCTCTTCAGTGTAACTTAAGACTTAAAATATGGAGCGAGTAGCCAAACGAGCGCAAGCTCGCCACGTGGCCAGAGTCTGAAATGGTTTCACTGGTCATTGAAAAGTCCAAACTCAAAACAGACCAGCGGATGGTGCTACGTGTCTCATCGGCATACATTACAAGGTCAAATCTAATGGTGATCCCCAAACTAGCGCCAGCCCTCCATGTGTCCCAAGTTCTAAAAGGGGACACTTTGTCGTTAAAAGCTCCATGCTCGGGACAGGCTGAAGGAAGCCTCCACATGTCTCTTTAGCACAATTTCGAGTTAAAATCTGGAGCGAGTCCCCAAATGAGTGTAGGTTCACCATGTGGCCAAAGTCCTAAACGGATTCACCGGTCATTGAAAATTTCAAACTCGTAATAGACTAACAGAGACGATGCTATGTGTCTCATCGGTGCACCCTCAAGGGTTGAATCTAAATGTGGTCCCCAAATGAGTGCCATGCCTCCATGTGTCTCGAGTCTAAAAGGGGACACCGATCGTTGAAAAGTCCAAGCTCGGACAGGCCAAAGGAAGCCTCCACATGTATCTTTTGCATAACTTTACGCTTAAAAATTTGGAGGCGGTCCCCAAATAAGCACAAGCTTGCTACATGGCTAGAATTCAAAAGGTGGGGTAGAACCAGCCATTGAATTGGCTAAGGAAAGGAGAACTAGTGAAAAGCCCCATGTGTCCCTTGATTGCTCTTTCAAAGGGGCGAATAAAAAATCATGTCCCAAATGTGCGTTGAGCCTCGACATGTGTCAGGTCAGGCATAATGTCTCCTCTAATAAGAGGGGCTTAGGTAGAATACAAAATAAATAGAGTAGGAATGCAAACGATGCCACGTTTTAGTTCTAACAACTTCGTGGAGTGAAAGGAGGTAGTTAAATATTAAGAATACGCAGGGCTCCATGTAGATCTCAAGGGTAGAATCCAAATCCAAAGTATGTTTCAAAAATGATTTGGAAAATCATAAATTCTGCCAAGATTTTTAAATGCTTGGATCTTAAAATATTGTGAGAGCCCGCGTTGGGTGCCCGAACCTAACCTTCAAATGACCTCGACTACGAATGGAGTAAATATAGGTCATCATTCTTGAGGCTATCATATTTCTCACCCACCACCGTAATGAGGTATTTATTTCCCATTAAGAAACGGTAATGGAGGCATGGGTTGTGTCATGAGACCCATTAATTTTGTAGGTGGATTTAATGCATCTCTTGGGTGGTTGAACAAGAGTCCAGATTTCTTCTACCTCCTTCTCTCATTCTTCCTATATATTATAAGGTGTATTTTTCTAAAGGTTTGACATTTCGCTTTGCACCCTCCCTTCTTCTCTTTCCCGTAAGTGGATTTGTGGAGTCCAAGCCTCCCATTTAAATTGTAATGCACATTTTTGCCTCTTGGCCATTGTAATGCACTATATAAAAGTTTGGGGTAATAATGCATGTCTATGGATAATTTTTAACCCTCTCTTGCATTCATTTTATCCTTTCTGATCTCTCATTGCAATCCTAGTTATTTGTACATGGTGATTGTATTGCATTTTTATGGTTTGTGTTTATTGCAAAGTGGGTGGTTTAGCATTCCTTTGGTGCATCACCCTTGTTATTTTAGGTTTTATTTCTTACATCTCCTTAACCCCGTCTCCTTGGCAAGTTAGAGTAGGTTTTAGAGTATATCTTGTACAATATGAACATGTGCACTTGAATAGAGGAATAGGAACCAACCTTCATACGAAGAGCTCTCTCAATTTGCAAAGTCCCAAACTTTGAGAGATGTTCCATGTTATGCAATCACACTGAAAGTATCAACCCATTGAGTTGCATACATTCAAGGGTGATGTTATTCTATAAACCCTTAAAATTTACTTGGGACGTCCGAGGATTTCCCTAATTTGTGCATTTTGTGAGTTATGGATGAAAGTGATGGCATCTGATAGAGTGAGATGTGGGAAGCATAAATAGGAGGATAATGAAGATCTATAATTTCTTCTTCCACTACTTGAATATAATGGACTGGATGAATAATATCTTCGAATACAATTTCAACGAGTAGGGCCAATGGTGGTTCACACAACTACCATGTGCATCGAATATGGATTACATTTAATGATACTCTCATAGTCTAGATCATCACCCTCTGCTAGTTTTTCTTAATATCTTCGATAATTCTCTGAGTTCAATGAGGTTCAATCACATTATAGTAAATAAACCCGGAAGTTTTTCAAATCTCTTGAAATTCATTAGACTAGAGGCCACTAGCTCGTATAAAAAAGAAAACATGGTCATTTTATTGTTTTACGAGATAAATGTCATCTTTCATGAAATCATTAAAATATTTTTCCAAGATCTCGCATGGTTTAATGTTAATGACAATGTAAAACTGATAAAGACCTTCTTTCAAAGAAAAATTAAATCCTAACTGACGCTTGCTAAAATATAAAATAGAAACATGTGTAGACACCTAAAATGTGTACCCTTCAAATCATCATTTACATCTACAAAAACCCTTATCCTAAGTCATAATTCCTTTGTCATATTTACCTCACATAAATATTATTCTTACAACTATCAAAATCCTATCCTAACCATCTAAAACCACCTTTAAATAAAAATAAAACACATATTAACCATTTCATAACTCCCTTAACCATTATACCTCATCCCGAACAACATAGAAAATTATCTACCCGAATACAAACCAAAACAAAATCGTTTAAAAGTGGTTTTAACCACATTTCCACCCTAAATCCCAAAAATCCTAAATCACCAGCAATTCGGGCAATCGTTGGTGATTATAAATGCAATTTTTCCAATCACCCTTCGGGATCCTCTATTGCGAACCTCAAGTTCTTGCTTTCGATATTGTCTTCAAGCATTGTGCACATCACCATTTAGCACCTGGACATCAAGATTATCATCAAGCATCATTGTGAACCATCGTCAAGATTTTTCAAGGCATCTTAGAGCTCATATGGATCAGCTTTTGCACCATTTAGCTTGCAGACTGCATCAATTATCATCATGTCATCCTCAAGCAAGGTTTGAGGCATCTTTTAGCTTCATCTTGATCCAAGGTACTTTTACAATCTTCATTTATCTCTTATCAACCATATTTAATCATTAATCAGTCTAGAACATTAATTTGAAACATTAAACATTTGTTTTTAATCAATAATTGTAAAAATCCACCTGAATTGCTAGTGATTGGCCCAATCGCTAGCAATTCCTTGTCAAATTTATCCTTTGTCAACTTTTATCAATTTTTTCCTAATTTTTTTCTATCTATTTTATCAAACCTATTGCGTCTAACATGTTTTTAAGCATGGCTCATTGATTATATGAAAATTGGTGGTCAATCACATTAAATCACAAGCATTCACTCATTACCAATAGTCAAACAACCTTTCTATTGGGAACAGTTCAACATCATTCATGAAATAAGTCTTTGTGTAATCGGATTTCCTAAAACTGAATAAGACATCGAATATCATATTTAATTCGTACATGGCATTGAAAAAGAAGTTGAAAAATTCTGGTATAATTATTTCAAACATGTACAAATTACATCCACACTTACGTGGGCCACATTTGAAGCTGCACAAGACATACTATTCAATCTCGATTTTTAGTCATATTTTCCTACTATCCTTGTATCCATATGTCTTATATCCATTTATCATTTATCACTTATTCAAAGTATAAGTCACTTGATTATTTATGAAGCAAGCTGACATCCTTCGAGAATCCACTTGGATTCTGGAATCAGCCCTTCTCGAGCAGCTCACCTATCTATCTATCTAATCCATTTGGTTTAATGTGTTTTAGTGTAGGTTTCTTCGCATGACAAGAGATTGTACACACCTTTAGATGAACCACAACTTATATCAACGTATAGCATCAAAAACCACCATCTACGGGTATCGTTAACCCATGTGTCTTCTAATGTCTATTTTGTTTTTATTATTTTACTTTTTTAATTCAATAAGAAAGGTAAAAACTTCTCCAAACATTCTCGCATGCCCGGTGGGAATGGATATCTAGTCCCTTATTTATTTCATTAAAATTTCAGATTTTTCACAATGGGGAGATCACTATAAAGATCTTGAAATTTTCAAATGATTATTATCACCCTTGTTGGAGTACTATATTCCATGTAGAGGTCAAATTTACCATACACCTATGTGTATAAAATAATTTTTAGGTGGCACTATATTTTTCATTATCACCTTTTAACAATTCAAAATAGTGTTATTTATACACTAATAATATATAAAAAATAAATTAATATGTGTTTATTTAACTTTTTAAATATATATTTATATATTTTGCATATAATTCTATACAAATATGACTGTCATACTTTTAAAATACAAGTCACATGTGATTTTTATTTAAAAAATTGTAAGTCTATTACAACTAAAATTATGAAAAACGTGTAAACAAGCATCAAATTTAACCCATATATTCCCTTTATGATTTTAAAGAAAAATTATCGTGAGGTTGTTAACTTTGGTTAAAGTATGATTGAACTATTATTGGGATTTGTCATTCCCTTGTCTAAGTTGTTTAAATTTGTATTATATTAATATCTCTTGTAACTATGTAAACACTATTATTTATCCGTGTGGATAAATATAGTAACTAGAGCGAAGGTGGCTAAATATGACAAGTGTCAAAGAGATCAACTGCACATATACATTTGGTCATTGATGGATGTTATTTTCATAGAATTTCATGTGTCTTGTTGAACACTATTTATAATGTTAACATTTACCTCATATATAAAATGCATACAAAAATTATATGAGTATGCAGAGCATCCTCCATACCCATAATTATGTTATCCCTTCACAAATCCTCTTTTACAATGTCAACATTCATCCCAAAACCAAACAAACATAGAACCAATCACAATATGTGTGAGTTATGTAAGTGGTTGTGCATTCCTTATTCAACCTACATCACACAAACACCACTAATTCAGCCTCATATGTAACCACTAGTGTTGTCATATTAGCACATTGTATGTGGATTTAAATGATTCAATACTTAAAAATGTATATATAAGTAATGTGTTAGTGGCACTTATGAAAATCATCTTTCCTTATCCCAGTCATAAAACTCCCTCCATATTTTTCCAATACCCAAGCCATTCATTTAAAAACATTTGAAAATGAATGGGAATAAGATTTAGAATTAATTCTCTTGATGAATTTGGAACTTGACGGGCTCAAACTTTTACCTAATGATTTGTATATTATGAATGATTTATAAAGTCTTACATCTATTTGGAGCTTCTCCTCCTTTTTTAGAGGATCACAACTATGAGTTATTAAAACCCTTGATTGTAGTCACACTCAGATGTAATATGATGAAAATATATGTTAGCATTTTATGTTAATGTCTAGTGGTCTATGGGGTCTACCACTGGAGTTCCAATTAAGCATATGGACCAAGTAAACAGGAGGAAAAATTTACATTCAAAATGAATATCTAGTTAAGGATGGGATTACACAAAGTTGAGATGATAAATAAAAATAGAATTCCTTATAGTAACTAGGTTAGAAGATATTTCAAAATATAATAGACTTAGTTTTTAAACATACGAAAAGTCCCTCCATCGATTTTATCTTTCAAATTAGTTCATACAAATGATACCTTTTATATATGTGACTTTTTGAAACAAAGAAGAGGATCGCCTAATTTACAAGGATTTTTTAGGTTGACGATTATTAAAAAAAATTTATAATCAATCATTTTGAGTAGACATTCTTGTTATCAAATTTTTGGGTCAACAATACTTTCCCCCAAAAAAACATACAATTCAAATTGAGGCCCCACATTGGAATGAAAAATCCATACAATTTCAATTCCTTTATTGAAAATTGCTCCAAACACTTTCAAGTCCCACATTTGAATGACAATGGGTATCATGAATGGCCACGGTTGTAATGAATCCATATTAATATTTACAAGTAATAATTACAATATATATGATGTGGACCATTTATCTCAATGTTGATAGATTTTTTCATATTTCCTTTATAAAGTTTGCACCCCTTTCTCACTTGGTGGATCAACTACTTTCACTCTAATACTTACCCTTTACAATTAACTCTCATCTCAATTTCTCCTTTCTCAACATCTCATTTCCTTTTACAAAAATTATCTTTTTCTCCTCGATATCAATGTATCCATTATCCCATGCACACATGACACATTTCCATTTAGTCATTGATGTGTATTGTTGGTATCCAAATTGATTCTCCCTTGGAAATTGAGAAGCATCACAAATTTAGCAAGACACTGAGAGACGATAGATCATATTATGATTCATTTTGTAGCCAAGGAGGGGATTCATCTGACTCTTTGTCACTCGGGCATCAGAGAAATGGATATCACCTTCATTAAGGATTTGATCTATCCTCACTACTTTAGGTTATTCCTGTTAACTAGGGTGAGAGGACCTATTTTGTAACCTTTGTTGGTGAAGGAGAATGAATATATCCTTCTTTGCATGAACTTGAAAGGAAACCTTGACAAAATATGATCAATGCACCACAATTTAACTCTCACAAGTGTCACTTCTAAAGAATGGTGATATTTTCTATACAAGGTTTAAGGTTACTAAAGACATTATGGAATCTTGATTGCTTTTACTATTTTTTTATTCATTTTTGGATATACATGGAGAATAGGGGTAGTTCAAGTAGGATTCATTGTTTTTGAATATTTTTTGGTGGGAGATTAAGTAAGATAAACTTGATTTTGCCAGATCTTTGAGAACCTTCACCCATAATTGGAAAACTAAATGAAAAAATGGTTCAGAATAGCTAAAATATTCCTTCAACCAGAAGGTGTTCATCAATGGAGGCCCAGATTTACACGGTATCACACAATCTCAAAGAATTTAACATGAAGGATCGATCTAAAGACTCAATTAAACATTAAAAACCCTTGGATCCTCATGCCTAAGATACACTCAAAGGCTTAGAGACAATCTTTATCAACAAAATGATAGTAAAGTGATTTTAAATTATTTATCTCATTATAGGATGAAGGCTCTTCTCGTAATGAAATTGTAAATACCACTAAACTATCACGGGGATGGGATCCTGTGTGATTTGGAGGGATTTTAACACAAGATTGCAATAGGAACAAGAAAAACTACTTGCAGACATTCTAAAATAAAGCAGACATAAATTTGACCAAGATTAACATAGATTAATTCAAAGTTGATTAGATTCACCAGGGGAAAGTTTCTTTGAATAGTCTCAAATATTTTCAATGGTTGTACACTTGCAACCAACTTGACACGATCAAATCTAAAACATAAGAGATTAACAGGTTTCTCAGATGGTCTCTCAAGAAGATGGGATTTCTCAAATTTTCTCATAAAAATTAACACCCGACCCTTTGCAAGATTATTCTCATTGCATTTATACATTTCACTTGCTCACTCATCCCAAATTTTCCCCCCAAAAAGAAGAATATTTGAGGAACCTTTGCTTGTTACCAATTTGTCTTAGAAAGTGATGTTTAAAAAAATTGTACCCGAAATATGCCAGTGGACAAAAAGATGAATCATTGCAAACATTTCCATCATTGTTTTAATTGGGGCACCCAGTCATCTACTTTGGCAACACGTTTTTAATCTTTTGCTACTGTAACTCTTCTTTGCATCTATCTTCTCTAGTAATTCACATTTTTACAAGTGCCCGAGCAATTCTAACTTCAAAATATCAACCTCTACAATCCTTGGACTCATAAATTAAGCTCTAAATCCATTAAATTGCACTTTTCAGACAAAAATGACAAGGAATTTTATCAAAAATGATGAAAAACAATGCACACTCACATCTCTAGGAGTCTTGGAGAAAAATGGTGGTAAAATCAGATGCAATGCACAACAACCATTGATTCTACCCTTTCTCAACTTTATATTAGAGTCATCCATGTGCTAAAATATGATTCAAAGCGGGCCTGGGTTTCCTTTTGAATTTTATGACTTTGGAGGAGAAAATGCACAATTTTCACATTTTTCCTTGTCCCTTCGCCTTTGAAAATCAGGCTTGACACATGGCTTAATCTAGGCCTTTAATGGAGATTATAAAAGGAGCCAGTGGAAATCCCCATGTGTCTTATTGGTGCAACCGCAAAGGTGAAGTACATAGGAAAGTTTCCAAACAAGCGCGGGCCTTCCACGTGCCCTAGGCCCAATAAAATTCCCTTTAGGCCTTTGAAAAGTTTTAGTATAAAAGAAGCTAGCTGAAGCCTCCACGTGTCTCACTGGTGCACTTTTGATATGGTGCCTAAAAGTGGAGACCCTAAACAAGTGCGGGCTCACCACATGTCTCAACTCGATACAATTTTTGAAAGAATTTTAGGGACCAACGAGAATGTGCCACATGCCTACTGGTCCGAGAAAGTTTCTTCGGTCGTTAAAAATTCTAAGTATAGGCAGGGTGAGCGGAATCCTCCAATTGTCCCTTCAGAACTTCTTGAAAAGTAAAGTACAGGGGAAGGTGCCCAAATAAGCATGGGCCCTCCACGTGTCCTAGGCCTTAGAAAGTTGCTTGAAAATTTTAAGTATAAAGAGGAGCCAATGGAAGCCTCCACGTGTCTCCCTGGCACAACTGCTAAGGTAGGACTTAGAGGCGGATCCTAAAATGAGTGTCGGCCCTCCATGTGTCCATGGTCCGACAAAGTTGCACTAACCACATGAAAATATGTCTAAGTTTGGGAAGGGTAGGTGGAAACCTCCACGTTTCTCCTTGGCGCAACTCCAAAGGTGAAACCAAGAGGCAAATTTTCAGATGAGCGCAAGCCCTCCATGTGGACAAGACTTGAATTGAAGCAGGCCTTAGAGTTTCAAAATGCCTTGTCGAGCCGCATCCAATCGAAAGGACCATGTAGCTGAAGATGCTTTAGATATAAATTGGCTTGGAAAACACACCCATCAAATCGTAAATGCGGGGAAATCACCATTTGTGCCTTAATCAATTTTTTCTTTAAGGAAAAATAATTTGGACATGATATAAGGCCCAAATTTGATCCACGGTAAGTGGAGAAGGATCTTTCAAAAACATACAAATGAAGAAAACATTTCACACATCCGGCAGGGAAATAGAAAATATGACAGAGCCCGCAGATTGAAGAATTTTTAGAGTAAATATTGATCACCAAAGATGTACATCATTGTTATAGACATGCATCTTTCATGTCGAATAATGTATACATTAACGAATTTTAAATTGTGAGGAATTTTAGCATTTAAATTCTAATCTTATGTTTGAGGTTGTTTAGATTTTTGGTTTGCAATGTGGAAGGAACCAAGAAAATTGTTGAGATTAATTGTATTGAGCATGGTGGTTTGATGACCGACCAAGATAAATCATTTTGTAGGGATATATGAATGAAATGTTGACATTTTTACACTCATGCAAAAATGGAAACCCGAAACATCATTTCAAATGGAAGGAATTAATGAGATGAACCTAAATAAGGGGAAGACATATGGTTTCTTAAAGGTTTTAAGCTGCAATAAGTGGATCAACAAATAGAAATGTAGCTATGTGTCCTATTGTAGATCGCAACAACTCACGTATGTTGTTATTCCATATTCACCTTCATCAAAGTTGCACAAAATCTCCGAAGAGCTAAAGTACAACCTCGAGGAGCATGGAAATAGCTGCAAACCTGAGAAGTTGGACTCAAAAATAGCAAACATAGTTGTTGTTTGCATGGCTGAGAGTTCATTTTTAAGTTACAGGTATTTTTAATTTGAACATTTCCTATGATTAAGTGTTGTTAAGTATGTTTTTGAGTTATTTAATTCATTGTATAATCATTACATATCATAAGAGCTGAAAGTAAAAGGAAGTACATAACTCAATTATAGAAATAATATCATTTATTAATGAGGAAATTTCAATGTTTAACACACAAGTCGTGAGATGTAACCTATGATTTTTAAAAAAAAGATACATGTGCATAAAGAAAAAAAAAGAATATATAATAAACCCACCATTCCTTGGGTTTTCTTCCATTCTTCATTGCTTCAGCCCATATCCATCATCTTCATCTTCTACATCATATTATTCATCAATGTACCTAAAAGGAGAAAAGATATCGCTTTCGAGATCGGGGTTTAATCTGTAATCAAGTGCTAACTAGCTTCAAGAAAATGAATCATTTGAGATCAAAAACACAACGTGCATCAAAGTAAAAGATAAATATTTGAGAAATTAATATCTTCTAAGCTCATGGAATTCACAAGCAATCATGAAAGACAAAAAGAAATAAAAGAAAGACTATGGAATATAAGAGAGGCCAAAAATCATATTATTTTCTAACTATTTGATTATGTGTACAGTACATGTTGTAGTAGAAGAACATTTAAATTATGTATTATCAAATATAGATTGCAATCAATGCACATAACTCAAACAATAACAACTAAAAAAGAAAGAGTTTGAAGATAAACAAAATTAGATGGCAGATTTTCATAGAAATCATCATTCGAGATCTTAAAGATCATTTTCAAATGCAAAGGAGGAAATAAAAGCTACTACTATAAGAAAGGAGTTGCTTGAGGTTTGAGAGATGAAATTACAGGTCAAACTTAAAAGCTATGCATTAAACATAACATATTTCAACTTCATCAAAGCAACATGCCTTAATGATTAGTGATCTAAACCATAAGCAAAAATAGCTACAATCCTTCATTCAAGTAAAGATGAAGTTAAAGTTACAAGTGTAAAATACATCAAAAATAGAAAGGATCGAGGTACAAAAGCCTACATTACATCCAATTTCTTTTCCATTTTGAAGTGAACAAAGGAGATACATTTGCAAGAATTCAACAAATGACATTTAAGCATCAGCTCATCAATTTCATTTTTCAGTTCAATATCATAAGATACGATTTCACGCTTTCAAGTATGAAATTGAAGCACTCATAAAAGATAAGTATAGATGCAAAATAATGGAGCTAATGTAATCATCAAATGCAGATATTGAAGAGAGAAGTGTTTTAGAATTAGTCTTAGATCAATTGTGTTTTACAACTACATAAACAAAGATTTCAAAGTACATCATCATGAGCTATTTAGATATAGCCACATCTACTATATTAAGGAAACCATCAAGTAAAAGCATCACTACTATGTCATATAGCCAAAATATACATTGTAGGTTCAAAATCGTGGTTGCAATATTAGTGATCATGGGAGTATTTCAAATACCATCAAAGAATGAATGCTCACGATGAGAAAAACAAACCACCTATGTTGAATAAGTACATAAGATGGGTTTTTAAAATAATGCAAACTTGCATTTTCTACAAAGTAGATCAACTCTCGATTATAAGCATTGAAAGCAAAGTGAAAAATAAAGCACCTGTAATGTATAAGCTTGAAAAAACTTGAGCAAAAGCAAAAGATACAATCTATAAAAGAAATTAAAAATCAAGCAAGAAGAAACTAGTTGTCTATACCTTTTCAAGAATTATCTTCTATTTTATTTAAGAAATAACAAGTATAGTTTTTCCAAACAACAATCGTTATGGGTGTTTCAAGTTTTGCAAAATCTTTCACACACGATAGGGACATGAAAACCTTACCAATTGAAGCAAAATTCCATAGAATACAAGAAAACACAAAGAAATTTACATGAGTTTATATCAACTTTTTCACTCCTTACGCGAAATCAATCTTTGAAGAAGCAATAAACCGCCTAGAACTAGTTCATTTTAAAATACCAAAAAGATTACAATGATTATAGTGCAGATTTATAGGTTTTTATGATACATTTAATCTTACGGTGAGCAAATTCTTCCGGGCTCGAATTATAACAAATGAAAAGAATGAACACAATGATGGGAATAACAAACCCAATTCAAATAAGCAACGAAAACCCATATTTGTTCAAACTAAAGAATACCTAACTTGTATTTCCCTAAGAAGAGTCAAGATGAAATGACAAGTGAGCTACTTTACATAGGAAAACCCACGACTCGAGTATGGTCAACAATTTATCATGTCATGGAAAATAGAAACAAAAGGCCAAGCCAAGTTTAGAATAAATAAAAGCAAACCCCTGCATGAATGGACCAAATTTTAGAGATAAAATGCAACCCCATGATGCTTTCAAATGCACAATTTTTCAAGGATTGTGAATAAGAATATGAATGTGTTGGGTTTTAGAATACCCATCAAAAAAAAGTTTAAGAATATTCAGATAAAAGGTAACGAAGAAACTATGGTGCTCAAGAGCAAGGAGCTAAGATCACCTTTTCAAATCAATGGTGTTCAAAATGCTTAGTATGGCAGCCATAACAATCAAAAATATCATTTTGCATCTATAGAGGCACCAAAAAGCAAAAACAATAACCCAAAAAGGGTTTTTCATCAGAAAAAAAAGAGCTAAAAACCCATGAGAAGAAAATGTTTACATCATTTAAAAGAATGTGAAAACCACATACTCACCTTCAAAACCAACAACCAAACTAGGAGGAATTCAAACAATGCATGCTCAAGGTTTCCAAATGTCAAAAATACAATCGGGCTTCAAGATCATCAATAATGGCAACATATCGCGATTCATAGAGTTCAAGTCATCAACAATGGAAAAAAATCAAGTATACATGCTTCAAAGAAACATGGAAACCAAAATGGTAATCGAGCTCATAAAATGAACATGGCTGCCATGATAAAAATTTAGCAGAGATTCACTTCAACAACATGAGCTCAATGAAATGACCGAGATCAGGTTTTTAAATCTTTATTCACCCAACCAACCATGGTGAAACCTAACTCAACCTGAGTTTAGATTGACGATCCAGATCAAAGGAGTACAAAGATCAATGACCAAGGGCTAATTCTCAATTCAATACAACCCCAATCGAATGACTTAACAAATCAATGATAGTAGATCAAAAGGATGTCATATTAATGATCAATATCGAGCATCCATATCCCAATACTAACCAAAGTTTGAATATGCCACTAAAAAAAGAATGGGTTGAGTCATCGTGGGGGGGTCAGGTCCCAAATAATTCAAAATCATTGGATTGACCTTATAGGGTCTAAGACTATGATGCTACAAAAATATTTTAAGATGCCGACAATATTATAATGTGTGCAATGATAAGATAAAAAAATGTTGTCCTAAACTCATATGCCATGATTATAATCAAAATGGGCCAATAATTATATGTGTCATGGTCGACAAAATAATAAAAGGGGTGGCCAAATTTTCAAACCAAATAAGGTTATTAATAATAAAATTGTATTATTGTTCAATATTTTACATTATTCATGCCTGTGTAAAATCAAATGAAGGGATCCAATGATAATACATACCATGCATTAGTCAAAGAAGGGTAAATTATTACCTTTGTTTCTCCAAATGGATAAAGTAAAGTTCGAGTGGCATGAATAAGGAGACCAAGCAATGCATGAATAGGGTCAAAGATCATAACCATCACATGGGCCATGAAAGGGAAAAATTACAGCTTTTTTCAAAAGATTACCTTATTTTTGCAAAAGAAGGATATTACTATTATACACATGCATACATGTGGTCCCCACATGGGTGAAGCTATTTTTCCTACGTCTTTAAGCTTAAAAATTGTTTTACTTACACAAAATGTACATTTTGCATACCTTCACAAGAGGGCATAACAGAGAAGAAGACAAATTTTTGTTTGCAATGTAGGTGACTATGCAAGTGTTACATCGTAGGATTAAATATTATTATTTAATCATAAACTACAGGACAAAGAAGAGATTGCATGCACATTGGAGGAGACTTGCACATCAAACAAGGGCTATTATTAGCTAAAGTATTTACCCAATTTATTTATTGTATTAAAAATAGAGTAATCAACTACACTTTGACTAAGTGTATTTTTGTAACTAAGGCTATTAATGCCTCATTGTAACTGCATGGTTATTTTATTCCTTTATTTATTCATGATAAATTATAAAATTAACATGCATGGGCAAGTACAAACTATATCCTTTTTAGGAAGGGTTGGTGAAATATTTTTGCTATATATTGTGTGTATTGGCAAAGCACAAAAGAGGAATTTTTGGATGTAGGAGTGTTGAAGAAAATTTTGGCCATTTTTTCCTTGAATGAGAACCAGTTATTGTATTTCCAATTATTTGCAGTGGTGTGTATCTTTCTATTAGCTCTTGTGAATTTTAATTCCTTAAATTAATTATCTTACCTTGCTGCAAATTTGGTGTTTTCAGCATAGTCTTAGTGTGCACATTAGCTTGTTGTGTTTTTGTGATTTATCCCTCAACTCATAAATGTTTGCCTTAGAATTTAGCTGAAAACCCATTGGTTCATGCATCTCGCAATTTTTTCTCAATTTTATTGTGCATGTACTCAAAGAAAATCCCTCAATCAATTTGATGTATCACCCATTTCAATTCAATTAGAACCATCTTTTTACCCCTAAAACTTCATAAAATCCCAAAAAAATGTTTAAGATACATCAATAAGGAACCAACCTTGATAATGGAGACTCACCTCAACAATAGGTATACCCATAGGCCTGAGGTGTTTCCATTGTATCTACAAGAAATGAGGGAATACAACAATCTTAGAACCCATGTTTGTATCCCTCAACAAGGGTGTTCTTCTAAGAGATAACAATTTTTGGCACCCCATGGGACACTCACAAAATTAAAATTTCACTTTTTGAATGTGTTTCCATCATTTAAACAAATCAACCATCATGCATACTAGTTTTTGGGACAAGAAATAATATTGATGTATTCCAAAGATTGAATATCTAAAGTAGAACTCATTTGGCGACTCCATAAATCTGATTTCAGACTAGTGCAGTGTTTTTCATCATCAAATTCTTCAGCTATAAAATTTTCAAGTATTTTTCAAGAAAATACAGATATGTTATTTTGCTTTTTTCAACTTATTTTCATGACCAATAGACATGTTTTTCCATTTTCACATATTTTATGAGGTCATGCAATCATGACATCAATTCCTCAGTGGAATGCTTCTATCCAAGAGTTGTATCCAACATATCCACAGTCTTATCATCCATATTCCTAGTCAGATCAACATTATGACCCCTATCAAAATGAATATCCCCATAACCCAAACCCTGCACATCAATATGATTATCAATATGATAATGGTTATGCTGTCCAAAACCAAGGTTATGTAGAAGGTTATGCAAATTTTACACAAGATGAAGAGGTTGAAGGAAAAATTCATGAATTAGAGCAGATCATGGAAGTACTGAAAGTGCAGTTGATGCAAAGATTACATGATAAACAACCTGGCCTTAGGTAACCCTGTCAATTGGGATGACCTAGACCTAGGTTCTTCAATCTGTAAAAAAGGCTTGAGGTAATGCATGAAACCCTTAATAAAATGATTGATTTTGTTTTATCTTTACAAGTAGTGGATAATGATAAGCATCAGGTTGAGGAACCTTGTGAATGGGATGTTCCTACTTACCTTCCCCATCAAAATCTAGTGCCCTCATGCATTCCTTTCTAGACAAAACAACCCATTTATCAAGTTCCAAGTTTTTCAGGCTGCTCCAAATTCTGATCCTTTTATTCCACAATCACATACTGAAAGGAAATACATGTTTCCAAGCTAGCATTTTGTTGTTGTTCTTAATATAGACCTTATAACCTAGTCTCTTATTCAAGAATTGTCAACCCAAGATGAAATCAATCCCACCCTCATTTTCCTTCCATAGTACCAATTCATGAAGGAGAAAATCAGAATATCATCAAGGAGGGGTAGCCAATTGAAGAAAACAACAGGATGGAATTCTTGAAGAATCTACAGGGATGGATGTCAAAGTTCTAGTTTGATCATGTTCCGAGTTAGAAAATGAAACCATGCAGGAGGTATAATGTAGTTTTGCATAAGCTCAAAAGAAGGTGGAAGATGATCAACAATCTACATTTTTTGAGTTTAGTGTACATGAAGGCACCATACTCACACCGGTCAATGATTCATCATATCTTTTAGTCTCGTCTAAAGAGGATTTTCAGGTCAAATTTGATAATGAATCAACAGATTTGGTGCATGAACAACATGTTTTTAGGTTGACGAGACCTTATTCTTAATAACAAAGAGATAAAATCAGCCATGATAGATGAATAACAACATCTTTAAGAGGATGATTTTGAAGAGGCTGATTTCTTGTCGAAGTTGGAATATTGCATTGGTGAAGAACAACCTTTAGAACTCACTAATTTTGCAGTCTCATCATTCATCTTCCATTATATAGAGCCTCTTGTTGCTAAGGTCTCTTTTACACTTGAAAAAGAGCAAGAAGTTCCTTTGGATGCAGATCCTTTCTTTCCTCTTTTGGAAAAATCATTTTAGAGGAGAATATGTCAGAACAACATGTTGTCTAGATCAGATCTTATGCAAAAAAACATGATGAATTATCTATCTTACATATTTTTGTTGAAACAAAATGAGAAAGAGGCAGAATCAGTCATGAAAGTTGTAGTACAACAACTTGAAGAAGATGAAATATGTTCACATCAACAAAATTTATTAGAAGATCAACTAGAATTTTTCAGCATGTTTTGGTGGTTTCAAATAGAACAGATAAGTTTGATGTTGGAGCTGAAAAATCATTTAGAACATTAATTGAACAACATCTTGAAGAGGCTATAAAGCTTTCAAAATAACTTAAGAATGTACTTAGTGGTGAAAAGGAAGTTAGTGAGATAGTGTAGATCAAAGAAATAGATCTGATCAAGACAATCATTTTATTTGCGTTGAGGAAGAGATGTCTTATCAAGTACCATGTTGATTTTCGGATGGTTCAAGAGTGCCAAATTTCATGTTTGTCTTGGATCATAAAAGATAGTTTGAGATTCTCTATATAAGCCCTAAATCACTCCAAAGCAAGTGGTAGATGACATAAAAGTGTTTATTAGTTATTGGACTGATCTTCTAAACAAATTAAAGGTACATGGATTCTATATAGTTCTGTCATGTTATTAGTTTTCCAAGTTGCATTCATGGCCTCATTTTTTGAGAAAGGGAAGCTACTTTTACTGCATATTTCAAGTTTCATTTAGCTTCAATTCTTAGTTGGTTAGAGTAGGGTAGACTAGGATTTTTGTTTCAATAAGTGTATCTCATGCAAATTTCAAATTTTAATTTCAATATGTGCATTCATGCACGTGATCTGGTTCACTAGATCCTTTCCCAACTTTAGTTTGTTTTTCAGAAAGGTCAGTTTTTCATAAAAGGAAGATTTTGGTTATATGCTTTTGACTTCATGCCTAATGGAAAAGAGAAAGGCACTGGTCTTAAAGCTACCAGGAAACTTTCCCCATAGGATCACCATAAATGTTGATAATTTTTACACTCATGTAAAAATGGCAACTCTAAACTTATTTTTAGATGGAAGGCATTGATGAGGTAAACCTAGCTAACAGAAGAGATACGGTTTTTAAAGGTTTTAAGTTGCGTAAGTGGATCAAAAAAGTAAAATATAGTTGTTATCTCTATTTTTCCCCCTGAAAAAATTGATCAAACATGACCCCATGTAGGAAGAAATTCAAGAAATGGTTCCATCAAACGAACCCACACTTCAAATCCAATGAATAGGTTACAAACAGGTTCTAAAATGGAGGAGCATGGTCAGGGAAGGAAGAAAATAGTGTCAAATAAACCAAGGGTTTAAAGGAAAAGAAATATATAAAAATCAAAGTCTTCGGGCTCTACAAATGACACAGAATGAGCTCCAAAATTGGCTAAGTATAGAGAGTCAGTGGAAGCTACCAAGTGTCCAAACGATGCACCTCAAAAGATTGAATCCAAAAGGGCAGACTCAAACAAGTGTCAAGCCTCCACGTGTGCTAGGCCCAAAGAGGGGAAAAGTCAACAACTAAAAGTCAAAAAGGCGGATAGGGTGGGCCTAAAAGGACTAAGTATAAAGGTGCTAGCAAAAAAGCCACACGTCGTCAGGCTCGGTGCTTCTCCAAAGGTAAATCTAAAAGAGGACACCCAAATGAGCGCGTGCTCACCACATATTCCAAGTTAAAAAAATGGGGCCAGTGGGCCCGAAATCGGCTAAGTATAGAGAATCAGCAGATGGTGCCACTTGTTGCATTAGCGTAATTCAAAGGCATGACACAAAAGGAGATCCCCAAATGGGTGCCAACTTGCCACGTGTTTAGGGCCCAAAAAGTAAGAGCAGTTGTTGAAAATTCCAAGAGCCTATGGAGGCTTCCACGTGTCAACCCAACACTCCTTCAAAGGTAAAATCCTGAGTGGGTTTCTAAATGAGCGCAGACCTTCCACGTGTCCTAGGTCTAATAAGGGGACAAGGTCGGTGTTAAATGGTCAAAGTAGAGACAAGCCGGTAGAGGGAGCCAAGTGTCATCATGACACTACTTCAAAAGTAAAATTTGGGGTGAGTTTCCAAACAAGCGCCAAGCCTCCACATGTCCCTAGTTAGATGTATGGCCCCGCTAAGCAAAAGGACTTAGCCAAAACATGAGGAAACTGAGAAAGCCATGGAAGATGCCACGTGTCATCCCGACGCAACTTCAAAAGCAAAATCCAAAAGTAGTCCCCAAACATGCACCAGCCCTCCACATGTCCAGTTTCTAAAAGACCCATTTTGATAACTAGTTCCCACCATTTTGTACGGGCCCGATTCAAATATTCAAATGGGCATATCTTTTGATTCAATGCTTGAAATCCGACAAATTTGGCACCATTGGAAAGATCTCAACCTCGTCCATGCCATGGAGATCTGAAACTTTAATTTTGAAGAAGTTAGGTGGGGAAAAAATGAAAAAAACTTCTTCATGCCATTAATATAAGATCTATTTGCTCAACAATCGATCGGATTTGATCGATCAACCATTCTTCCTCCTTCAATGCATCGAACAAGTAATCGATGTAGACATGAAAGATTTGGGGTGGATTTGTAGGAGGCATTAATGGCTAGTGGTTGAGCTTCAAATTAGTTTTCCCGCCTCTCTCTCCTTCTTCCCTCTGTGTTGAATCTATAAAGGAAGGGTCGGGGCTCATTGTAAAGGGTTGGACATTTCTGTTTTGTGCCCTCCTTCTTCTTTTTCTCACAAGAGGATTTATGGAGCTTTCCTAACCTCTCATTCAGGTTGTAATGCAATTTTTGCTTCTTAGTCACTACAATATATCAGTATTGACTCCTGAGCAATAATATATATGTCTGTGGATGATTTTAGAACCTCTCATGTTTTTTTTTTTTCTTTCTAATATCTTATTACACTTTGGTCATCTATGCAAGGTGTTTGTACTACATTTCGTGGTATGTGTTAAATTGCGAGACGAGTGTCTAACATTCCTTTGGTGTATCACCTCGTTAGCTTAGATTTATTTTATTGTATCTTCTCATCCATGTCTCCTTGGTAAGATAGAGTAGGATTCATAATAGATCTTCTGCAATTTATTTGTGTGCACTTGAATAGAGGAATAAGCACCGGCCTTAATCCGGAGAGATATCTCAACTTACCGGTCCCACACTTTGAGAGATATTCCATGTTGTGTAATCACACTTTGAAAGTCTCAACCCATCCGGTTGGAGACATTTAGGGGTGTTGTGATTTTGCACTAACAGCTTTTGGCATGCCCGATGAGAGAAGAGGTCTTCATTTTATTTTGCAACAAGATTGATGTGCACTTGTTGCAAGTTCTAGATTTTAAGAAGATCTAAAAGTTGCACATCTAGAGACTCCAAAAGGAACAAAATCCACTAGTTTCAAAGATTCCAAGCTTTCCAAGTTCATGAAAAGAATACAAACAAGGTCAAGAACCATATAAGAGGGAATGTTTTTCTATCTGTACTTGTCTCCGGACAAAAGAAGGGGAGAAGAGCCCAGAGGTCTCCATCTCCACAAACTAGAACCTTGTCAACACCTCCTCCCGGTAGGCCATTCATTCATCAACAAGGGTTCTCGGGGCAATCGAGAATGACACACCCACCTAACCCATATGTTGAATTCATTAGTAGTAGCCCATTCACTCTCAATGCACAAAATCTAGTCACAAAGTGGTAGCATTAAAGATCATCTCATATTTCATGGGAGAGAACCATGATTCTCCTAGTGACTACATCCAAGACATTACAAATGTCCAGGCAATCCATGAGATCATTGAGATGGAAATTGTAGTCAAGTTGTTTGTCTCTTCACTCAAGGGAAAGGCTTCACAATGGTTCAAGAGTCTAGCAAAGAGCTCCATTCGGACTGGGACCATCTCGTAGAGCTCTCCACAACCAATTTGGAGAAAAGGGAGATAACATGTCCTTATTAGATCAGTTGACAACCATCAAGAGAGCTCCTAGTGAGCAGTTGATAGATTTCAACCTCATATTTCAACCTCACATTTCAAAGGATATGGGACAGATTCCATTAGTAAGGCCCACAAATGAAGGTGCTTTTTTATACTTTCTTAGAGCTCTAAATTATGATATTACTTTAATGATTTAATCAATGGGAGGCACCACCTTACCTGCAACCTACAACATTTCCATAAGATCTGAAAATTGTCTAATTTAGGATGGAAAACTTGCTCTTAGGCCACCTATGCCTCTATACCTAGAACTAGGAGATCTAAGCACTAGCCAAACACCCACATTAGCTCCTATAGGTACTCTTAGGAATCAAAGTTAAGCTGAAGCCTCCACCTCATCCTCTATCACCTCAAAAGAGCTTTAAGAAGTTATGAAATAGCTGCAGAACCTAGGGAATGAGTTAGTAACTATCAAGAGGCAACAAGCTTAGAGTTCTAGGCCATATCAACCTCAAGCCCAGTATCAGGCTAGACCCCCGTATCAACAAAATAAGCCACCAGCTTAGGCTGCAAATCAGAATCAAAACCAAGGACAACCTCAAGTTGCTAGATCTTTCGGGTCATATGATCCAAACACAGCTTCAACATCAAGGGCCTTGGTTCCAGCACAAAACAACATGGCCCAAGAATATGATTGGTGTTTCCCATGTAATTATCCCCATAACCAATCAATGTGCTTTAATGGTACACTAAACCAGGCCTTGATGGTATAGACCATTAGTGTGTCACTAGATTTTATTCAAGAAGAAAATTAGTAGCAAGGATCTTAGCAATAGGCACCTCCAAGCAAAACTATGCTTCTCAATTGGCAAGCTGAAGACTTTAGTGGAATGAATCAAGCCCCTTCTCAAAGTATAGCTTCCAATACATGGTCCAAGAAAAGAAATATTGGAGAGGGACAATCACCGACTCGGGTAATCCTCAACCCTCCATTACTCCACAAGATATTAGCACTCGAATGTAACTCCCAATATGTAGAGTCACCCAAGCCACCTTCCAAATCCACTCAAAGGCGTTGTGATGACCTCGTGTGTAAGAAAAAGTGTTCCATGGAAGGGGCAAGAAGGATATCTCATTTAATATTGTTGAACAAATAAAGAACACAAATGTGAACATTTCAATGTGGGATTCACCGCCATTACAGATGACGAGAGAGATGCTGCAGCTGGCATTATGGCGCCCTTAACTAGAAAGAGAGAGTGTTTACTAGTGCAGATCACCCGAGGGAAACCATGGAGGAAAACAAGGAAAGAATCTCAAGCCTCCTCTATTCTATGTTTCATTTATCATTGGGGAAAGATTGGTACATAATTACATGATTGATTCGGGGCAAGTAGTTCTATATTGCCAAAAAATAGCCGATTAACTAGTTCTTCAATAATAATTCATCTCCGGAGGGGTAGTGAAATTGGATGGGATAGCAGTGAAAATCTGTTAGAGTCATCAAATATTTGAGCCTCACACTTTGCATGCCTGCCCAATATGACTTTATTGCAAAAGTATCATCATAGACTTGCCACCACATTTTGCATTGTGTTTGTCGAGAGACTTCACTGTTAATATTGGAGGTTATTTGTCTACTGATTGGTCAAACATGCTTTTTAGAACAAGGTATGGAGCTAAGGCCACAATCAAGTCTAAGCCCGTTGTAGATTATCATATTGAGTCTTATGTGCCTATCCCAATAAATGCCAATTATTCAGCCTTTGATCACGAGGACCTCCCAAGCACTTGTGAGACAGATATCAAGGTGGGGTGTATCCTAGACTTGACTCTCATCAAATGGGAGAACAAGAGACATGCTTTTGAACTCTATAAAGAGATGGAGGAATCCGAGCTAAGAGTCTACTATTTACATAAGGAAAATCATCCTCTTCCTGACATCATTAGGCTAGACCGCAAAGATGACAATAAGGTATGGTAGTTATTAATTGATGGCTCAAGAAGTAGGTAAGGATCTGGAGGAGGATCTATGTGTGTTTCTCCCAAGGTATGAAATACTACTCAGCTTTCGATTTCCAATTTTCTTGTTCAAACAACACAACAAAGTATGAGGCTTTGGTTCATGAACTACATTGGGCAAGGAAACGAGGAATCAAGAACTTGTAGGTGTTTGGTGATAGTGAACTAGTTGTTAATCAGGTTCGAGGAAAAAATGCTGCCAAGAACGATCTGTTAAAGAGCTATAAGAACCAGGTATGGGACCTCATTGAGGATTTTGAGGCATTCAACATCAACTCCATCCCAAGGAATAAGAATGAAGTAGCATATAGACTGGCAGCAATTGGGGTAGAATTTGATGTTGTGGAGAGTATCAAGAATGATAAATATCAGCCCCATATCAAGTTGGTTGTAAGGCCGCTTTTCCCGTTAATGACACAAGCCGGCACGTATTTGAGAATGATCAGCAAATTGTCAACTTTCTACATGAAGAAGCTGAGTTCTCTGCTAGAAATCAAGATAGATTGGAGCGCAAGATGGCTATCAAGTGGTGCAACCGAGGACCAACAAACTACTAAAGGGTCTTGTCACTTTGGAATCAATATTCAACCCAAATGACCAGCTTCGAAAGGAGAAGGAAAATATTCGTGTAAAGGGTGAAGATTCGAGCCCATTTTCATAGAAGAAGGAAAAATATTGTAGATTGGCAAGGTAACCACTCAACAAGAAAATATGAGTTTTTTCAACTTTGTCAAGAGTTCCCGATGTCTTTTCCTAGACTTATAAATATTTAAGGGGCTTCAACCCAAACTTGGCACAACACACCATCGAGTTGGATCTAGGGGCTAATCCTTTCGCATGACAAAATAAAAGGCCAATAAATCCCCACATTGAGCTCTCATGAGAAAATAATTGAACAAGCTAATTGAGGCCAATATCATCTTTCCTATCAAGCATTGCTTAGGTTGCTAACTTGATACACCGTGAGAAAGAAACATGGAGAGATTAGGTTGTGTGGGGACTTTCGTGATCCGAACCGAGCATCACCAAGGATCACTACCCACTTACATCAATGGAACAAATCCTACAAGTTGTAGGCGGCTCGAGAGGTTTTCATTGCTTTGGATGGATACTCGGGATATAAATGTTATCTCAATTTTTTCCCTAGAAAAATTGGATCAATCACAACCCCACACGTAAGAAGTATAAGAAACGGCTCCGTCGAATAAAGATGCACTTCAAATCTATCAAACATGTTATAGGTAGGCTCTAAAATGGAATAGCAAGGCCGGGAAGGAGAAAACAATGTCAAATAACTAGAGGCTCAAAGGAGAATAAACGATTTAAGGCATTCATCGAGCTCAAATGATTCGAATGAGCCCCAAAATTGGCTAAGTATAGAGATTTAGCGGATGCTACCAAGCGTCCAAATGGTGCACCTCCAAAGATTAAATCCCAAGGCGAGACCAAAACAAGTTTCAGGCCTCTAGAACCCCAAAATTTGCACCGACCGTTGAAAATTCTTTGACTCAATGGATGCTTTGCCAAGTGTCCAAATGGCACACCTTTAAAGATTAAAGCACAAAAAGTAATTCCCAAATGAGCGTCATCTCACCATGTATTCAGTTCCCGAAAAAGTAAGAGTGGTTGTTGAAAATTCTAAAGGTCCAGGGAAGCTTCCACGTGTCAACCCGATGTTCCTTCAAAGGAAAAATCCTGAGCGGGTTTCTAAATGAGCGTAAACCTTCCACGTGTCCCAAGTCCAATGAAGGGGCAGGGTCGGGGTTGAATAGTCAAATAAAAGATAGGCCATCGAAGGGGCCAAGTGTTAGCAAGTGCTAATTCAAGAGTAAAATTTGGTGGAGGTTTCCAAAAAGTGCCAAGCCTCCACGTGTCCCTAGTCGGATGTATAGCCCCGCCAAAACATGAGGAAAATGAGCAAGTGTGAAAGATGCCACATGTCGGCCGAGCACAAATTCAAAAGAAAAATCCAAAAGTGGTCCCAAACATGCGCCATCCCTCTACGTGTCTAATTTCCAAAGACTCATTTTGACAAATTGGCACGCCATTTCTGTATGGACTTGATTCAAATTTCAAATGGGCATATCTTTTGACTTAGTGCTCAAAATTTGACAAATCTGGCACCGTTGGAAAGATCTCAGCCTCGTCTACACCATGAAGATATGAAACTTTAATTTTGGAGAGGTTAGGTGGGGAAAAATGAAGAAATGTCTTCATGCCATTAATACAGGATCCATTTGCCCCAACAACTAGATCAAATTCAATCTGATCCGCCATTCTTCCTCCTTCAAGGCGTCAAACAAGTAATTGATGCAGACATGATAGATTTGGGGTGGATTTATAGGAGGCATTGATGATAGTAGTTGAGATTTGAACTAGTTTTCCCACCTCTCTCTCTCTTCTTCCCTCTATGCCGAATCTATAAAGGAAGGGTCGGGGCTCATTGTAAAAGGTTGGACGTTTCTATTTTGTGCCCTCCCTTCTTCTTTTATTCACAAAAGGATTTGTGGAGCTTTTCTAACCTCTCCTTCAGGTTGTAATGCAAGTTTTTCTTCTTGGCCACTACAATATACTGTATCAACTCCTGAGCAATAATATATATGTTTGTGGATGTTTCTCGACCCTCTCATGTATTCATTGTTGTCTCCCCGATCTCTTATTGCATTTTGGTCATCTGTGCATAGTGTTTGTATTACATTTCATGGTCTGTGTTAAATTGCGAAACGAGGGTCTAAAATTCCTTTAGCGCATCACCTCGTTAGCTTAGTTTATATTATTGCATCTCCTCAACCTTGTATCCTTGGTAAAATAGAGTAGATTTAGAATAAATTCTATTCAATTTATTTATATGCACTGAATAGAGGAATTGGAAACAACCTTAATTCGAGACCTCTCTCAACTCACAAGGTCCCACACTTTGAGAGATGCTCCATGTTGTGCAATCACACCGAGAGTCTTAACCCATCCGGTTGCAGTATTCATGGGTGCTATGATTCTGCACTAATAATTTTGGCACGCCAAAGTGGGACACCGAGGTTATATTTTTCTCATCTTTCCAAGGTGTCTCATTACAAACGAAAATCATAAACCACTTTGTATGACCACACTAATGCTTTGGTGTTAGAGTAGGTATTTACCTTAGCTCATGTTCACCTAGGTACTTTATTTACCTTTATTGTATTTATCCTCACCCACTTATGTGTGTGGATATTTCTTTTATATTATTTAGATATTAGGAGATATTATCTAGTTGTAAGGTATAGTTCTTTCCTTGATCTATGGTATTGACTAGATCCTTGATGTCTAGTTCTCTCCTAACTCTATGGTCTTGACTAGTTCTTTGATGACTAGTTATTTCCTTGATTTATGGCTTGATCTATGACCTCGATTGGTTCTTATATTGTTATTCCTTGCCTATTTAAGAAAGGCCCATTCTCAATGTATTGCATTGAGTTCCATAATAATATATGATATTGCTTCTCATTTGTTTACAAAGGTTTATGTAAAGTTATTCTGGCAAATTACTTTCATCTTATTGATCGTGGTGTTTGATTAGCATCTATGTTCTTGGCTTGGTATGATCTGGTTATCATTCCTTTCATGGTATCAGAGCTGGAGATTGCTGTTAGCATCCATTTGTAAGTTTTATTTTGTAAATAAATTATTTGTGTATTCAAATATTTGGGATTTGGTCATATTTTGTTGCTGCATGCATTTTTATGGAAAACAGAGGCTTCATTGGATCCAAAAGGCGTGAAAACCCTAAGATCGATCAGAAATCGGGCTGTTTGCATTGGTTCACCTCGGGATTCGTGCCCACCCGTAAAAGAATGAGATCTACGTAGGGACCTTGGTCATATGGTATGGTCATATGAGGGCTTAAAAATTGTGATTCCTACTAGTAGGTGCTTAACTTCAGCCCCCTTTAATTTTATTTGTGTGGTGAAGGCAACAACATTTTACTTTGTTTTAGTGGCACCTAAAATAAATAACATAGCAAAATATTAAAAAGTTTGTAACTATTAATCGATAACTCGGTTTTGAGTGTCATTTTTTGCAAAAGTGCTTGTTTTTTCATGTTATTTCCATTAGAGTAATTTATTTTGAGGCTTGCACTATAATTATAAAGTGCCAAATATGGAGGAGTGTTGTAATCAATTGTGGACGCAATTTCGGCTGAGCCCGACATCCTAAATTTTTGGGAGTTATAGTTTGTACCTATCATAGATTCTGAGAATGATATACTTTTCTCTGAAGTATGTGGACTTCAAGAGGATATTGTAAAATTTTTGGAAAAAAATAGATCGCTCAAGAAGCGAAATTCTCTTCTACAATCACTCATTCACGATAAGGATACAATAATACACTCCTACAGAACAAACTTGCTAGCCTACAACATCACCATCATATTGTGGACAACCATATCCATGCTCCTAGTCCACTTACAGCTATTTATCTGCGCACACACCGACATTGATCCATCGCCTTTGAGTCTATTCCCGCTCTTGATGTTTCTAAACCTTGTGAGGCTTGTTATTGAATGCTCTTCCACATCTGGGCCTATTACAGTACCACATGTTGTGTATCCTACTTCTTCTCAGCTGCATGGATTTTTTAAGAAGCATACCACTGCATTCAATTCTCGCATGCTCCGTTCTATGGGTCTTACTAGTAGATTCATTGACAGACATTCACAGGGTATTGTTTCCTCTATTCCACATGTTAAGTGGAATTCTCATCATGACATTGGTTTTCGATCAGATACTTCATTAGGATCACACATTGACAGAGCTCCTTTTTTTGTTCGCTCGACTCTTTCTGAGGATCATGAGCAACACATGAGTTCTACACCTTCACTCAGGATTGAGAAACCTGAGATTTCGGTTATCGACATGATCAACTCTGACACACATTCTGATGTTCTTTTGCATGCACCCATTGTGCATTTTGCACCAAGTCATATGCAGCATCTTCTTCATCCATCCGTGTTGATTTGGGGTGGATATCTGATCACTCGTGGAGGTGACATAGGCATTCATTGAGAGGACTCTACAGCGTGGCTCCTCCACCATAACCCTCTTGCTCCACTTTATATACCTTATGCATTGTGATGCTTCTTGTTTTGAGCATTTTTCTTTAGCAGGTGTAGTGTATCTCTCTTGTTTGTTGAGAGATTTTGTATCTGTATTTTTGACACTTTTGGCATGTTAACAGTCTCTCTTATGGGGGAGCTATTCTGGTGGAGCCTAGTTTTATTTTGTTAGTGTTTGAGTAGTTGTTTTGACAACTCATATAGCTTTAGAAGCATCACTCCACCCATTCAGCAGTATGGGAGGGTGTGGTGCTGATCCTGCTTCTTCGGGTTTCGTGTCCTTGCTTTGTTATCTTGGCTTTTCTTGGATTGTGACACTCTGGATTTTGTGTCCTTGCCTTATTGCTTTTGTAATTATTCTTGGATAGTGGCACACCTATTTGCAGCAGTTGGTCGAATTATGTTTGGTGTTTTTTTACACTTTCAACATCACTCATTGATGATCTTCTTGTATAGAGCTATTCTGGTGGAGCCCAGTGTCAGTTTTTTTTAGTTTTGTGATCGAGTAGTGGATTCAGACCACAGTGCACACCAAACTTCTTCAGCATTGTACAATTTTTTTGAGCCGAGCTTCTTGGGATGCATTGGAGTGGGTCTTTACTCTCTTTACTTTGTTATTACTAGTTTTGGGTACCTTGCGGTGTCTCTTTTTCCCAGTTATTGTACATGAGTACCTCATTAGGCCTAGTTACTCGGGACTCATACTGTGGACATGCCACATCTATTTTGGCCCCTAGCTTCACTTGAGGGGGGGTGTTAGAGTAGGTATTTACTTTAGCTCATGTTCACCTAGGTACTTTATTTACCTTTATTGTATTTATCCTCACCCACTTATGTGTGTGGATATTTCTTTTATATTATTTAGATATTAGGAGATATTATCTAGTTGTTAGGTATAGTTCTTTCCTTAATCTATGGTATTGACTAGTTCTTTCCTTGATCTATGGTATTGACTAGATCTTTGATGTCTAGTTCTCTCCTAACTCTATGGTCTTGACTAGTTTTTGATGACTAGTTATTTCCTTGATTTATGGCTTGATCTATGACCTTGATTGGTTCTTAGATTGTTATTCCTTTCCTATTTAAGTAAGGCCCATTCTCAATGTCTTGCATTGAGTTCCATAATAATATCTCGATATTGCTTCTCATTTGTTTACAAAGGTTTATGTAAAGTTATTTTAGAAAATTTCTTTCATCTTATTGATTGTGGTGTTTGATTAGCATCTCGTGTTTCTTGGCTTGGTATGATCTCGGTTATCGTTCCTTTCATTTGGCACACCCAGGGGGACAGGTTAAAGCACCTTACCACTTCATCTTAGCAGGTTGGTGTGTTCTTGTTAAGTTTTAGCATTTTGAGCCATATGAAAGAACATATGGCGACTCCATCCGGTCAACAACACCATCTCTAAATTTTTGACCTTTCCATCCATTTCCACTCATTTTCATCCATTTTCTTCTTCCATGTCTCTATTTTTTCCCATTCTATGAAGTTGTGAAATCATGACTTCATTCCCTTCAGGAAACTCGCACTTACAACAGTAATGGAATCCACCTCCAATGCATTTCCCAACTCCTCCAGATCATCATTATTATCATATCTAAAAATAATCATGCTTACCCATATGAGCATTGCCAAAACTAGTTTGGCTATGGAGCTTATCAAGAACAAGGGTATGCATGCAATGATAAAAATCAAATGGAAGAGGTTAATCTGCTGGAGAAGATTCAAAAAATGGAGGTTGGCATGGTTTAGTCAAGGTCCATAGCACAAATGAAGGCATTCAAGATTGGTTGCAGGGCACCTTGTCCATGGAAGGCCCTTTTCCAAGACATTACAACCCTCAAGAGTAGCTTGACTTCATGGTTGAAGTTTTTCTTCATCTTACATGGTGGATTGGGGAAATTGAGGCTTATGAGTAAATTTTGAGACAACCTTGTCAATGGGTAAGTAAATAAACAGTTCCTTTTCCTTCATTTTCTCTTTCTCAAGCTTTATCATTTCAAAGCAAAGTGTCAAGAGTCAAGCCTCACGCTTCGCCCCCAAGTGTTGGTTTCTCTTCTCCATCTCTTAATCTTCCACCTCATATCAATTATTCTACCCTTTTCCCTTATAAAAGTTCATCCCCTCCAAACAAACAATAAGTTCCACTTCCTCTCCACCAAAAACAATGGAACAACTGGTTGAACCCCAACCTCGCCACTCCTCTTGCTTTCCCAAGCCCATGCTGGGAAGAGACTCAAGAATATAGTAAAGGAGAAAACAAGAAAGGGATCCCAACAGAGAAGAAATGACAAACAATCAAGAGTTGGGATACCAAATTTGGATTTACAAAGATCCCTTGATGGTCAAGCCAATAGAGAAGATCGAGTTGAAAGAACCGGTGGTGGTAGAGGCTGAGTTTATAGTTGTAGAAGAAGAAGAAGATCAACGAGTCTATTTGCTCTTAATTCAAAGTGTCCCTAATGGCACTCTATCTAAAGAGAATGTTGATCTAATCAAAGATCCACAACTAGTTAACGAGGAGGAACAACTAGCTCCAAGTCCCATTGAAGAGGAGCAGATGGGAGAGATAAAATCGAGTTAAAGCCACTCAATGAAGAAGGCATCATGGAATATTTTTTTGTCATTTCAAGGACCTGATTTGATTGATGAACACATGATGAAGGAGAATCATATAGTTTGAGTCCCCAAGTGTGGAGCGGACATAGAGAAACCTTCAATTCATCCACCCACTTCATCCCCTTTAAGCTCGATGTTGAAGAAGAGTTTGACATTTCAAACTTCATGTTTAAGGATGGATGGAACCATGGAGAACTAGTTATAATTTAGGAGGACACCATGGAGGAGGTCGAGCACATGCAATAGGACAACAAGGAGACAAATTATCTATCTTACTTAGAGGATTTCTTTAATAGAGAGGATCCTGAGGAAATTACATCATTTACTCCTCTATCACCCACCTTCTAAGCAAATGAGCATGCCACCATAAAGTATAACATTCAAGTGCAACAACATGCACTTCATGACAGCTCTAGAACCAAGGTTGGAAGATATGAGTCTTCCATGTTCTTCACAGGAGAAGGAAGAGAAAAGGCAAGAAGATGTCATCATCTCTCTCACACCATCTATCCAAGAAGGTCCACAAAAAGACTCCATTTTTGGAGTTAAATTTCATAACAATGGTCACATCCAAAGGATGAGACCATGCCTAATTAGGTACTTGGCTTCATTAGATCCAAGAGGGAAGCCAAAACCAATCATGCCCACTTCAGGGCATGACGATGAGCCTCAAAGTTCCAAGGGTCGCCATCAACACCTCCAAGAGTCCAATGTAAATAATCTTAAGGATGTATTTCCCATTGATGTTGATACCTTGATGATTTGGGTGGAGGACCAACTTATTGTCAATTTTTCACTCATCCAAGAAGCCATATTCAGTGACAAACCATTTACATGGCTGCCCCTTTTTAGAAAAGGAAGCTATTTCTCCTGCTGTGGCGGGCTTTGTTTAGCCTCTTTCTCTCTAGTTAGTGTAGGAGTAGGAGTAGAATTTATTTTCAGTAGAATAAGTGCTTGTGCACACACTCTACATATCTCATTTGAGGCATGTTTGATTTTGTATTTGTACATAATTTTTGTTCTCATTGCTCCAGATGTGCATAAGGCCACATCCTTCAGTATTCATGGGAGAAGACCCATAGTTTCATGTAACAGTTGCTAATTTAAAAATAAAACAAATGTAGAGCAACTAGATCTGCATTTCAGTATAGTCCATTCAAGGATAGATGAAAGCCCTAGGTCCAAAATAATTTTCTACTCTCAGAAGCCTTGTTTCAAGATTTCTTATGAAAATTGAGAGTGCGGATGCACAGCGGGCTCGAGTCGGGAAAAGTAAAAAAGTGGGCAATCAGAGAGTCCATTTTGAAAGAAGGGTCGATGCTGGCCATTAATTGTGACTCCAAGCCCAATTTTTATCTCAATTTTCGCCCCTCGGTAAAATTGGATCAACAACGACCCCACATAAAAGAATTTCAAGAAACAACTCCATCGAACAAATTTGTGGTTCAAATCTAGAAAAAAGTTACGGAGTAGGCTCTAAAATGGAATAAAAAGGTTGGGGAAGGAGAAAATAGTGTCAAAGAACCCAGAGGCTCAAAGGAGAAGAAATGGTGAAGGCTCGAAGTCGTCGAGCTCTGAAATGATTTAGAACGAGCCCCAAAAATTGGCTAAGTATAAAGATTCAGCAAATGATGCCAAGTGTCCAAACTATGCACCTCCAAATATTAAATCCCAAGGCGGAGACCCAAATAAGCCCCAAGCCTCCATACGTCTAGAACCCCAAAATTTGCACTGCCATTGAAAATTCTTCGACTCAATGTGACGCGCTAAGTGTCCAAACGCGAGCACCTCCAAAGATTAAATCCGAAAAGGTGATTCTCAAACGAGCACCATCTCACCACATATTCAGGGCCCGAAAAAAGTAAGAGTGGAAATTGAAAAGTCCAAAGGTCTACGGAGGCTTCCACATGTTAACCTAATTCTCCTTTAAAGGCAAATTCTGAGTGGGTTTCTAAATGAGCGCAAACCTTCCACATGTCCCAAGTCCAATGAAGGGGTAGGGTCGGGGTTGAATAGTCAAAGAAGAGACAAGCTAGCGGAGGGGGCCAAGTGTCAGCATGGCACTAATTCAAGAGTAAAATTTGGGGAGGTTTCCAAACAAGTTCCAAGCCTCCACATGCCCCTCCTTAGATGTATGGCCTTTAGAGTAAAAGGACTTAACTAAAACATGTAGAAACCGAGCAAGCCATAGAATATACCACATGTTGGCTTGGTGCAACTTCAAAAGAAAAATCCAAAAGTGGTCCCCAAATATGCACCAGCCCTCCACTTGTCCAATTTCGAAAGACCTGTTTTGACAACTGGTTGTCGCCGTTTCTGTATAGACCCAATTAAAATTTCAAATGGGCATATCTTTTGACTCCTGCTTGAAATCGACAAATCGCACTACTAGAAATATCTCAGCCTCGTCTATGCCATGAAGATCTAAAAATTTAATATTGGAGAGGTTAGGTGGGAAAAAATCAAAAACATCTTCATCTCATTATTACAGGATCCATTTTCCCTAACAACTTAACGGATTCGATCCGATCTGCCGTTCTTCCTCCTTTGAGGTGCTGAACAAGTAATTGATGTAGACATGACAGATTTGGGGTAGATTTATAGGAGGCATTGATGATACTAGTTGATCTTCAAACTAGTTTTCCCACCTCTCTCTCTCCTTCTTCCCTCTATGCCAAATCTATAAAGGAAGGGTTGGGGCTCATTGTAAAAGGTTGGACGTTTCTGTTTTGCGCTCTCGGTTATTTTTTTTTTCATGGAAGGATTTTGGAGCTTTTCTAGCCTCTCCTTCGGATTGTAATGAAATTTTTTTCTTCTTGGCCATTGTAATATCTTATCAAATCCTAGCAATAATATATATGTCTGTGTGGATGTTTCTCTACCCTCTCATATATTTGTTGTTGTCTCCACGATCTCTTATTGCATTTTAGTCATTTATGCATAGTGTTTGTATTACATTTTATTGTCTATGTTAAATTAAAAATGAGGGTCTAACGGTCCTTTTCGTGCATCACCTTATCACTTAATTTATTTTATTGCATCTCCTCGACCATGTCTCCTTGGTAAAATAGAGTAGATTTAGAATAGATCCTCTACAATTTATTTGTATGCACTTGAACAGAGGAATAGGAACTAGCCTTAATCCAGAGATCTCTCTCAAATTGTAAGGTCTCACACTTTGAGAGATGCTCCATGTTGTGCAATCACACAGAGAGTCTCAACCCATCTGGTTGTATGCATTCAGGGGTGTTGTGATTCTACACTAATAATAACTAGATAATGGTGAAAGAGGAAGATCGGTTCAAGAAAGCTTTCATCATCAAATGGGGTACATATTCTTACAAGAAGATACCATTTGGACTATCAAATGTCAAAGCAACATTTCAGCAAGCTATGGATATGGCATTCAAAGGCTTAATCAACAACATAGTCCTGGTGTACCTAGGTGATATCATTGTCTTCTCAAAGAATGTTGCAGACCATATGTTTCACCTCAGACATGTATTTTAGAGATGTAGAAGGTTCAGGGTGTCATTAAACCCAAAAAAGTGTGTGTTCTTAGCTCATGACGGGAAATTTTTGGGCCACATTGTCTCAAGAGAAGGATTGGCAATTGATCCTAAAAGGGTTGAAGCCATCTAGACACTTCCATTGCCACAACACAAAAAGGCTCTCCAAAACTTCTTGGGAGGATAAAATTTGTTCGCAAGTTCGTACCTAATTTTTCTATTCTTGTGAAGCCTTTAACAATGATGTTAAAGAATATTCTTGCATTTAAATGGACAGGAGAAGGCAAAGAGAGTTTTGAGGCCATCAAGCTCGTGATATCATAGGCTCCAACTCTTGTTAACCCAGAATTCTCAAAATACTTCATGTTATATGATTTTGGAGGGTCAGACACCATCTCAACCATCTTGGTCCAACCTAACAATGAAGGTTCAAAGAAACCCATAGCTTTCTTTAGCCAAAGCTTAGAGGACTATGAGGTAAAATACTCTTTCATTAAAAAACATGTCCTTGTTATTATTAGAAGCTTTAAAAATTTCAGACACTTGGTCTCAAATAAAAAGATTCAACTACTAGTATCTCATGTTGGTGTTAAGGACTTCCTTTTAAATAAGTATTTGAATGAGAAGAGAGGAGGTTGGATCACCCAAGTAATGGAATATGACATTGAGATAAAGGTGACCAAACTAGTTTGAGGCAAGGGTCTATGTGACCAGCTCACCTCTAAGCAATAGGCTAAGTCAATGGGTGAAAAGGAGGCTGTCCTATTTCTACATAATGATCAAGAACAACTAGTTAATGATGCACCTGCTCCATGTTGGACCCAAGCCTTGGTGCCTTACCTTCAAACAAGTTTGAGCCCCCAAGAATGGAATAAAGTAAAGAGAAGTTACTTCAAACTACAAGCCATCCCATATGTGCTCATTGGCGTGTCTTGTTTAAGAAGGATATTAATAGTGTTCTATTGAGGTGCATTAGGATAGGCCAAATTGAGAGAGTGTTGTATGAAGTCCATGATGGAGAAACAGGAGGTCACTTTGCCCCTCGAGTAACATCTCTCAAGATCCTGAAAGCTGGTTATTATTGGCCTACAATGTTTAATGACTACTAATCATTGATCAAGAAGTGTTAAAAATGTGAAATATTCACAGGAAAGGAGAAACTAAGCAGAGCTGCCCCTTCATCCCATTTTAGTGGATCATCCATTCATGCGGTGGGAACTAGGCGCATTGGGCGATTAACCCAAATTCAAGCCAAGGCCACAAGTGGATACTTACCGCAATGCACTATTTCACCAAGTGGACTTAATCGGTGACACTAAATGAAGCAAATGAATCGAACATCTTGGCTTTTTACGAAGGAATAGCCACTAGGTTTGAGTCCCCGCCACTATTATATCAGATAATGCATTGGCATTCCTTGGTACAAGGATCACTGAATGGGAAGTTAAAAATGGTGTGTATTTCAACAACTCATCAAATTATTACCCTCAAGGTAATTGCTAAGAAGAGTCCACAAATAAGAACCTATTAAGGATTATCAGAAGTACTCTTGATGAAAATCAAAGGAATTTGCATACAAGGCTTAAATCATCTCTATGGGCTGATAGGATCACATCCAAAATATCCATAGGTAGCTCACCATACAAGCTTGTATATGGAAAAGAGGTAGTATTGCCCATCTCATTAGAGTTTCCTACTTTGGAACTCATGAAACAGTTGGAGTTGGCTGAATTTGAACCTATGGCAATCAGGTATGTAGAGCTAATGGAGGTAGGGGAGGCAAGAGAGCATGCAATGCAAGTCATGGAAAAGGATCAAGCATTGATAAAAAAGAGTTTTGACAAGAAGGCAAGAATGAGGACCTTTCAAGAAGGGGACTTAGTTCTAAAGTGGGATGCAGATCGGGAAAAGCCAGGAAAGCACTCCAAATTTGATGCCATCTAGAGTGGCCCTTACATGATCATAGAGTGCAAGAGTAGCAATGCCTTCTAGCTGGCTAAATTGGATGGTGAAGAATTATAGATCCCAATGAATGGGATCCATCTCAAACACTGCTACTAGAAAGGAGGTTCCACCCTATAAATATTAGCATAGGATTTTAATTTCCCTAAGTACATATGCACATTGTTTTGTTGTAGTATAGGTTTTGTTTCCCTAAGTGTTGTGGCACAGGTTCTTTGTTGCTCCAAGTTGCGTCATTACACAGTTCAACGTGCCTCTAAGTGAATGTGTTATCCCCTTCAGTATTCATGATGGAGAGACCCATAGTTTCTTGTAATAGTTTTTAATTTCAAAATAAAACAAATGCAAAGCAACTAAAAAATGTTTTCAAGACAATCTATTTCTGGGATAGGATCAAGGTCAGCAAGTATAAGCAATCGGGATTCCATTTCAGGAAAAAGAACAATATCAACTTCGGGTCGCCAATCATGACTCCATGCCCAATGGATATAACAAGGAAATTGATCTCTTCATCTAGCAGGAAGATGCCCCTATGAGTCACCAAATTGTTATCTCTATTTTGCCCCTCGACAAAATTGATCAAACATGACCCGTGCAGGAAAGAAATTCAAGCAATGGTTCCTTCAAACAAACCCACACTTCAAATCCAATGAAAAGGTTACAAGAAGGTTCTAAAATGGAGGAGCATGGTCGGGAAGGAAGAAAACAATGTCAAAGAAACCAAGGGTTCAAAAGAAAATAAATGGAGAAAAATCAAAGTCTTCGGGCTCTGCAAATGACTCAGAATGAGCCCCAAAATTGGATAAGTATAGAGAGTCAGGAGAGCTGCCAAGTATCCAAATGACACACCTTAAAATATTGAATCCAAAAGGGAAGACTCAAATAAGTGCCAGGCCTCTATGTGTCCCAGGCGTAAAGAGGGGCAGAGTCAATAGCTAAAAGTCAAAAAGGTAGATAGGGCAGGCCTAAAAGGACTAAATATAAAGGTGCTAGTGGAAGCTGCCATGCATTATCTCAGCACTTCTCCAAAGGTAAATCCAAAAGTGGATACCCAAACGAGTGTGGGCTCACCATGTAGTCTAAGTTAAAAAAATGGGATAGAGCAGGCCCAAAATTGACTAAGTATAAAGAATCAGCAGACGGCGCCACATGTTGCATCAACACAATTTCAAAGGCACGGCCCAAAAGGTGATCCCAAAACAAGCACTAGCTCACCACGTGTTTAGGGCCCAAAAAAGTAAGAGAGACTGTTAAAAATTCCAAAATCCTATGGAGGATTCCACATGTCAACTCAACGCACTTTCAAAGGTAAAATCCTGAGTAGGTTTCCAAATGAGCGTGGACCTTCCACATGTCCCAAGTCCATAAGGGGATAGGGTCGGGGTTGAATAGTTAAAGTAGATATAGGAAAGTGGAGGAAGCCAATTTTCCACATGGTGCTACTTCAAAAGTAAAATTTGGGGTAGGTTTCCAAACAAGTGCCAAGCCTCCACGTGTCCCTAGTTAGATGTATGGCCCCACCGAGCAAAAGGACTTAGCCAAAACATGAGGAAACTAAGCAATCCACGAAAGTGCCACGTGTCAGCCTGGTGCAACTTCAAAATAAAAATCCAAAAGTGGTCCCTAAACATGCACCATCCCTCCACGTGTCTAGTTTCCAAAAGACCCATTTTGATAACTGGTTCCCGCCAGTTTTGTATAGGCCCGATTCGAATATTCAATTGGGCATATCTTTTGATGCAGTGCTCGAAACCCAATAGATTTGGCACCATTGGAAATATCTCAATCTCATCTACCCCATGGAGATCTGAAACTTTAATTTTGAAGAATTTAGGTGGGGAAAAATTGAAAAAAATGTCTTCATGCCATTAATACAAGATCTATTTGCTCCAACAACCAGATCGGATTTGATCTGATCCGCCATTCTTCCTCCTTCAATGTGTCGAACAAGTAATCAATGCAGACATGACAGATTTGGGGTGGATTTGTAGGAGGCATTAATGGCCAGTGGTTGAGCTTCAAATTAGTTTTCCTGCCTCTCTCTCCTTCTTCCCTCTATGTTGAATCTATAAAGGAAGGGTCGAGGCTCATTGTAAAGGGTTGGACATTTCTATTTTGTGCCCTCCTTCTTATTTTGCCCGCAAGAGGATTTGTGGAGCTTTCCTAACCTCTTATTATGGTTTTAATGCAAGTTTTGATTCTTGGCCACTGTAATATGTTGTATCAAATCTGAGCAATAATATATATGTCTATGGATGATTCTTGACCCTCTCATGTATTTGTTGTTGTCTTTTTATCTCTTGTTGCAATTTGGTCATCTCATGCAAGGTGTTTGTATTGCATTTCCATGGTCGGTGTTAAAATGTAAGATGAATGTCTAACATTCCTTTAGTGTATCACCTCATTAGCTTAGATTTATTTTCTTGTATCTTCTCAACCCTGTCTCCTTGGTAAGATAGAGTAGGATTCGAATATATCTTTTGCAATTTATTTGTGTGCACCTAAACATAGGAATAGGAACCGACCTTAATATAGAGATCTCTCTTAACTTGCAAGGTCCCACACTTTGAGAGATGCTCCATGTTGTGCAATCACACTAAAAGTCTCAACCCATCTAGTTGCATACATTCAAGGGTGTTGTGATTTTACACTAACAATAGTGATGTGTGTTGTTTTAGAATGTAACACCTCACATATGCTGCTATTCCATGTTCACCTTAATCAAAGTTGTTTTAAATCTCGAAGAACTAAAGTAAATCCTTGAGGAAGGTGGAAATAGCTACAGACACGAGAATTCAGACTCAAAAACAACAAACATAGTTGTTGTCTACATGGTTGAGAGTTCATTTTTAAGTTATAGGTATTTTTAATTTGATTATTTCCTATGTTTAAGTTTTTGTTATTATTGGAAAATATTTTTAAGGGACTATACCCTATTACAAAAAGTCTCAAAAACTAGATAGACATGAGGTAAAATGAAAAGAGGATCAAAATCGAGATATTACAATAAGCCTAGCTATAGTAAAAAGGAACTACAAAAAGAAGATAAGATAGGTATAAAACTAAAATAAAGCAAAGTGAGTAAGCGATGAATCGAACATCATCAAAACAACACCAAGATAACTCCAAAGAAGATTATTTTATAGAAGCCTGTCAATTCTTGACTTAACAATCAGTAATGAGGTAAAGAGAGCCGGGGGTAGTGACATGTGTAGGATCATTGCCTTCCAGGTTGAGAAAGGACACGGATCCGGTCAACATTTGTGCCCCAAATTTCTTTAGAGATACAATGAGCATGGTAATACTTTTGACCTATTGTTCTATAAATTCACAAATAGCTCTAAAAACAAAAATTTTATGGACATGTTTGTCTTTAGTATTCCCTAATTTGTTATCCAGGTAATAAATTTTCTTATAGATTTCATTTATGTATTCTTCACTAATGCCAACATCATCATTAAATTTTTTTACCATGTTGCTTGGTCACCGGTGCACTTCCTTTTTGAGACTTTCCAACTCTTTTTCCATGTTTTTATTCTCTTTATAAGATCCTCCTTCTCCTCCTGAGTAGTATTTTTACATCTTATGGAATTGATGTGCAAGATATTATTTACAGTTTCCATGTCCTTGCTACTGCAAAGGACTCTGCTGGAGGGAGAAGTTTACATTTTAGAAAAAGAGGGATTTTGGTTCTATTTTCCTCTGCCCGGGGATTTTAGCGGGGATAAAAAAAAAAGAACAAGGTTGAGGGAGTAAGGGATGAGTTGAAAGATAGGAGTAGTAGGTATGGTAGGGTGATGGGCAACACAAAGGTGCAAGTGAGGGAAGAAGATTAATACTTGGTGGAGGGGAATGGTACGGGTATGATTTTGGTACTCTAGGATGGAGCGTTCCATGGAGATCAAAATATAACGAGGGAATAAAAAATTAGGATCCTACGAAAATAGTTTTAAAAGACTAAATTCTTTATGGGAACCATGATATACTTACCTTCAAGGGTAATGAAACATACCATCATCCTGGCAATATCATTAAATTGCGTAGGGATGGAGTTTACCTTGATTCCCGTTGTGACAAACTAAATTTCCTCCCCTACTTTGACAAATTTTCTAGCCTCCTTGTTCTTTTCTGGTCTCTTACTAAAGAATCTGATGCCTTCTAAACTAAGGCCCATAACTTCTACTATTAATTACTCTTTTATTTTAATTTCTTACCCGTCATACTTCACCTTTATTTTCTTCTAGTCTGTGGAAAAATGTGGTGTAATTTTATGATTGTACCCTTGAATATTTTCAATTAAATTGGAAACACCTCCTAGCTGTAAAAAATTCCAAAGATCAACATTCTCCTTCCATGCAGGGTCACAGTGTGGTTCAATATGGCAAGGTGCTCCACCCATTCTTTCACGTTTTCACTTAAGCTTCTTGAAATGGGTAAAAAAGATGTTTCTTTCTTCCCCAATCCTCTTTTTAACCATCCTTGAAAAAATCCAACAGGAATGTGAAAGTTTATGGAAATAAATGCTAGTACTCCTCCTACACGTGTGATCTTGCACTCCTATGATTAAGTGTTATTAAGTGTGTTTTTGAGTTGTTTAATTGATTTTACAATCATTACATATCATAAGAGCTAAAAGTAAAAGGAAGTACACAAATCAATTACATAAATAATATCATTTAATCATGAGGAAATTTCAATGTTTCCCACACAAGTCGTGGGATGTAACTTATGCTTTTGATACAAAATATACATGTGCATAAAGATAAAAGAAAAATAGAATAAAGAAACCCATAATTTCCTTGGGTTTTATTTCATTCTTCATTACTCCATTTTCAGCTCCATCTTCTACATCATCTTGTTCATCAATGTATGTACACGAAAAGAGAAAAGAGAAAAGATATCAATTTTGACCTCGAGGTTTAATTTGTATTCATGTGCTAACTAGCTTCAAGCAAATGAATCATTTGAGATTTAAAAAAATCACAAGGTCTATCAAAGTAATATATATACATTTGAGAAAGTAATATCTTTCAAAATCTCATGCCATTCACAACAATCATGACAGACAAAAATAAAGAAAATAAAGACTATGGAATACAAGAGAGGCAAAAAAGCCTATTGTTTTCTAATTATTTGATTAAGTGTGCAGGTACAGTTGCGAGAAGAAGAAGATTTAAATTCTATATTATGAAATATAGATTACAATTAGTGCACAAAACTCTAAAGTTAACAACCACAAATTAAGTGTTTGAAGATAAACATAATCAAATTGCAAATTTTCATAGGAAAGCATCATTCAGATCTTGAAGATCATTTTCAAATGCAAAGGAGAAAATCAAAGCTACAAATACAAAAATAGGAATTTTTTCAGGTTTCATATATGAAATTATAGTCAAACTTAAAAGCTATGCATTGAACATAACATATTACAACTTCATCAAAGCAACATGCCTTAATGATTAGTGATCTTAACCGTAACAACAAATAGCTATAATCCTTCATTCAAGTAAAGAGGAAGTTAAAGTTACAGTGTGTAAAATACATCAAAAATAGAAAGGATCAAGGTACAAAATCCTACAATGCATCCAATTGCTTTTCCATTTTGAAGTGAACAAAGGAGGTACATTTGTAAGATTTCAAAAATTAAATTTAAGCATCAACTCATTAATTGCATTTTTCAATTCAATATCATAAGATAGGGGTTCACAGTTTAAGTTCAAATTGAAGGACTCATAAAAGAGAAATATAGATGAAAAATAATGGAGCTAATATAATCATCAAATGCAAATATCAAAGAGATAAGTGTTTTAGAATTAGTATTAGATCAATTTTGTTTCACAACTACATAAACAGATATTTCAAAGTACATCATCATGAGCTATTTGGATACGACCACAATCGCTATATTAAGGAAACCTTCAATAAAAACATCGCTACTATGTCATATAGCCAAGAGAAATAGTACGGGTTCAAAATTGGGTTGGAATATCGGTGATCACGGGAGTATTTCAAATACCATCAAAGAATGAATTATCGAATGAGAAAAACAAACTACCTTGGTCAAATCGGTACATAAGATGGGTTTTGAAATAATGAAAATTTACATTTTCTACAAAGCGAGATCAGCTATTAGTTACAAGCATTGAAAGAACAGGAGAAAATAGACCACCCAGAATGCATAGCTCGAAAAATCTTGAGTAAAAGAACGAGATATAGTCTGTAAAAGTAAATAAAATCAAGCCAAAATAACCTAGAAGGTTATCACTTTTTGAAGCATTATATTTTGTTTTCTTTAAGAAATTACAAGTAAAACTTTTTCAAAAAATAGTTGTTATGGTTTTTCAAGTATTGCAAAAGTTATCAGATAGAAAAGGGACATGAAAACCTTACCAGTTGAAGAAAAATGCCAAAGAATACAATAAAACACATAAATTTACATGATTTTATATCAATTGTTTAACTGCTTACGTGAAATAAATCTTTGAAGAATATGAAGAAGCAATAAACTTCCTGGAGCTAGTTCATTTTAAAATACAAAAACATATTACAATGACTACAAGTATGGATTTACAGTATTTATGATACATTTTAGCTTACGTTGAGAAAAATTATCTGGGCTCAAACTGTAACAAATGCATAAACTAAACACAAAGTGATGGGAATAACAAACCCAATTCAAATAAGGAACGAAAGCCTATATTTTTTTCAAATAAAATAATACCTAACTCGTATTTCCCTAAGCGAGTCAAGATGAAATAACAATGAGCTACTTTTCATAGGAAAATCCACAACTCGGGTATGGTCAAAAATTCTCACGCCATGGCCAATAGAAACAAAAAACTGAGCCAGGTTTACAATATGACAAGCTCTAGGATAAATAAAAGCAAACCCGAGCTCGAATTGAGAAAAATTTAGAGCTAAATTGTAACCTCACGATGCTTTCAAATGCATAGTTTTTCGAATAATACAAACAAGAGTACGAATGCGTTGGGTTTTAGAATGCCCATCAAAACAAAGTTTAAGAATATTTAGATAAAAGGTAACGAAGTAACTATGGTGATCAAGAGAAAGGATATGAACTCACCTTTTTAAAGAAATGGTGTTCAAAATTCTCAATATGGTGGTTGTAACTTGATTCACAAAATCTCATTTTGTGTCCACAGAGGCACCACAAAGAATAAAAAAGAACCCGAAAAGTTTTTAACAAAAAAATAAATCTAAAAACCCAAGAGAAGAAAATTTTTACATCGTTTCAGAATGTGAGAAGCACATACTCACCTTCAAATACCAATGGCCAAACTAGGAGGAATTGAAGCAATACATTCCCGGGGTTTCCAAATGTCGGTGAATCGAGCTTCAAGATCATCACTAATGGCGTCCAAGGTAATTCACGAGTTTGAAGTCATCAACAATGGAAAAAACCCAAGTATATATTCTTCAAAAGAAAGATGGAAACAAAAATGGCGGTGAATTGATCTCATAAACAAAACATGGACGCCATGATAAAAAAATTAGTAGAGATTCTCTTAGCCAACATGAGCTCGATGAAATGACCAAGATTAGGTTTTTAAATATTTTATTCACCCAGCCAACAACGGTGAAACCTAACTCAACCCGAGTTCAAATCGACGATCCAGATCAAAGGAGTACAAAGATCAATGGTCGAGGACTAATTCAATTCAGTGCAATCCTAATTAGAATGAGTTAGAAAATCAACGACACCATATCAAAAGGACATCATATCAATGATCAAGATCATAGCATCCATATCCCAATGCTAACAAAAGTTTGAATATGCCACCGAAAAAGAATGTGTTAAGTCATTTTGGGAGGGGGACAACCCCAAACAATTCAAAATCATTGCATTAACCTTCTAAGGTCTAAGACTATGATGCTACATAAATATTTTCAAATTCCAAAAAATATTATAATGTGTGGAATGATAAGATCAAAAAGGTATCCCGAAACTCATATCCATGATTATAATCAAAAGGGGTTAACAATTATATGTGCTATGGTCGATAAAATAATCAAAGGGGTGAACCTTTTCAAACTAGGTAAGGTATTTAATAATCAAATTTGATTATTATCCAAACTTTAACATTATTCATTTCCATTTTCACCAGATTCTTAGTAGATCAATGAAACAAATAAGGGTAGAAGGCCAAGGAGGAATATATGTTATAATTTTGGTTGAAGGTTGTGCACACATTCTGATTTCCTTATCCAAGTTGATTATGTGAGCTTCCTTTTGGCTAGGAGGAACTACGTGAAATGCAAAACAAGACCAAAAAACATAGTTAATAGAAAAGGTTAGTGGATTGCCTAGCGTGAGCTAGATCCAGGAAGTGTGATACTTCCTCGACAATTATCAATCCACTAATATATATATATATATATAATTCAATATAAAAAAATGGACATGCAAATAAACGAATCTAATGCTAGTGTTAATATTTAGGTAGCTCGATTACTATCAATATTAATCTAACTAAATGCTTTGAGAATTAAACTAGTGAAGGTCCCGGAGTCGGGTTGCAGGATGGGTAGGTGGTCTAACGGTTACAAGCGGGGTATGGGTAAGATCTGGGAAAGTTTTATTAGTTTTGGGGTGAGTGGGGATCTTGCTGGTCTTAGGAAGTTTACTGACACGAGACCAATGTTGGTCGTGGTGTGGCTGATGACGGTTTAGCTATGACTAATATCGATTTAAGATGACCGATATTGCTTTATGTGGGAATGGCCGAATATCAAAAATAGGGGCTGAGGTTCTCTTTGTGTCTACGAGAAAGTGTTGGGAAGGTCTAAGGTGAGGTTGAAGGTAGGGTATTAGGCTTACGTTGGGTTTTGTGAGGTTTTTGGGGTGTTAAGGTCAATTTCATGAAATTTTGACAAGAGATACATGAGCTGAAGTTAGTACTATTGATCGATGCCGGTGAAGGGGAAATTGACGAAGGTTAAGGTAACCAGTTTTGGTAGGGGAAATTTGTTGAAATTTGATTAACAAGTGGTTTTTAACTTCTTTTTGATTGCACGAAAGTGAAGGGGGACTGGTTGGGTTCATAATAAGGTGAGGAAAACTTAGAAAGTTATAAATGTTAGGTATAGTGAGCCGAGAAGGCTATGGGTAGTGGGATATGTAGATGGGATAGGAAGTGGGGATGGAGGAATGTAGGGAATAACAAGATTTAATACCAAAAGGATAAAGAACCTAATAAGTACAGAAATGATGCAAGAACAAATGCACTTACTTGCACTTGTAAGTCTGGTGGGTGAAGGAAGGTGATGGTGGATTTGTGAAGAACCTAGTGGTTAGTGTGTCACGGAAGTGCTTCCCAGTGCTACCGTGAATGTCAATGTCTTCAAATCAGTCTCAGATACTTGCTTGGGCCTTTGGATGGATGTATTCTATTGTCTTGATGATGATAAAACTCTTGTTCATGCTTGAATGCTGATAGCTCTCTCGAAAAACTCAAGTGACCAACCTAGGAAAAAGGTTGTAAAAAACTGTATATACGGAAACCGATGATGTTCAAGGTGACTGGAATTAGTTAAGGGTTAACCGATGTCGGTTAAGGCATGATATCCTAGGTTTACCAAAAATAGCAGATCTTGGCTATTTTTGACGTGCTCTCCTTGTCGGTCAAACCTCAAGTGATGGTTAGTGCTTAGATAAGTGGGAATATTGTTAGAGAAGGAATAATATTTTAATGTTAGGGTTAAACTAAGTCCCAGGTTGGTTAAGATAAGTAGAGACTGAGCCATAGTTAATTAATAGGCTAAGAATAAGTCCATGGTGAGGTGTCTAGGTGATGTGGTTTGGGTGAGGTGTAGATAAATTCAATTAAAGTAATTAAATTAATAAATAATGTGAGGATGGGAATTAATTTAATTGTAAGTAATTAAATTAATACGAGTGTGGGGTAAAGGGGTCATGGTTATGTGAAAATGTTATGTTAACTACTCAAAAGGGTTTAAGGGGAGTGTGACCCAAATTTGGTGTCTACATTTTCTCCTTTTTCTCGCGTAGCTTGTATTGATAAGTGACACTGACAAAAATAGGAAGTGATTGCCCAAAATATAATTGAGAGTGGGGTTGCCCCAAGTAGTGCTAAAGGTGAGCTTTCCCCAAGTGTGGATGGAGGTGATCCCATTCAAACCAAGATCCGATGAGGTATTAGACGGAGTTGGTGAGTGGTTTTATAAATGGGTAAGTGATGAAAGTGAAGGTAGGTGGGTCGTAGGTAAGGGTATGGGCACTATTGGGTAATGATTAATGGTCAAATTGGGTAATGGGTAATGGTAAATCAAATGCACGCACACATATTAATTGTGATACGGTACCAGTGTGAAGAGCTTACAAACTCTACATCGTTTAAGGTCGATAGGTTTATCCAAATGAGGTTGAATTTATGCAGGTATCTAGGATATAGGATATGATCTGAAAACACAACTTAGGTTAGGTGTAGGACCATTTAGGTATGATCTGGTACACCAAAGGTTTGGTTGGGATAAACAACACGACATTAGGAAAGGTAAGGTCACTAGGCTAAACAACACGGGTAATGACATCACAAGGTAAAATGAGTACAGAAATCTAATGTCACAAAAAGGTGGTTCAGGTTAGGGTATGTAGGTCATGGCATAGGTAAGGCCAAGGTATAGGTAAATAACATGTCTCTAAACACAATTAAGGAAATGTATAGGTAATTTAGTCATGTGGGTAGGGTGTAATAGGTGTTGAGAAGGGAAATAGGTATTTGGTCAATAATTTTTTAGGCCAAAATGGGTAGAATGTGGGTCAAATGGTAATGACAGTGACCGATGTTGGTTATGTTGTAACCAACATCGATTGGGTAGGGAATGGCAATACCGATGCCGATTAGGTTGATTTCGAATAAAAAGTAAAATCCATGGTTTAATGGATTCATTTTAACTTGTTGAAATTTGTGCAAATGTCAGAGAGGTGGTGCTTCGGTGGAAAGCAACATTTTGAAGTTTCAAGGCGAGTTGTATAGCTACAGGACATGATTGGTTGTCATCAAAGCGGGTCCACAAGATCGAGTGGAATGAGTTGATTGGTGGAGAGATTTGAGGTGGATTTCAGCATGGTAGAGGTGAGAAAGGGTGTGGGAGGTCCATCGACACGGAGACTAGCAAAGACCATGAAGACAACACTTTGGGACGAGGTAGGAGGCAATTTGAATTGCTCATTTGGTTGAAAATATTGTTGGAAATGTGGTTTTATTGTAAATTTGGGTGGGGGTTGTAAATGTAAATTTGTGAGTAAAATGAAATGAAATGAAGGGTGGGAACGACATATATAGGTTAAATAGGGTTAGGGAATGAGGCTAGGGTAGGTTTAGGTGGGTGGGAATAGATTTTTAGGTTGTTTTGTGAATTTGTAATAATGGGGGATGGGTTTCAGTTTTTGGTTTACACGATAGAGACCAATGTCGGTCGGCTTTAGCCAAGATCAGGTCCAGTCTTAGGTGACCGACACTAGTTAAATGGAACTAATGATGGTCAAGAAAAGCGGTGATGGTCAAGGCAATCAAAAGCCGGATTAAGGTTAAGGAAGAATAGGGGTAAGAAGGGCTAGGTATGAAAGGAAAATAGGTAAAAAGGGATAGGTGAAGAGTGTATGTAGAGGGATGAGGGTAAAATATGATTTTTGGTGATATGGGATAGGTAAGTAGGCAAGGTGAATTTAAGATAATGGGTAATGATGGTAAAGGCTTGTAGGTGAATTAGGTAAAGGGTGTAGGCATGATTGATGTGGTTGGGTATGGTTTATTAGGTAACAAATAATTTTTGGGTAGTCAAGTCTTGACAATGTTATGTTTGATGATGTAGGCAAGAGATCATCTTAGGATGCGGGACAAAGTACCACCATTATTGGTATAGATGTAGTCCAACGTGACCACGGAGGAGTGGGGGCATATGACTAAGGTTGGATTGATTAGGATCTGATGCTATAGGCATATATCTCGAGATCATAGTTTGATGGTAACTATCATCGATAGATGGGATTCCGCAACCAATACCTTCCACTTACCTACGGGCGAGATGACCTTCACTTTAGAGGACATGTACAGGATCCTACGGCTACCTATTATTGGGGAGCCGTTAATTTGATTAATTTTGAGGTATCGGTGGAGCCAATAGTGGTTGTTTTTGGTGAGGCAATGGGTGAGCTGAGGTATCGAACACGAGTCTCACTTATGGAGACATGTATGCAACATACCCATAGGAGACGAGACTATCTATACGAATGATGGAGGTGGTAGGTTGTTTTTCCTTGCCCAATTATGAGGGTGGGAGATTCCCATGAGCACTAATGGGAGTACTCCAGGATATGATTGAGGAGTGGATACGCTTTGCTTGGGCATCGACTTTCCTAGTTCGATATATAGGGAGTTATGGGCTTATGGGATATTGCGGTGATTTGGGATGTGTTGTACTTTTTACTACTGAATGTTGGGCCTACGAGCACATCGTATGTGTGTAGCTGTGATTGGTTTTCCCCGACATGATTGGTTTCGGGGTGGCTTTCTTAAAGTTGGATACAAATGTTTGGTATCGGTTGGTAGGTAGCATAGGGTGGTTAGGGCCACATATGATGTTTCATAGTATAGACGGTTATTGGAGGGGATTTCGGGAGTTGAAGCGTGTGAAGGCCATATATTTTCTATCCTTGTACATGGCATGGTAGAAGAGCTAGAGGATCTACGATTCTTGAGGGTGATACAGGGCGGCGTGCGATGAGAAAGAGATGATACCCATAAATAGGATTAGATGATAGTTTGGGCTGCCACAAGATGTGCCTCCACCCTTCCCACAGTACCGGAGAGATGACTTAGATAGACCCATGTCTCCACCAAGTCTGAGTGTCTTTGACGGGATAGGAGGATCGGGTGGAAAATAGGCTGGATTGATGAAGTTGGAGTTACGAGATGGGTATATACAATGGTGGGTGACACATCTACGGGTGGCGCCACTAAGGCCATGATAGCCATATCTTGCTAAGGTCATAGTGCGAGAGATGCATTATAAGGGTAGGTGGCCACCCTATAGATGTAGATCACAAATTTGTAGGGTCGAATTGACGGGAGTTGACAACAAATTTGGGTCACACTCCCCTTTTACCCCACATGTATATTAATTTAATTACCCAAAATTAAATTAATGCTTATTCTCACAATATCTATTAATTTAATTACTTTAATTAAATTAATTAACAACTCACCTAGACACCTCATCATAGACCTATTTATAGCATGTTTCCTTTTAACTAAGACTCAATTCTACTTACCTTAATTAACTAAGACTTAGTTCAACCCTAAAATCACATGCCTATTATTCCTCTAACAACATGCCCACTTATATAAGAACAATATACCATTTTGATCCGCAACAATGGACATAATTGGCCAAAAATATTACCAAGATCTATCATTTGTGAAAAGCTATGATTTCCCACCTTAACCAATGCTTGATTAACCCTAAACCAACGTTGGTCACACTAACCATCATCGGTTAGCATATATTCATTTGGTAACCTTTGTTCAAGGTTGATTGGCATTTTTCAAGTTTTGGAAAAGAGAGATTTACATGCAAGCACGAACTAGAGCCCTCTCACACATTCGGACACCTCTAGGAAACGACAAGGCGAGTTGAAGGCATTGTGATTCAAGGTAACATCCCCTAGGAAGCTCTACCATGGAACTAATCACAATTTCCATGGATTAACCATTGCCGTCATCCATCAACCAAGTCTGGAAATACAAGTAATTGTGTTTCTAATCTGCATCATTTTTATACTTATCTTGGTTATAGTTCCCTTTTATTTATTTGACTAGATCACATTGCCCTTTGCATCTAACTATCCCCACCTTCATGTCAACCCATATATCTAATCACCCACCATCTTTTATCTATCTATATCCATCTCCTAGACGTTCCAAAACCTTCTTAACACTTTTACGAACCTAGCCTCCCTTCTTTCATTCTCTGTGAAATCCCACAAAATCCCCAAGCTAGGTTTATTTGATTTCAACCATTCTTCCATCATCGAAGCTGGTCACCTTGACCATCATCGATTCCTCCTTACTAGCATTGATCATTAGAGAACATCGGTTACTATGCTTCTGACGGATATTCTTTGAGATGGCCTTAAAACAACCCAAAACCCCTCGTAACCTTAACCCACACTTCACATCACATCTAAAACCCCACCATAAGCCTTCCCGTCTCTCTCGTGCGAGACACGGGAGATACTTGAATATATGATTTAACACTCTACATTGATCCACTTTAAATTGTCATCCATCATAGTTAAACTATCATCGGTGAGACACAACCGGTATCGCTCTCTATATCTAGCAACCCAATTCAAGAAAGTAAGCTAATACCCATTCCCAAACTATCCGAATTATTTACAACCTACACTAGACTCCTGCTAGACTTGTATAAACCCAAAACCAATTACCTAACCTCATAATATGATTATAACCTTTCTGTTAGATTAGATTTTCTTATTGTATTTGAATGATATACCTACATCATATCAAATACACTAGGACATTATCGGTTTAGATTATTTATTGCATTAAGTTGTGTTAAACAGTGGATTGATAGCCATCTAGGAAGTATCACACTTCCTGGATCTAGCATACGCTAGCTTGATCCACCGACGTATATTGTTTAATATTATTCTTGTGGTCTTGTTTTGTATTGGCATGTAGTTCCTCCCAGTAAAAAAGTAAGTTCTCGTAATCATAATTGGAATGGGAAATCATAGTGCGTGCATTCTACCTTCCACCTTCACTTCACAAGTACTTCTCCTCACCTTTACCTTATTTATTTTTCTCATACGTACACAAATTATTGACGGAACATTTTGGCACACCTGGTGGGACCCTCTCTTAGGTTCATTGCATTTTATTCACATAGGGAAACATTTTGTGTGTTTCTTTCTTTTTGAAAAATACATATTTAATCTTCTCCCTAGTAAATTTTTTTCTTCTAACTATCTAAACGACATTTGTGATTTGGTGCTTAAAATGAACCAATTATTCCTTCTTGCATTTACATAGTAGTGAAAGAGCATGTTCTTGACCTATTCATCATTTTTTACATATAATAATTTTTGATTTGGGTTATAAAATTTGTTTTATTTCATCCTTGTATGCTGGATTATTAGCTTACATTTAAAAATGAGGGTAACCTATATTCTAGAAGTCGGGCCAAATGATGGTTTACACAATTGAATTGTAGAAAGCACTTTCTTTTCTCTCTCTCTCTCTCTTTCCAAACTGCACAAATATGAATTTACACATCTTCTTAAACAACATCCCACTCGGAAGAGATTGTCAATGATTGCACAATCGGAGGATTGATAATGGGCACCTAACTGGTTTCTCTATCCAGTCATTACCTTAGAGAAAGGACCACCCCCGCCATAACATAACCTCAAACCACCCTTTTAGAATTTCCCTCTTCATAGGACACCTTCCCAACCAAAAACTTTGTTCTAAATTCACAAGTCAGTCTTAAATAACATAAGCTAAAACAACATAAAATTCACTTGTAGGATTGTGTGTTTTTCTTAGCTTTGTTCTTGACTTACGTTTTGAGTTGTGAGGTTACAATTCTTCATTTTTCTTCTTCCTTTCACACTCCACCATCATAGTTGGAGTATTTTAACTATTTATGAGTGTGTCAGGGCCTCATCTTATCATTCTCAAATTTCTGGGTTGATTCTTCATTTAATTTAATTCACAAAAATCCATTTTCCTTCATTTCTTCTAATTTCACAATAACTAGCATCACCCAGATTCTGTCATCAATTTACATCGACCATCACTAGTTTACCTAACCGGTTTTGGCTTCTAGCTCTTTTGGTTACCCTACCTGAAATAGCTTTCATCACATATTCTTTTCTATTTGTGGTGCTTAGGACACAATCATACCTCCACATTCGATATCCCTATCAAGTATAATTTCCCCATTTCATTTTCATCAATTCTAATTCATTTGCTGAAACTTGTCTTTTCCCACGATGGCGGTATCGATTATCATAACCATCATCGCTTTTTACTTTAACCATCATTGGTCAAGTTGACCATTGTCGATTGTTGTGTTTGATTTTTTAATCAAAACACTAACCATATTAAACTTCGAAATTCATCCTTCTCTACTTGTTGTTTTACTGTGTCATTTACAAAATACAGTTTTACTAGGTCAACACTAATTCATATGGTGTTGAATCACAGTCAAACTAACACCTTTGTATTTCATACCAGCACTCAACCACTCATACCTATCCCATCACCACCTTCCATCTTGTCACTCATGGATCCAACTCATCCTATCATCATTTCTATCGGTGACAAGGAGTTTACAAGACTCCTTGATCAGAATCCTATGGCCCTGTAATACTATCTTTCCCACTCATCTACTTAGGAATCCTCGGGACAATTGATATACAACATGTCCATATCTATCTCTCCACTACCCTCACCCCCACTCCCACACCAACTACTACTAACTCGGTGTCACCCTCATCTAATTTACCCCCGCGTGGTCTCTTAGCTATGCCCCACACCCGCTATGATTGTTGCATCTACAACATCTATCACACCCATCGTATCAACTATCCCTTCACCAGCCACCCTTAGCATAGCCCCATCTGCACCCGCTACCTCACATGTACCTATTACATCACAACCACCCATGGTGTCGGTAACCCCTACCCTATTCCAAAACCTTGTCCTCTCCATCCTACAATCCTTTCCCTAAATTACTACCGAGTCATTTTGACTACCCCACCTACATACACCTATTACCAACATTCCTTGATCTCGTCTGCATCACTTATTATGGATATGTGCCACATACATCTATTCCCCTTTCACATTCCTCCTATTCGGCATCACCATATACTGGAATTCCACCCACATCATATATTCATCACCAACCCTCTTATACTGTAGGAGGCACCCATTCATCACACCCACCAACGACCTCATTAAGATAATGATGGAAAAGATGTAGACATTAGAAGCATCATTTTCTGGCTCACACAACTCACTGACTTATGAAAAAATCTATAATGATCCTATTCATCCATCTATTCCTATCCACCCATACCCCATGCATTGGGAAATGCCCAAGTTCAATCATTTCAATAGTAAAGAAGACCCACAACAACATTTGCAGTCATTCAAACATGGGTGTTACCTAATTTCCAATGTCTTTGACAGGGGACCTGCATTATATTGGTACAGTGGATTACCCAAAATTCCATTTACACATTTAATCAAGTATCCCAAGCCTTCCTAGACCACTTCTCAATCAACATTGTCAAGAAAGTCACCATGACCGATCTCTATTCAACACGACAATATGAAAATGAGTCTATCGCTGATTTTGTTGCTCTTTGGCACAACCTCATCAACCAAATCATATTTAAGTTACCTCAAACTAATCTCATATATTTTTTCACTTGGGCTTGCACTGCATACACATCTCACTAACCTTGTAAGTGAAAACTTTATGTTCCTTTGATGAAGCATTTGCCATGGCACGAAAACTGGAAATTCGTGCCATTAAATAAATTAAAATTCAGCTATGTAACAAAAATACCACATTCAAATCAAATGATGCCTCTTTTTCTTCAAAACCCTAGAAAAACTATTCAAAATACAAGTGATCTCCCAACATGGTAGTTCTCAAGGTTGGCCCATCTCACCCATCTAACTAAGAAAAAGCTTCCTCTAATCTCTCTCCCGTTCAAATTTTTGAGTTTAGACGAGAGAAATTGAAGTACACCCCAATAGGGAACCTTATTCTTTAGTCTTCAAAAATATTCCTAAGGATGGTGTCATTACCCTTCCACTCATAAAACCACATACTAGTTTTGAACCTGCTACACCCGCATGATATAAAGAACATGACTTTTGCAACTATAATCACATCAAAGGCCATAACTATGGTAATTGCATCACCTTTAAAAACATCATCTAAGAAATGTTAAATAATGGAGATCTAGTCTTGGATAACCCAAAGGCACCGGCTAACCAGAACCTACATATCTTCAAAAATCCATTCCCTAATCATACCCGATCTTCTAATCAAACTAGTGAAGCTTGACCAGTGATAAGAATGTCCGTGAAGTCCATGTTATCTTTGATAACATACCGGCCATTCCCAAATTTTATCATGTTCCTTCCATTGAGGAGATCATAGCCCGATCTCCCCTATCTACAAAGGAGCCTACCTCATCTACTCCTCTACCCATAGAGTATTCCCTACATCTCCCCCTTCACCCATAGGGGAACTCATAATTTATACCAATCCCATTTCACCACTCACCTCTCAAACTAATGAACAATCACCAATATTAACTCTCCTACCCATGGGAGAGTCATGTTCACCTTCTACTCCATTGCAAGGAGAGCCTACCTCATTTCACCCATCATCTCCTCTACCCATAGAGGATCCTTTAGAAACACCACTACCTTTAGGTGACCATTCTCCATTGGCCTTCCAAGATCCTATTGATCTACTTTTGGCTCTCTTACCCACAGAGTCCGAAGCTAACCATTTCTGTCTCATAGACATATTTTACGAGGATTCTTGCTACTAAATCAACATTGACCTCTCTTACAGGTAGTATTTTCTTCATGCCTCATCAATCACTTGGATTACGTTGATAAATCCCTACTTTGGGGACACCTTCTACTCCATGTTTCAACCCAAATGCAAATTTCGCTCACTGATACCTCCCCAATGTATCCAAAATATTTCAAGTGACCAAATCAACCATAACTATGTTTATTGGAAGGAATTATTCTTCATCATCCTTTCTTACATCCAAACCGTTGCCCACGACTAAACACACACCTATGCCTAAGAACCTACCCACACCTATATCTTCTCCCATACCTAAACCCATAATTTCCTCGGAGGTTGTGCCGACATCAAGCCTTACCCATCCACCCATCAAATGGGATTTAGCCACATCTTCCCAAACCCACAAAAAAATCATTCCTCTTCTTAAAAGGAATACCCAACCTTCTAGGTCACATACACTAGTCTCTCCTACCATGCCTTTGTCACTTTTTCCCCTTCCATCCATCTTAGGACCTAACCTCTCAAGCCTGGTCAAGAAACCTCCTACCCATTGAAAATCAAAAATGCATCAGCCTAGCTCTTCACCATGATCTTCTAATATGCCCAATTGACCCGTAAATCCCTTGCCATCACCTATATCTTCCTTACCACCTATACCCCACCATCTACTATAACTTCCTCACTAGTCATGAGACTTTCCTCTCTTCCACCTCGCACCTCTCACTTGGCCTCTACCAACAAATTCCAATTTACCTTTATTATCCCTATAGATAAATCATCCCCTTATGCCATCTGCCTTTCCATCTACGTCACACACTCCTTCCTCACCTCTACCCAAGAAAGTGCAGCCAAAATTGAAAAACCCACTACCCTCCAAATAAGTGGTTAGACCTACTACCCCTTTTGTTGCCAGTTCAACTGCTACACCTTTACCCAAGAAGGTGCAACCTAATCCTAAGAAAGTAAAACCCCCCAAAATGGTGGTCCATCTTACCCCTCCTCAAATTCCACCTCCTGTGACACTTCTCCCATTGCAATCACCCACGATTCCACCCAAGCCCACACTCACTTCACGTTGTGATCCATTGGTAGGATTGTACGCCATTATTCTACCTAACCTCCTAGAAACCTCTTTCATCACATTACCACCTCTTAAACATTATGAACCACTCAAAACCAAATGAAAATGGTTTGACAAAAATAAAATATGTGCCTACCATCATGTGTCAAGGCATGATGTAGAGAACTGTAAGGCTCTAAAAACTACTCTTCTCCAATTGTGTCCTCCTGAAGAAAATTTTGATGATGATGATCTTCTAGACGAGGACCCTATTCTTCCTTCACCAATATCCCCACATCCTCTTCCATTACCTATTCAATGACTAGTATCTCCACCCCCACAACCCTTTTATCCACCTCCAAAATTTGAGATCAATATGGTCCACATAAGAGAGCTAGCAAAACCTCCGCCTAAATGTAGGTGCGCCTACTCATTTCATAAGGCTCTTATCCCCCACTAGGTTTTTGTCCCTCATGTCATTATACCTTTCATGGCACACCTTCTCCATTTACCTCTCTCCCTCAAATTAACATGATCTAGGTTACTACCCACACCCAAAAAGACAAAGGAAAGGAGAAAGTAACCAGCCCATCAACCAATCCTGTACCCAACATACCATCTACACCCACACCCAAAATCACCATTCGAGGTCCCACATACCCTATTTCTGATGGGGTCACCCACCATACAATGATCAAACAATTGCACCAATATCCTCTCAAAATGTCTTTGTACGACCTCATCCAAACCTTTGAGTCACATCGCCAAGCCCTGATGGAGGTCCTCTAATCTATTGAGGTTTTATCGAATGAACCTACACCTGTGGCCTCCCTCACCAACTCACCACCTTCCTCTACACCTCCACCTACTCGCCAAGTAGCCGCTCTTAGATTTTTTGACCATGAGATCACACCCCTCTAATCAGATGACCCCGATCCCGATCCCACTCTCTTCATCTCTTTCTATATCGATAATATACACATAAATGTGTTATGATCAATGGTGGCTCTAGTATTAACATCATCTCCTCCCATGTGTACAACCAAATGCACATACCCACCAAATGCATGCATAATAACCCAATTATTATGTTCTTATTCAATGATGATATGACTTCTACCCTCGACATTGTCTTCCTCCATGTTCATGTGGGTCCTGTACTATCCTAGAACTATTCTATGTCCTGAGGGGAAGTTCCAGTATAATCTTTTGATTGGCCAACCTTGGATCTGCGTCATGGGCTATGTTCCTTAAAATTTACACCACTCTTTAAAATTTGAGCATGAAGGGCATAACTACACCATCCCAGACACCCATCACCATTCAAAACTTATAACATGTTATACCGACCTAATGATGTCCTTTTACCAATTAAGGTGTCTACCGCCACCGCAACTTCTCCTTCATCCACAACCCCATCCACTAATGGTACCGTAACTCTCCCACACCTAATTATTTCATCCACACTACTGCCATAGCCTCCAAAAATAGCCCATCTTCTTCCCAACCAGCCAATACATCTTCCTTCCAATCACTTAGTAATTCATCTATTCCCGCTACCCACATATCAACCACCGATCCCTTAGAAGGTGTTTTTCAACTCCTTACTCTAGGGGAGTACCACTTATACAATGTCAATACATTCCTCACTCCACAAGAGTATGGAAATCTTCACCAACATCCTCACTATGATCACCGCATAGGTGAGATATTTCCTTATGGTCCTCCCCACCTTCGTACCAACCTCACATATAGGGGACTCGATACTTCCACATATTCACCCGAACCACCATCCCAAACATGGCCATTTTCATCTGACCTCTAATCTCTCACAAACCTCTATTTCACCCACACTTTCCTACATTGATGTGCATATAAGGGATTTATATTTGGTTTTTATGAAAAATTCGTCATACCGTCATCTCTTGTGTCACCTGTAAACACAAGGACAATAGTGGTATTGTCTTTTCCGAACTATCTTCCAAGAAGGCCTGTATTGAAATCATTGAGGATAAAGAACCTTCTTCACCCCATGTACCAACCTCACCACCCTCATCCACAGAGTCAATGGATCTAGAATCCATTCCTCCTAAAAATATTTATAAACACAATTTCCTTGGGACCTTTGACTTATCAACACGATGGCAAGGCTCCCTATTCTCTTCCCTTCCCATATCCTAACATGATCGATGATGATACACCTTCTATTAACTTCCTTCAATGTCAGGATGATGAGTGTATCCTCACTTACCTTGGTGTGGAAGATTCTTATATTCACCGGTCATTACCTTATGACATACAAACCATGTTGAATGAGTCAATTATCAAAATAAATATTCACACTTAGGACAACCAACACATTCTCTGAGATAGGAAAATATTTGGATGTTGCTGAAAATGAAGCTATTACTTCTTTCCTCAGGGATCATAGTCATGCTTTTACTTGGTCCTATGTTGATATGCCTAGTATTGACCCCAACATTGTGGTCCACAATATCATAACCATTCCTGAAGCCAAACCCGTAAAACAAAAGCTAAGGAAAATGCATCCTCGCATTGCCCTTTTTGTTAAAGAAGAACTTTAGCACCTTCTCTCAATTTCCTTCATCTTACCCATCGAATAGCCCCAATGGATTTCTAACATTGTCCCTCTCAAAAGGAAAAAGGTGGACTTCACATTTGTCAGATTTTCGTGACCTCAACCTAGCTTGCCCCAAAGACAATTTCCCTCTTCCGGTATCAATCAGCTAGTTGATCTCACCGCTGATCATGAGATGTTTTCATGGATAGTTTCTTGGGTTATAATCAAATATTACTCGCTCTAGAAGATCAACACAAAACTTCCTTCATCACCCCTTGGGGGACCTTCTCCAACTACTTGAGTCATGCCTTTTTCCTTAAAAATGTTGGTGCTACATATTAGTGGGCTATGACTTATATCTTCCATGACATCATGCATCATATATTGGAAGATTATGTAGATGACCTTCTTTCCAAATCCAAACATCGGGCTAAACACCTCATAGTTCTTAAGGTCATCTTTGACCATCTCATCAAGTATTGTGTTCGCCTTCATCCCAAGAAGTGTGTCTTTGCTATTCTCTTAGGAAAAATCCTTGGTTTCATTGTTTCTTTACATGGCATAGAATTCAACCCTACTAAAATAAAGGCTATTCTCAAAATTCCTCTGCCTACTAATCTTCGCTAACTTCAAATTTTGCAAGGTAAGTTGCAATCTATTCGTCATTTTATTTCACAACTTTCCGACCGTTGCCAACCATTTCATCATCTCCTCAAAAAGGATGTATCCTTCAAATGGGATGATGAATGCTAAAAATCCTTTGACGCCTTAAAACAATACCTTCTCTAACCACTGCTCATTCCTCCTAAGGATGACCAACCTTACCTATACATTTGTGCTATTGATCACTCCTTGGGTGCCATGCTTGTTCATCGCGATGAGCAACATATGGAGCAGGTAGTTTATTACATAATTCGTATTCTTCTAGACTACGAAACTAGATACACACATGCCAAAAAACTCTACTTAGCCTTAGTTTTTGTCGCCACTAAAATTTTTCATTACCTACTCAATCAAAAACATTTGTTGCCATCAAAACTGACCCCTACATTAAATGCATGCCAAACCTTACTAACATCAAGGTGTTGCACGTTGCCTCATGCTTCTCATAGACCTAGACCTTGAATTCATTCATAAAAAATATATCAAAGGCCAAACCATCACTGACCAACTTGTAGACGCACCCATCTTTGGAAATCAACCCTCTAACTTTTATTTTCCGGATGAATCCTTTGATATCCTCTCTTTGGACAATACCATTTACCAAATGACCTTATTCTTCGATGGTTCAAAATTTTAGCGTGGGGGTTACGCTGGGGTTATCCTCATCCCCTTTGATGGTGAACCTATGTCGCTATCCTTCGAACTATATTTTGATTGCGCTTAACAACATTGCCAAATATGAAGCACTCGTATTATGTCTCTAAGCCGCCATTGTCTTAGACATTAAATCAATTAATATCTTTGGTGACTCCCAACTGGTTGTAAACCAAGTCAATGGTATATTCCAGAGTCTCGTAAAAAAATACTTAAAAGTATAAACACCATGTCAACATACTTTTGACCACCTTGACTGTTTTGAGCTTCAAACCACTCCGCATTCCACTAACAAATTTGAAGATATCAGCTATGTCTTGTGTCTCATATACCTTCTTCACCCTCCGACTCAAAAATATTTGTCGTAGTACAAAGGTTTCAATCACCTTCTTATTCACTTCGAGATGTTCACCTCATTAGAGCCATTGAACTTGACCCATGTGACCTTTTGTATAAGCGGTTTTGCTAACTACCTTTCCCTTTCAATTATACCTCGCGACCTTGCTCGTAACAAACAACGCAGCCTTTCTCAAAAATGTCTCTCGCTATGTCATCATTGGTGGTATTATTTATAAACATTTATTTGATGGTATTCTCTTACAATGCCTTACAAATTCTGAAATTCCCTACACCATCAAGGAAGTTCATGACGGAATATGTGGAGGTCACTTGAAGGGCCTAGTTATCGATAAACGCATTCTTCACCTGGGATATTATTGGCCAACCCTCAATCGTGATTATTTTGAAAATGTCAAATGTTGTATGAAATTTCAGCAACATGCTAACTTCCATCACACACCTAGTCATGCCTTACAGGTCATCTCGGACCTTTATCCTTTCTCCAAATGGGTTTTGGATCTTATTAGAGAGATCAATCCCCATTCTTCAAAATGACATCAATGGATCATTACCTCTACCAAATATTATATAAATGGGTTGAATCTGTACCTCTCATTTCTACAAAATCCCAGAAAATATGTGAATTCATTAATCATCACATTATTTGTCATTTTAGTGTTCCTCGCCGCCCCATCATTGATAATGGAAAATAATTCAAAAACAAAACCGTACGGAAAATCTGTGATGCCTTCAGCATTCAACTTAGTTTCTCTTCACCTTACTACCCACAAACCAATGGCCAAGCATAATCAACCAGTAAAAATTTGAACAAAATTCTTATGAAAGAATTTGACGATACTGGAAAGGATTGACATATGCACATTCCTTTCACCTTTTGAGCTTACCGCACTAGTATTCGCACCTCAATTGCTGCTACACCTTTCTCTTTGGTCTATGGTACTGAGGTTGTCTTGCCTCTCGAAGTTCAGATTCTATCCCTTCATATTTCCCTCAAAGACATGCTCAATGATGATTAATTTCACTAGGATTGTTTGGCACAAATTGAGTTATTAGATGAATGTCATCTTAATGGTCTCAACCATCTCCAAATCTACAAAAATGTATCAAACATGCTTATGAAAAATGTGTCCATGAACGAACCTTCCAGGTTGGTAACCTCGTCTGAAGGAAAATCAACATGTAACCAGAGAAGAGAAAAAATTATACGGGAAAATTTACTCCTAATTGGCTTGGATTCTATATCGTTACTCTTTCCTATGGGTCAGTGCTTATTGTTTTTATTCACTTGAAGGTAAACTTGAACCTGAGCCCCTCAATGCCTTTCATCTTCTACCATTCTATTGTTGAATTGGATTCCTCTATCACCTTTTTCCTATTTCACGCTCGTCCCTTGAGCATCATTCACCTTTCTTATTTCCAATTCTTGAACAATGACTAAACAAGAATCATGTGATTACCCATCACCTTTCAGCCTTATCTTCAATATGAGTACCACGGATCTACTCATGGCATGATTCTCATGGATAATTTTCATATTTTTCAAAGATGGAATCCCATGGTCATTCATCACTTACAACCTCGCCATCATAGTTAACCTCTGTATGCTCCAGTTTTTCCTCCTAACCAAGAACCAAATTTCCTCTATAGTCTTGTCCATGACTTAAAATCCAAAAAATAAAATAATTTCAAAATGGGATTAAACTCCTTGAGTCAAACTTCCAATGTAAGATGACTCCCTCAAAAAGGACATCTCTTCTCTCTATCTCACCGCTATAAATAGACTGCTCCCTCAAAGGACAGCTATACAAAGCTAACCATACTATACATAGTCTATCACAAAAGAATACTATTCTTGCAAAAATATAATAAAATATTTAGAAGCTTCCCGTATTGATCATCTTCATGAATAATTCAGGAGACAAATCTACACATCCCACATAGACTTCCTGCATCGATCAGTCTATCAAAAACAAAAGCAAAAAGAAAAATAGAAAATTTTCGTTATGGACTTGCCTATCTTGATCTTGGGTTTCTTTATAAACAGGAATGTTATCTCACATCAGTTATGCTAAACCAACATGCCTTCACCTCATTTCCTTTTTCACCCTAATTTCCTACTTGCCTCAAGGGACTTGCTGTGAATTCGACATTTTGTGATCACATGACTTTGTTCACCTCTAGAATAATCGATCATGCAATGCCTTTAGGGTCTTACGTTCATAAGCCTATCTATGGTATGGTAGACTCATTATGGTTCTTATCAATTAGGCGACTCTTTTTGTCACCTCTCACCATTCACCTTTTTCATTACTTGTTGATTATTCTATACATGACAAGACCTTCAAAACCTACATTTTGGGAATTACTCTTTCACTAAAATCAACCTAAACTCAACCATGCCTATGACCTAGACCCAATCATGCCTAAAAACTACCAACCCATTCCTCTACCTCATCATATTCTTCCCTATCTTATGGGAAAAATACATCGTCCTAAGGCCCCTTTTCGCTAGGGCTATGTACGCAAAGCACTCCGAGAGCATGGGGCCCTTGGAGGTTTACTTAGCCACTCTTTACCCTAACCATTTCCCCACATATTTTCTATTAACATTCTACTATAATTAGTTTCCATTTTTCATAACACTTAGAAATTTACCACACATACATATCTACAATTTTATTACATCATCATATCCTGCATTCATCATTTCACATTTCCATAATATCAAAGATTCTAGAAAATTACACCATAACATACATATAAATCATCATTTATTTTCCATACTCCCAATAACTTGGAAAATAAATAAAAATCCAAAAACATGACTCAACCATACCTAACTAACATTAACTCAACCATGCCTACATGACCTAAACTCCACCATGCCTAACTAACCTAATTCCACCATGCCTAACTCGACCTAACTCAAACATGCCTAATTGGAATAACTCAACCATACCTAACCAACCTAACTCAACCATGCCTACATGACATGACCCCATCATTCCTAACTTACCTAGTTTCCATCACGTACACAAATAACAATAGAAATTTAAAAACATAAGTACATCATCTATACCATCAATCTCACCATCTATAAAGGAAAGTTTGTGTATCAATCAAATATATAGTGATACAAAATAAGTACAAGTATCTCTTGGGTACAACCTCCATATTTTTAGCATTTAGATCGGTATAGTAATCAAAATCACAAAAGCACTCATATACATCCTCACTATATGTGGCACATAGGCTGGTATATACCAAATAAAATGATACACTAAGCATATATGGTGACTAATTGTCACCCCACCTAATATCCATCCCGTCTCATTTGTCTCCTCCTTCTCTCCTCTATTAGGGCACGCTACTAACATCTCTCCACCTCTTCGGGGACTCATCTCTACTAGCCCGTAGTTGGGTCTGGCCTCCGTGAACTCATGGCCTCAACTCGAACCTTTCCTTGGGCACGTCCCCCAGTACTCTCTATGGTGTGAGTGTGGGACCTAGTCCTCTCACTTTATGCATGTTGGGACCTATACTCTATATAAGAGGGTACTTCTATCTAGGTAGTTGTCGGTGATCTGATAGTATCGTGCCTCATTTAGGGCATCCTAAACCTTTTCATCGATGTCATATGAGGTGGTTCCATCGGTCTCATCACCACCTATGAGCTGCCTCTTACTAGAGCTAGTCTCGGACCACTGTACACTGTGGCCCCCCCGCCCTCCTCTTTGTACCATAGGACCCTATTCTCATTACTACTTATACCATGGGACCTGTCTCCCTCGACCTTGTGACCTTTGCAGTGTTATAACTTTGGGCTTGTAAGGCCCAATCAATGCGTTTGGAGCAGTCAACTAGCACTATAAACATTATATCTATGCATGTAAAGTAGCCACATATCCCCTATCACCATCCCCAACCTAGACGGGCACATATCCCTATGAAACCTAAGCCTACAGGGCTACCACCTACACTTGTAAAATGGATACGTATGACTCGATCATGTGAGCTACCCGTGTACAATAGTAACATGTGCTGAAGAGTGGACACCTAAACCTAAAAAGTATCCCATTAAATGGTAAGGGTGGCTACATCTGGTTGTCCTGGCCTCAGTGGTGCCCCTCATAGCCATGTCACCCATCACTACCTATATCTATCGGTAATCCCAACATCCTCAATTCTCTTGTCCACCGCCTGCTCCTCATGCCCCGTCGACACTATAGGTTATGGTGGAGACATAGGTCTCTCCACGTCATCCCTCCTATATTGTGGGAATCATGGAGGCATGTCTTGGGGTAGCCAAAACTATCATCTAACTCATTCAATGAGTATCATCTCATGCTCATTGGCATGATGCCCCTCTATCCACCTGAGTAGTTGTATCTCCTCCAACTCTACTACCATGTGTCTTTATGATGGAAAACCAACATATGGCATCAAATAATGTCAACTCCCGACAAACCCTCCAGTATGATCTTGTAATAGGACACATTATATGCAGCCAAAAGGTACCCAACACCTATAGCCAACCTGGATCATACCCACCTCAAATGCATCAGGTTGGGAAAACCAACTGGACATACACATATGATGTGCTTGTATACCCAACATTGTAGAAGGAAGGTACAACACAAACTGAACATCCACATCCTCCCATAGGCCCAAAATCATTATATAACTAAACCAAGAATGCGGGTTTGCATGTAAAATAGGTCCTCTCCTCCATCATGTCTTGGAACACTCCCATCAATGCTCATGGGAATCTCCAACCCTTTGCATCCGGCAGTGGCAAAGCAACATACCATCTCCATCAACAAAACCACCAACCTCGTCTCCTAAAGATAGGCAACATACATAGCTCCATAGCTCAAAATCATGATATGGTATCTCAAATCCTCCATCGCCTCTCCAAAACCTCCACTATTGAATCCTCTTATGCCTCTAAAGAAATAGAATAAACCTACTCTCCCATTATAGGTAGCCGCAGTGTAGACACCTATTTTTGGTTATCACACCCCTCAGTCATCTCACATTCACATAATTTCCATTCTCACTTTTCTTTTTCTTAAATTAAATGAAATCCTATCCACTTTCTCATCTTATTTGATTAATTATCAAATGGGATCCATGTAGGCCCATTTAATAATTCAACTTTTGGCATATCCCCATCTCTCAAATTTTATTTAATTTATGGGTATTAATATACCCATCCAACACCTTTTTTAAAAAGGGAATCTTTTATCTCACCCACCATGTCAATCATGCCCCCAACTCCATCCAATAATTCAATCTGTGGTCCCCATGTGATCACATCATATCCCTAACTCAGTTACTTTACTCCATCCCAGCTTACTTGTTAACCCCAATCTAACCACACATCTAAGCTATAAAAATGGGTTTTTTCCCATATTGCGAAGGGACCGAAAAGACCAAATAATTAGAAAGAGGAGGGAGATATATTTTTCAAAGGGGAGGGAATATTTTTCAAGAAGATCTGGGTACTCTATGAAAAAAGGAAGAAAGTGAGATTCATGTTGCATGCATCATATCAATAATACCATCTACACGCTGCTCAACTGGCGGTTCCTTTGTTCATTTACTTGCACGTTATCTATTTATCTTATATTTTATTATTATCTTGTCTAACACGGGGGTTGACATCCTCTAAGGGACTTAAAATCCTCTTGAATGGCACTTTCAGGTAACCCCGCATATTGTAATCTAATCTTATTTGTTTCGAGTTTGCAAATCTAACTTCTTTATACCATACATTTATCAATTTTTAGTTGTATCATCCATCGTCATCTCCAAGGTACTAACCCTTATATACTTGACGTTGTTTATTTTTTCTTGATTACTCTTACAATCATCTAGATAGGAAGCTGGAAATGCAGATCAACATTTGGCACGCCCGGTGGGAGAAGACCCGAGATCTTGTCATTTTTATTGTGTTACTTGTTGTGAGCAGGTGTCGTAAAGATGATGGTTTTCTTATTTGTTTTTAGTTGTTGTTACTTGACATATATTTTTGAATATTTCGTTTGGAGACTCACTTGTTTACATGATTTAATTATCTTTGCTAGTGTGGTGTCCTTTGTACATATAGTCATTTTTGTCTTCATCATGAGGTAAGTGGTTTTTTTCATTTTGAATAAGGTTATTATTATAAAATTTTCTTGTTATATTCATTGAAAAATAGGAAAGATATATAGCACAAAACAAAATCCTAAGCTACCCCATACAACCCATCCCCCTAACTATTTCCTCACCTCTCCAACTCTCCAGCTCGGCCATCTCCTTTCCTCCCACATCACCACCCGAGCTCTCCACTTCCTCCCACTCAACTCTCCACCGAGCTCTCTCCACCTGAGCCACCATCTTCTTTCCCTGTCTTGATATTTTTACCCACTCCGCTCAGCCACTCCCTTACCCCGAGCTCGAGGTCCCACTCATCAAGCCCCTATCTTCCACTCAAATTTCTCTCGTCCTTCCACCGATCTGACTCGGACTAAGCCACTTGGCTCCATGATCTCACACCTCAACTCACCTTCCATCCTGCATCCTCGCAACAAAAACCACTCCATCCCATACCCCTCTCCAATGCAAATCCCTTCCCCTTTCACACAACTCGACCATAACCAATCTCTCCATTATCAATTTCCTCTCACCTCGAGCCATCCTCTCCACCGAGCCACCATCTCCCTTCCCTGCTTCAACTCCATTTACACTCCACTCTAACTCCCATGTCACCGCACTTCCCATCCACCTTCCCTTATGTCCCCTTTGGCTCAGCTCACCATCCTTTGATCCTTCAATAATCCCATCTCCTTCCCACTTCTTTCAATCTTCACCACACAACTCTTCTCTACCTCATCGCCTTTGAGCTCACTTTGTATCCCACAGGTCTCCATCTCTGCCAAACTTCTCCGCTGCTCCGAGTTATTCTGTCGAACCCCACATATCTCTCGGCTTCCACACATCTCCCTATCTCCTTCACTCCTCAAAGCAATCCTCTCAACCATGTTTCGGCTCCATAGTTCATCCCCAATCCCATCTCCTCTCCAACATCCCCAAGCTCTCTCCTTTCTCCTGTGCCCTCGGTTCACACACGGCTCTACTCACCCTTACACTTCAAATTCCACTCACTTCTCTCTTCCTTCCCCCAAGCCACTCATGGGATCACACCCACTCAACCCACTATTTCTCCCTTTTCGTCTCCACTTCCACTATAAGCCAAATCGACCCGTGTGCTTCGTCCCTCTCTATGCACACTTTCCTCGACCAAAGAGGACCCCTCCATGTGAACTCCACATGGCTCAACCATACATATTCCCAATCAAATTATCACATTTTTAACTTACTTAATCAATTTAAGTTGAAATTATTTCAAATCATATAACCACTAACATAGGGTATACTATTATTTATGTAGTCATTTTTTAGCTAACCCTTTGGTTAATATTATTTTGTAAATCTAGGTTAATTCGAGACTTAATTTTACAATTTGGTTTATCTCCTCATGAATTAATTGGTTAATATTGGCACTTCATCAACATTTAGTTAGGCTCAGTTTGTTAATTCCATTGTAATATTAATTCTATTCAGTCATTTCGACTCGCCTAGACCCCTTTACTTCCCGTCGTATGTAAGTCATCCCAACTATATCTTTAGGTGTTTTTCGAAACATAATTTTTAGTACATTAGAATACTTAGAATAATCATATTTATTATTTCTCTAATTACACATCGCTTTCACCACCACGTCATTAGGACCATTATATTGCTTTTCTTATTTTGTCATCCACATGAATTAATTGTCGTATTTTCTTTTGCAGGTGAATTCTGCAGACCTTGCAACCACAGAGTTACGTTGTCAAAGATCAATTGTTAAACCATTAACATGCCACCAATCTCCTATCACCGACCCCATCTGAGATTGTTCATGCTGTAATTTTAGGGTACACAGGTGTTCTTGGCCACCGACCGTCGCTTCCAAAAACACCATCATCAAGTGTAATCAAATAACACGATAAGCGATTCTCTAGGTATTTCTCATTTTTCTTTTAAGTGTTTGTCTGCGCATCAAATATCACATTTCATTTTTGTCTAAAACAAACGTTCTCCATCCTTCCTGATCACAGAGCTTAAGTAAGGGATTTAACTCTCTGCATTTCACTTATCACACACTTCTTGAGACTACACAAACATAATTAACACATCAAAACATTCCTCTCACCATCTCATACATCTCCTAATCCAAAACTACCTAAAACCATCCTTAGACTCCTTTAGGCACCTTCATTACCTACTTTTCTTTTACTGCTCACATCCTCTAAATTAATCATGAGGCTAAAAATATTCTCGCTTGATTTGTTTGTCAACAACATACATAAACAAATGTTTCTCTACTTCACACCTATTGTTGCTCTCTATCAAATCTTGAAAAAAACAATCAATCTTGCTCTATCCAATAAAGTTACTTCCTCGATGATCGACCCAACAGATTTTAAACTCAAAACCATGCCTTGATTACTCAACCTCCAGTCTCTATGGTCTCACCCCATGAGAACCATGTCATACAAAATTTTCCCTACCTTGACACTAACCCTCATATCTCTCATCAAGCCAATCTTCCTAAACTGGTTTGCACCACCATCTCCCGCTCCTCTAGATAAACTCAAATCTCCTCCTAACCTCATATATGACTTCTTACTTCAGAAATATCCTACAATCTTTCAATCCTCCCAATCTCCAAAATTAGTGTATCACATTCCACCCACATCCTATTTTTACAATTCCATTAATAAGATTGGCCAGCCATCTCCAATTCTCAACACACATATCCCCGCTCATCGTCATGCCCCTATTTCTCAACACCAACCTATGCAGCAATCCCAACCTGTGACACATGTTAGTCTTTTCCAAGCAGCTCCCCAAACACCTACATATCCATAAATTAATCAACTGTCTTATCAAACCATTCTGCAAACATCCTATCCACAAACTTATCAACCACCTTATCAAACGCTCCACCAAACACCCACACACCCACAAACACACCATTCACCTTATCAAAATACTTTTCAAACCACACAGCCAATCTAATATCAACCTTACAACACCTCGATTGATTCAATTCATGCCTTAATGAATCGGTTGACCAGTTTAGAAACCCTTACCATAGCACCCAAAAATTCCTTATCCTATGAACAAATCTATAACGAACCGATTCATCCTTTGGTTTAATTTAAACCTTACCCTCTTCATTGGAAACTTCCTACATTTAATAAGTTCAACAATAAAGAATATCCCCAACAACATCTCCTCACATTTAAACACGCATGTTGTCTTATTGCATATGATCACGATTTATTTCTTCACACTATCCCCATGTCTTTGTCTAGTCCCGGGTTGGACAAGTACAATAGTATCCCATGACATTCCATATTCTCTTTCACTCAACTTTCACAATTGTTCTTAGAACACTTTTCTATCAATATCACACGCAAAACCACTATTGCTGATCTATATACCATTCAACAAGAGAAAAAATGAGCCCATTGCCGACTTTGTCGCACAATGGCATGATGTTATAAACCAACTATCCTTCACTATCCCACAAACCGAACTCATCGACTTATTCTCACATTCGTGTGCCAAACATATATCATCCAATTTATAGAATCAATCATTCCAAACCTTTGATGAAGCTTTCACAATGGCTCATGCAAGCTCAAAACTCATGCCATTGAGCAGGGTCATCTTAAACTAAGTTCAATTAAATCAAAAATTGAATCCACCAAACCATTCACACATAATGGCAAGTTTAAGGCTACAACCAACATTATGGTCATTGAACCCTCATCCCCATCTACATCAAGCACATGGTCTCAACAACGATCTCCTCAATCAAAACCAACTACACTCCTTTAGGAGAATCATACAGTTTTGTATTTGATAAGTTGATGAGCATAAAATCTATCCAACTTCCTCCCATACGACCCATGGACAACTCACAAGCCAAGCCTATTTGGTATCACAAGGCCCACTTTTGTAAATATCATTGAGTCAAAGGTCATGACATTGAGAGATGTCATTCCTTTAAAGATCATGTCCAATAACTTGTAAATCAAGGGGATATCCAAATTGATACCTCCACTGCGCAAACTAATCAACCACCAACAAATCACGTCACCCCCTTTACATCTCAACTATCAAATGCTTGTATGGTTGACACTGTCAATCAAGATCTTATCTTATCACCAACTCCACATGTTCCCACAATGGACATTATTCCCACCTCTTATTCAGAACCTGTTACACCTACATCAACTTTCACTACCTGTCCTAAATCTACACCTTCTCTTATTCTTATCACATCCACATCAAATTCAACTATATCATCCATTTCCTCCACTTTAAACATACCCCAATCTACCACATTAGATTCATCCTCAGCTCCTATTTAGGCCCCACTCATATCCACACACATCCCTACAACTCTCACATCTATTCCTTCACCCACATCTTCTTCAAACACACCTATTACTACACCTACATCACTTATCTCCATACTCATCCCAACTAAACTCTTTTCTACTACATGCACCCTTACAACCCCACATTCAACATCAACCCCTTTAGAAAACATATCATTCTTACCCCTCGAAACATTTATGAAACAACTAGTCCCTTCTACTTCTACATCCAAAAATTCTCCTGCATTTTCTACATTACCCTTACCCATAAGGTCTACTCCATCGGTTATCACATCACTCACATCTCCACATATTCCAAAAATGCCTACATCTTTATCTATCCCAACGACCCCTATACCTATCATATCAAAAATTCCACCTATCTCTACTTTGACAACCTTTCCCATGGCCACATCACCCAGTATATCCTAATACTCTTTACCTAATCCTTCTATCACACCAACCCAATCCTCTCGATCTGTAACCCTATCAAATATACCCCTTGAATCACCTACTATACCAACACATCTACCTAAATCAAATAAATATGCTTTACCTTCTCCCTCTACAAAATCAACTCTTCCCATGCCAAAAACTGAAACAATCCACATCTCACATAGATATCATTAATTGTATCATACAAACACCTATCTCTTCATTAACATCTTCATCTTGTTTTAGGATAGTTTCTTCATTAATAACTATACCACCGCTATCAGATCCTCTTGTTGAAATTATTGGAATCCATGCTAGAGGTAAATCTTCTTGGTTGAATTCTAAGGCTTGGGAAAACATCCTCGGCAGGTCCTTGCGCATCCACGAAACATTCGGTTTTCCTTCTTCTCAACAATCCAATGCCACAACATCCATGGCAGGATCAGTTTTTCCATCTACGACATCTTACAATAATCAATCCACATCCAAATAGTACAATCCTCCAACCGAGTTTGATTTTTCCTCCAAAAATGAAATTCACCCATCTAATCTACATCCACGATTTCTCCCAACTCCAAGCTGAAATATCCTATGAAAACCAACAAGAATTACCTTCCCGATGACACTTCAATGTGGTCATACACGGATATATTTCAACATTTAACTCAAACATATGTCATCAAAATTCCTCCTATTTAATCCTTTTATCCCTATGGTCCTAAGTCGTCATGGTTAAATCCTGATTGTAGTTGTGGTTATCATCGTACCCCATGTCATGATATCGAATATTGTAAGGCCTTTTGGTCAATCATCAAGAACCTTATCGAGAAATATGACTTCCTCATTTAAGGGAATTTTATTCTCCATTTACTTTGAATCCAATCCATATCCCATCTCAGATCTCCCATGGTCCCTCCATCCACATCATCCCTTAATATCCATCCATCCCATGTCATTCCTCCTAAGGAATGACCTTCATTGTTCATCAATGTCACTTATCTTACTAAGGACACTTGTTGTCTCTGATTTTTTACCCCATCCAAATCTAAAACAATCTCATCTAAGCTCTTTCAACATTCTTTACCTCCTTCACATTTGAATCATTAGGGGAACAACCTTCCCTTGCCCTTGAGCATCTCATATGTACAAATCCCTTGTTGCTAGGAGACTTTTCTCTTTGACATTGTTTTTTCTACCTCCTTCATATTCATCCAATATAAACTATTTCTGCCCAAATCCTCACTCATTATAAGTTTACCATTGTGGCCATGTTTATGCCCCTTTTGGGGGTATCATATTTTTCATCAAAGTCCTCATTTGAGGCCATGTTTGTCTCTCCATTGAGGGACTATTTTCTTGAAGTCCATCATTGTGGCCATATTTGTGTCTCTTCTGGGGTACCATCTATTTTGAAGTCCACCATTGTGGCTATATTTTTGTCTCTTTTGGGACACTGTTTATTTCATCAAGTCCTTCTTTGAGGCCATATTTGTTCTTTTATGTTTATGCTCCTTTTGGGAGTATCATCTTTTTCATCAAAGCCCTCCTTTGAGGCCATGTTTTTCTCTCCATTGAGGGACCCTTTTCTCTAATTCCACCTTTGTGGCTATATTTGTGTCTCTTTTGGGGCACCATCTATTTCAAAGTCCACCATTGTGGCTATATGTGTGTCTCTTTTGGGACACCATTTATTTCATCAAGCCCTCCTTTGAGGCCATGATTGTCCTTCTATGTTTATGTCTCTCTTAGGGCATCATTTATTTTCATCTAAATCCACCATTTTGGTCATATGTTTGTTTCCTTCAGGATATAGTTTTGTTTCCTACTTGGCTATCATCTCATCTTATTGTAACTACATTGTCTTCCCTCTCATGGTGGTAAACTAGAGATGGAACCTCTTAATGCATTGCACTTGCAACCAGTCTATTGTTAGCATATCTACCAATGAGAACTTAGTTACATCCTTATATTGTTCTGCCATCTTTAGCCCCTTCCATTTTTCATTATAATAATCTGAATTATGTAGTCTACCTTCACTACTTTGATGTGATCCCTTAACCATTACATCCATTACCTTCTCATTCTCCTATTGTAGTCATGTGAAGGGTCTAGGGTGTCTCTTGTACATTCCTTATCCCCTCTTAAGTGGTTTACTTAGCTATTCCCAACTCTCCCCCATGTGAAGATCAAATTCATGTATGCAAAATGCAAAATCAAAGTTATCAAAAATAGATTGATCCCTCGATGGATAGTTGTTCATGCAAATACAAAAAAAAAGTATTCAAATCAAAATCCAAGAAAATTAAAAGAAATAGATCGATCCTTGAAGGATGGCTATCATATTATTATTGTCATTTATATTATGTATAAAGTAGACCATACCCTCGAAGGATGACTACTCTAGTTATTATGACATCTGGAAGGTTTTCCGCATTGATCAACCTTCTTTTATCAACATTTTCTAAAAGCTTCCCACATTGATCAAATTTTTGCTATTGTTCTTTCCCTTTCCCAGAGTTGGGGCATAGAATTAAGGAACACCATCTTTGGAGATTCCTCTTCCCGCATACAAGTCACATCTTCAATCCCTTTGTCATGTCAACATTAGGATTACGAGCATCTTTCATCCATATTTCCCTCACGATATTTTGGTATAACTAACTATTGTTGGTTATGTATTAACTCCTGCTATCGGCAACAAGTGTAATGCCTTGAGTGATAACCTTTCTTGTTTATCTCTAATCCATTTTGAAACATAGTTTCCCTCGTGCCCTTCTTACTGACTATATTTCATTCATCTCATCTAGATCATATTTTATAAAAATGGTATCAAATTTCACACTATGAATTTTATATCTATCCATAATCTCCATGAATGCATTTACAAATACACTCTTCAGTTTGTGAATTATACTTGATCACCATTGTAGTTTGTGAATCCTACTTGAGGATCCTTCTCAAGGTAAGTTCATTATCTTGTAGATCCTTATCTCTCAACATGTTCAACAACATCTTTGATTCATTACTCCTCGCTCTCTATCTCAACTCATCACCATTTGTCTCCACATCATCCTTCTCAACTTTGTTCCCTTACACGACCCCAGGATATCTTACTTGTCTTTCCTCTTGAGTTTCCCTTTTACCCCCGCTTTTAGTTTGACAATCTTACTTAATCATCCATACAATCAGAAATTATTAGTTAAGGTATATCTTCTTCCTTGATCCTCTCGTTGTAGAAACTTCTCCACCATTTCCTCTTTCAATGATGATAATCACCACCAAAAACATCTTTCCACTCCTCCTTTTCCACTTGTTGTTCACTCAAAATTCCCCTACTCTTAAGAAAGTGAAAATTTTAAATTTTGAGTTTAAGTGTTTTCCTGTTGCCCCTGTTATGTTAAAAATCAAGAAATTGAGAAAATCTACTTTTTTGGGTCATTTTGCATGTTTTTCTGCCTGCAGGACATTTTTGTCCCGCGTGTCCCAAGTTCAATTGGGCCCTCTCGTTCCCGATCGGCGGTTTACCCGAAGTTTGTTCTTTTCGGGCCCGTTAGAACTTTTGTCCCACATGTCCCAAGTTCACTGGACCAGGTTGTTCCATTTTCGGCCGCATTGCCCGAACCAGCGTACCTCGCTTTTCGCATCCCAAATGTCCCAAGTTCACCTAGAACAGTTGTTCCATTTTCACCCCATTCGTAGAGCCACATACTTCAGCGTACTTTTGTCCCATGTGTTCCGAAAGCATTTGTGCGTCTTTTCCCCACTTTGCCTAAATCGGCCGAGTCGCGTACTTCGCACTTTCGCGTCCCGCATGTCCCAGGTTCATTTATGCATATTTTCCCGCTTCGCCCAAATCGCCGAGCCATGTGCCTCGCTTTTCGGCCCCACATGTCCCAAATGAACCAAGTGCCATTCGTATGATTTTTCACGCTATACCCGAATATCTTGCTTATTCAAATTGGTAAGTATGTATTAAATGCGCATTCATTACCTTTCTCTCTCCTAAACGGCTATATAACGAGCGAACCCCCTATGCATTTTTCACACTGCTTCCATGCTATCTATTGCTCAAACCCTTGCAATCTAAATTCCTGCGCGTGTATCCCTTCCCTCTGTAATTCCTTCCCGAGTCTAGCTTGCAGCTCTGCCCTCCAAATTACTATCAACATGAAGATCAAGTTTCAGGGACAGGAACAAATTTCACCACTAGAGTCTGCCGTTCCCAATATCGGGGACAGTGAAGCTCACCATCTTGACTTTGGTGATTTTTGGTCAAGGATGACAGATGCAAACCCTACACCAATGGCACAGATGATTCACGACAGTGGTCTAGCTTTCACTGGAGGTTTCCCAATCTCGGTGCAATGTGCTGATACAGTGCTTTCATGCGGAGCTCATTTCGACCCTGATTCGAGTGAATTGACCAACATACATGGGGAACTCATCACCAAACTTGACGCTGCACCATTGGCACTGCACTGAGGATTCCAGAAATGGATAATGCCATAGTTGTTTCCCAGAATCAAGCACAGACCCTGTTCAGTCAAGACAGTGACAACTACAAGGCGCGGGTGGCGAAGTCTTGGCTTAAAAACCCTAAGAAGGGAGCATCTCGTCTATCCAAGACTCTTTTCCGGGCTGATTTCAATGAAGAATTGTCAGATTTTATAATCCTACTGGCTCGGGTTATGGGCTTACCCTCTACTAACGAGTTCCATTTCTGGATGTGCCCGCTCATCAACATGGTGTGCGAGGGAACTCAAAATATCAACTGGGTAGAAATCATCAGCATGAACTTAGCGAACAACTGTCCAATGTACAACAAATGAAGAAATTCTACATGACTTCGTACCTGATGTATACTCTGGCGGCATCAAGGCAATGGTTTGGTTTTTCTTACATCGATGCCCACAAGGATGATCCTGTATATGCTTACTGCTGCAGCTTCACCCTAAAAACCAGCAATCGCGATTTCCAAAGGGTAAATGATGCTTTCACCATGTACGTGGTCAGGCTTCTCGAGGGTGACACTGCTAGAAGGTTTTCTGATGAAGCCATGAACCTGATATCACACTACGGTGCCTATTTTATCCAGATTCAGAAATTCTCCTATATCACCTTGCTTTGCTGCCATGAGAGCACCCCTCTGAGACTTCCCATGTTCTACAGTGATAAGATGGCTTTGATAGAAATATGCAGGAAATTAGACAAATTGCACAGAACCTGCAGGGACAAGAAGATTACTGGTTTGCATTTCCCCATCTCTTTGGGAAACTACTCCTGTAAAACAGCCCTGGATGCACAGAACATAGAAAGAGCCCTGGCTCCCATTACTGTTCATTTCTTCAAGCCCAGAACTTGCTTCGACTTGAAGAAGTTCATTGAGCAGAACATTAAGATAACATATCATCATAAGGCAGATACAAAAGACTATTGGGCTGACTGTGCCGATGATTTTGAGGTGAGAAAGAGGCATTATGGTAGGTTTTCTCTACAATTGATCCAAGAACTTGGCTTGTACCCAGTTCCTGAAGGACTCAAGGATGACAACTCTGATCTATACTCATATGAGTATGAAAATGTGGTTAAGCACACTCCCTTGGAGGACTTGGATTGGTTCAAGAAAGAGAAAGATGATTTGGCCGAGATCTCGCTCCGGTCCTTAGTCGAACTAAGATCTGGTTTGATAAGAAAGTTCGAGACCTTAGGAGGCACTCAGGAGAATCCTCCTCTAAGGATGTTTTAACACCAAGGAGGGAAGCATCGACTCGAGATCGACACTCCTATGCAAACCCCTCCTTCCTCATCAACACAAGAACTCCTGCAGTTTCTACTCCTTCATCCACCCAAGTATACCAGAAGAAAATCAAAGAGGTCAAGAAGGAGCCTGTGGAAGAAGATCCTCAGAGAAAGCAGGTAGAATTGCCTTTGGGACCAGAGAACATCATTGTTCCTAGTGAAAGTGAAGAGAGTGAAGTACCAGCTCCTCTAAATGCTCCTGAAGCTCCAACGGATAAAGATAAGGAAGTCCAGAGCACTGAACTTCCAAGTGCTATTGTTTCCTCTGCCCCAAGTGTCTCAAGCGCCCCACTCATGTCTCAACTTGAGACAACAGCTGTGCAAACCTTGAGTGCCATGAGCTCTCTGTCTCTTGGTCCTCTTGCCCCTCCTGCTACTTCCTCTTCCTCTTTTGTATGGGTGCAACCTTTTGTCGATGTGAGAAAGAGGAAATATTCCTCTCGGAGCTCGGGGCCAAATTTTGATGCTGTGGCGCCTTGTTAGGCACTACTCCTTCTCTCACGCCAAAAAATCCAAAATCAGCTCCAGGATAGTGTCTGATGCTTAGGGTCAGCAATTCTTGGAGATTGCTAAGCCTACAGTAGATAAATTAGAGCAGGATTTGCAGGCGTCTGACTTAGAAATCTCAAGGATTCCTATGGGAGAGTCTACCCCTGAAGGTGAGATCCACAACCTCTAGGAAACGGTCACAAGAGTCATTAGGAGGGTAGAAAAAGGGCAACAAACTATTGAACAGTTGGAAGAACAAGCCCAAATTCTCACAGGTTTTATCAAATCTCTTTTGTCTAAGGCCAAAGTTTTGGACCCTACCCCATTGACTACTCTTCCACCACCTGTGATTCTGAGCCAAGATGAAGTACAAAGTATCAAAGACATGCACAAGTATTCCGTTTATGGCAGAGCTATGGAGGCCATGGTGGAAGATATGCTTGTTGCTGGATTGAACTTCATCGATGAAGCTTTCAAACTTCATGGAAAGGTGAACAACTTGCAACAGAAGATCTCCTCCACTATCGGGATCATGGATAAAGAGCTCAAACTTTGGAGCAGTTGCATAGTAGACCTCCGCCTCATGGGACAGATAGATGAGAACGTTTTATTGGCAAGTAAGGTTTTTGGTGATGCAAAGGATAATCTGTCAGAATCCTGGGTTTACAGCGTGGAGTGGAAAATCAAAGTTTTGGAGGAGGCTTTGGGAGAACTGAAGAATAGCTGGCAGAAGGGTGAGGCTTTCAAGACACTGGTTGTATCTGCTTTCAAAGATATACATTGTCATCTTCATGGATGAAACTTCTGGTGTGCCTTTTTCCTTGCAAGAAATCAAAGCTCAATTCAGAGCTTTTGTCAAAGATAATCTATTCAAGGAAAGCTCCATTTCCAAAGAGAAAATGAAAGAGATCTTCTCTCTTCAATCTGCCATTGAAGAAGCAAATAAAGACTATCATACTCATGTCAAGTTTGATAAGGAAATGGAGAAATGCCTTGGATTTTGGATTCGCTCTACACCAACACGCCGCTTCCCATGGCGTAGAGACATAGCCGAGGCATTGAAGAGATTCGGCAAGGGATTTTGAAGTCAGTGGGTCCCTCCCAGTCATAACCACCGGTCTTTTTCTCCTTATTCTTCTCTTCTCTTCTAATTCTTTTTCTCGATTCATTGTAATAAGTTGAGGTATTGCGATTTGCAATCCTTAACTAATCTTTAGTTAAAAGAAGTGGTTACCAAGAATAACTATTTTGTAAGCTATATAATGGCCTCTCCTCACCATTTTGTAGAGGGGGAAGAACTTGGCTTATTTTCTGAAAGTGTAAATAGATCATAAAGAAATCAATACAGAAGGGCTTTTCATTCTTTGTCTATCTGATCTCTTTTATTCCCAAGCTTTTCATTTAAATCTGGTTAAGATCATTTGTCTGTGTTATGTCAAGAAACTTGGTGTTCTTGCAGATGTTATTTACAGAACTTTGTGTCTTTAAATTCCATCTTATTTATATGATGCAAATGATCTTGTTTCATTTCACTGTAACTTCACATACATAAAGAATTACTCTGTTATCTATAATTCTGAGTGTTGCCTTTCTACTCATTCTCGTATTCTTATTCCTCAGTCCTTTTGTAATTGATGATCTTTATAGAAAACACTTTCGTAATATCCAAGTTCAACTAGAAAATCATGTTTTGTATATTTGTAAATAGGTTCGTTTCGAATAAGGAACCTCTCCCATTAAAGAGGAGGGACTTCTTCTGTCCCCTCGACCGTTGCTCTTCGTAAAGTCCTATTTGAAGACCAACAGTTTTGGTGACTCTACCTGGGAAATCATATTCCAGCTTTATTTATTGATCATCCTTTGATCTCGGTGACTCCGCATTTTTACTCGAGGGAGAAGGGCCCGTGGTATTGAAGATTCTCGGTTTCAGCTTTGGAACAGCCGGGTTTTCCTTTCCCTTCAAATAGAAATACTCATTCGACGAGCACTCCATCTGTTCGAGATAAAAACCCTATGGGTGGCATTCCTTCAGAGCTAACAAGTCCTAATCTTCGAGCTTTGATTCTTGCTGGTGTTGTAGTTCCTCTTCAAGCCATTTTTCCAAGAATGGCTGTACCATTACCCCGAGGCCATCATGTCGGGCCCCTTGCCCTTCCTCATCCTTTGCATGAGTTACCCAGAGGTAACCGTAAGAACTTCCCTAAGTTCAAAGGTGATGGTAAAGCGCATCCTGATGAACATATCACAGCCTTCATAGTTGCATGTGGGGTCCTGGGAGTTGAACATGAAGATGTCTCCGTAAGGCTTTTTGTTGAGATGTTACAAGATAATGCTGCTGATTGGTTCTATCACCTTCCAGCTGGTGCTATCACTAGCTGGGATACTATGAGAACTAGGTTTGAAAACTGCTTCAAACCAGAGAAGATGTGCATTCTTGCTAGCCCAAATATCTCAGATAAAGAAGGATTCACCAGAGCCCATGAGAGAATTTGTGGCCCGATTCAACAGGTTGATTAACAAAATTCCCGCAAATACTCGGCTTGTAGATCAAATTCAAAAATGTTTTTTCCTAAATGCCCAATCACCTGAAGTTAGTTATGCACTGTGAAGGGCTAATCTCGCAACATTGGCTGAAGATCAAACTCTTGCTGTTAGTGTTGAAGATGATTTAATCATGTCAGAGAAGTTGAGGAGAGACCCTTCTAAATATAAATCTACTTCTTCCTCCTCTTCCACTCCTGGACCTAATACTTGATCCACTGGTACAAAAAATCACAAATGATCTCATTTCCATTAAGAAACAATTGCTCAAAGATGCTCCCTATGCAGACGTTCCAAGGAGGAATTTTCAGCCCGTAAATCATTTGCCTACCGCTCAAACAAGGCTAGCACTTGAAGGACCTCCTATTAAATTTCCCCAAACACAACCTCGTGAAGTTGAGGAACCAGAGGATGAGGAGGTTAATGAAGATTGCGAGGAATCTGTTGAAGAGGTTGATGATGAAGCAGATGAATTTGAGGGATCTCGAGTTAATTTCTTCACCACTGAAGGCATTGATGATGGAGATGATTATGATGAAATAGTAGCAGACATGAATAGCGAATCATACGCTGTCATGACTCGAGAGCAGACAAATCAGAGGGAGAAAGTGACACAGCCCACCAAGAAATCTAAGGAGCAGCTGACAACTATCCCCGTAATTGCAAAAAGAGGATCTCCTATTCCCACTTCATCTGCACCAAAGGTGAGTCCCGTCAATTCTGCTACTAAAGTTTCTTCTTTTTCCCCTAAAATTGATAAACCTAAGTTTTCAAATGATGATAGCCCATTCACTTCGGGTCTTTTGATATTATTGATCACCTAAAAACTAAGGTTCAAATCTCAGAAGCTGAATATTATCAAACCCATCCTAAGGCTTTTGCTAAAATGATTCACTTTGTCAATTCCCATTCCAAGACTACCTCTAAAGGCCTTTTACCCACTCCTTCTTCTGCACCACAACCTAATCTAATAGCCGTTGTCACCTCACCCAAAGGACAAATCAAACCATTCTATGTGACACTTCTTATAGCTGGCCATAGGCTCAACAATTGCGTCATAGACTTAGGAGCATCAGACAATGTGATGCCTGCTAAAGTAGCTCATGCCTTAGGTTTGACTCTCACACACACTTATGGATCTTGTTATTCTATGGAGAGTAAAGAAGTGCCCTTGGTCGGAAGGATTAAAGATGCACAAGTGGCTTTTTCTGCTTTTCCTGAGAAGAAAGTTTTGGCTACCATCTTAGTAGCAGATATTCCTCCTTCATACGGGATGTTTCTAAGCGGAACTTCGTAAGGATGTGGGTGGAGAAATTCAAATGGATTGGTCACATGCACTCGTGCCTGTTAATGGACAAATGAAGAAGTTGCTGCCTGAGAAGCAATCTGAGTATATTGTACAAAAAACGGATGATCCCAAAGCACAAATACTCTATGAGGATATGGGGCATGGTAACTACATGATTATGTCTCCTGAAGAAATTCAACTTCCCAAAGTGTCACCTAAAGATCCTAATGGTGTTTGGATTTTAGAGTTTGATGGAAGTTGTTCCTCACCTGTTCTCGAGATGGTGTCACCCAAGGAAGCCTTCATCCTTTTTCATTCAAGTTGCAGTTTGAAAATACTAATAATACAACAGAGTATGAGGCTCTCATTCTTGGACTACAAGTGGAAAAAGAACAAGGTGTAAAGAATCTTCTGGCTCGTGGTGATGTAGAATTGATTGTAAAGCAAGTTAGAAACCTCTTCCAGGTGAAAAATGGAAGGCTGAAACATTACAGGAATCAGGTTTGGGATTCCATTGAATTTCTCGATGCTTTCTCCATCGAAGCAATACCTAGGGAGAAAAACACCAGGGCTGATTCACTAGCAGTCTCAGGGTCACTGCTCATACCTCATCCTGACTTCTCTCAAGATAAGTTCACCATTGAGATGATCCATCGACCTAGTGTACCTGATAATACAAGTAACTGGCAAGTTTTTAATGATGATCAACACTTGCTTTCTTTCTTAGAACTCAAAGATAATTTTGAACAGCTATACTTTGAAGGAAGTGATAACTTGCCTCGTGAAAGTGTGTCCTTTGACAAAGCAGCCACCCAAGGAGAAGAAACAGATCAAGATGGATGCATTAAACTCAAGGGAAACAAGATTCCTAAAGGATTGGTGAGTTTAGAGGAACTATTTGATAAACACGACAGGTATGTAAAGTCTAGAGCTTCTACTGGACCTCAACAATCAGCTGAGTATGACAAAATTAATATTGGGAGTTCTACTGATCCTAAGCTCGTGAACATTGGAAAATGTTACACAAAAAATGAGAGGAAGAAATCAATTGATCTTTTAAAGAGGTATAAGGATGTTCTTGCCTACTCTTATGAAGATTTAAAAGCTTTCCAACCAAAAGATATGTAGCATTTTATTCCTCTCAAACCTGGAATTAAGCCTTTTAAACAGAAGTAGAGGCAATATAATCCTAAAATAGCTGACACCATTTTTCAAGAAATACATGAAAGCTGTTGAAGGCCAAAATCATTTTTCCTATCCATCATTCAACATGGATTGCCAACATTGTACCTATTAGAAAGAAAAATGGTGAGATTCGTATCTGTGTTGACTTCAAGAATCTGAATCAAGCTTCCTTGAAAGATAATTACCCTTTACCTATGATGGATCAGGTCTTGCAAGCAGTAACAGGATCTGAGATGTTGTCTATGCTTGATGGATTCTCAGGCTATAACCAGGTAGAAGTTAATACTGCAGATCAGCACAAAACGGCTTTCACTACCCCTTGGGGTACCTTTGCTTACAGAAGAATGCCTTTTGGGCTCATTAATGCTGGTGCCACTTTTCAGAGGGCTATGGATCTAGCTTTTGGAAGTTTGAAAGGGAAGTGCATTGTTGTATACCTTGATGACTTGACTGTATTCTAAAACAAGGGCGGATCATTTTCAGCATTTGGAGATAGTTCTGCTAAGATGTAGAGAACATGGGATATCTTTGAATCCTAAAAAGTCTGTATTTTGTGTCACAGAAGGGAAATTGTTAGGGCACATCATCTCCAAAGATGGTATTAAGATTGATCCTGAGCGAGTTCAAGCTATTCAGCAAATTCCTCTCCCAACCAGTAAAAAGGGCGTGCACTCTTTCTTTGGTAAGATCAATTTTTTGAGAAGATTCATCCCTGATTTTGCAGAACTAACTCTGAACATCTCCCAAATGATGAAAGGAAAACAAACATTTGGTTGGTCTCCTGAAGGAAAAGAATCCTTTGAAGGTATTAAAAGAGCCATTGCTAAAACTCCTGTTTTAGCATGTCCCGATTTCATCAAAGATTTCATTATCTATTGCTATGCCACAAATAACACCTTGGCTGTTGTTTTAACTCAGGAAGATTCTAATGAGCACGAACTCCCAATTGCATTCATGAGCTATATTTTAAAAGATCATGAGTTAAAATACACCATGATGGAAAAACATGCTTTTGCAAGGTTAAAGCCGCAAGCGCTTTCGTTTTTACATTCTCAACTCTCATTCCATGGTGTTGGTTCCAGATACAACTGTTAAGTCAATTCTCACACAACAAGAATTCAGATCCAAGAGAGGGAACTGGGTTGCTAAGGTCCAAGAATATGATATTGACATCAAACCAACCAAGCTCGTTCGTGGAAAAGGCCTTTGTGAGCTCATTGCTGAAGGAGCTAGACATGAGTTACTGGAGGATAAAGTTGGTCTTCCTACTGTGTTGTTTCTCAGCTTGGTTAATGAATGGTATGCTGATATCGCCCATTTTCTCACCTACGGAGAATGCCCCTCTCATTTGACTGCCAAAGAAAAGAGGACTGTTAAACTAAGGTCAGTGCAATATGTGTTGTGGGAAAACGCCTTGTTTAAACGTGGGTTAGATGGAAGGTTTTTGAAATGTGTAGACAAGGAACAACAGAAAAAGCTACTCTCAGCTTTTCATGATCAGGCATGTGGAGGGCACTATTCATCAACGGTCACTGCTCATAAGATACTTTGTGGAGGATATTACTGGCCTACCTTGTTTAGAGATGCATCCAAATGGGTTGATAAATGTGAGGCCTGTCAGACTTTCGTGGGTAGACCCAAATTGGCCTCTTTGCCTCTTAAGCCAGTTGTAATTGAAGAACCTTTTCAACAGTGGGGTTTGGACTTCATTGGAACACTTAATCCTTCTTCTAGTGCTGGTCATACTCATGTATTAACTGCTACAGATTATTTCACCAAATGGGTAGAAGCCATTCCAGTAAAGAGTACTACTTCTGAAGTGGTGTGCAGTTTCATCAAAGAAAACATCTTGGTAAGGTATGGTGTACCTAACAAGATTGTGACGGATAATGCTTCAAATTTTTCTTCAACCGAGATAATGGATTTTTGCTATGGGTATGGCATATCTTTGGCTCACTCTTCAGATTACTATCCTCGGGAAATGGACAAGCATAATCCACTAATAAAAATTTGGTGACTATTATAAGGAAATTAGTCAATGAGTCTTAACGAAACTAGCACAAGAAGCTCTATGATGCTCTTTGGGCAGATAGGATCACACCAAAGAGAGCTATTGGAATGTCTCCTTTTCAAGTGGTATATGAAGTAGAAGCTCAATTGCCAGTAATAGTGGAGCTGCCAGCCTTGCATCTAATGAAGGCCATTGAAGATACCAGTTTCAGTAATGCTTTGGACAAGAGAATTATGTACCTTCATAAATTGAATGAGAACAAATTGAGGTTGCAGCTGATAGGATATATGTTCACCAAAGAAAGGTAAAGGTCTGTTTGATAAGAAAGCCGTTCGAGAGATTTCTAGGTTGGAGACACTATTTTTTTGGGATAAAAGGCATGAACCTCGTGGCAGCCATGGCAAGTTTGATTCCCTTTGGCTCGACCTTTCAAGATCGGGCACTTTGCTGGTAAGAATTCTTTTACCTTGATTACATGGATGGTTCTCCTCTCCCACTTCCTTATAGTGGGCGACCTAAAATTGTTCAAGTCATAGGTGATTAGGGAGTCCTTTGTATGTTTTTTGTACAACATTTTGTTTTTCTTTCCATTTGTTTTGGTGTGTTGTCCTCTCGTATTGATTTGCTTTTTGACTCCAGTTGGCCAATGGATAAGGTACTTGGTCTACTTCCCGAGTTTGTCTAAGTTCTTGTCTTGTCTCTATCCTTGAATTTATGCCAAGTCATCCCCGAAAGGAGCCAATTGTTGTCCACTCAAAATTCCCTTGCTCTTAAGAAAGTGAAAATTTTAAATTTCGAGTTTAAGTGTTTTCCTATTGCCTGGTTATGTTAAAAATTGAGAAATTGAGAAAATCTACGTTTTTGGGTCATTTTGCATTTTTTCGGGCCTGTCGGACATTTTTCTCCCGCGTGTCCGAAGTTCATTGACTCCTTTGTTCCCGATCGGCCGGTTTACCCGGTCTGTTTTTTGGGTCCGTCAAAACTTTTTTTGTCCCACATGTGCCAAGTTTGCCTGACAGTTGTTCCATTTTCGGCCGCATTGCCCGAACCACGTACCTTGCACTTTCGCATCCCAATTGTCCCAAGTTCACCCGGACCAGTTGTTCCATTTTCACCTGATTCGGCCGAGCCACGTACTTCACGTACTTTTGTCCTGCGTGTTTCAAAGCATTTGTGCGTCTTTTCCCGCTTCGCCCGAATCGGCCGAGTCACGTACTTCACGCTTTCGCGTCCCGCATGTCCCAGGTTCATTTGTGCATCTTTTCCCGCTTCGCCCGAATCGGCCGAGCCGCGTGCCTCGCGCTTTCGCATCCCACATGTCCCAAATGAACCAAGTGCCATTCGTGCTGATTTTTCCCACTCTACCCGAATATCTTGCTTATTCAAATTGGTAAGTATGTATTAAATGCGCATTCATTACCTTTCTCTCTCCTAAACGGCTATATAACGAGTGAACCCCCTATGTGTTTTTCACACTGCTTCCATGCTATCTATTGCTCGAACCCTTGCAATCTAAATTCCCGCGTGTATCCCTTCCATCTGTAATTCCTTCCCGTGTCTAGCTTGCAGCTCTGCCCTCCAAATTACTATCAACATGAAGATCAAGTTTCAAGGACAGGAACAAATTTCACCACTAGAGTCTGCCGTTCCCAATATTGGGGACAGTGAAGCTCGCCATCTTGAATTTGGTGATTTTTGGTCAAGGATGACAGATGCAAACCCTACACCAATGGCACAGATGATTCATGACAGTGGTCTAGCTTTCGTGGAGGTTTCCCAATCTCGGTGCAATGTGCTGATACAGTGCTTTCATGCGGAGCTCATTTCGACCCTGATTCGAGTGAATTGACCAACATACACGGGAACTCATCACCAAACTTGACGTTGCCGCCATTGGCACTTTGCACGAGGATTCCGTAAAATGGATAATGCCATAGTTGTTTCCCAGAATCAAGCACAGACCCTGTTCAGTCAAGACAGTGACAACTACAAGGCGCGGGTGGCAAAGTCTTGGCATAAAAACCCTAAGAAGGGAGCATCTCGTCTATCCAAGACTCTTTTCCGGGCTGATTTCAATGAAGAATTGTCGGATTTTATAATCCTACTGGCTCAGGTTATGGGTTTACCCTCTACTAACGAGTTCCATTTCTGGATGTGCCGCTCATCAACATGGTGTGCGAGGGAACTCAAAATATCAACTGGGCAGAAATCATCAGCATGAACTTAGCGGAGTAGCTGTCCAATGTACAGCAAACGAAGAAATTCTACATGACTTCGTACCTGATGTATACTCTGGCAGCATCAAGGCAATGGTTTGGTTTTTCTTACATCGATGCCCACAAGGATGATCCTGTATATGCTTACTGCCCGTAGTTCACCCTAGAAACCAGCAATCGCAATTTCCGAAGGGTAAATGATGCTTTCACCATGTACGTGGTTAGGCTTCTCAAGGGTGACACTGCTAGAAGGTTTTCTGATGAAGCCATGAACTTGATATCGCACTACGGTGCCTATTTTATCCAATTCAGAAATTCTCCTATATCGAAGCTTGTTGGCATGACAGCACCCTCCGAGACTTCCCATATTCTCACTGTGATAAGATGGCTTTGATAGAAATATGCAGGAAATTAGACAAATTACACAGAACCTGCAGGGACAAGAAGATTACTGGTTTGCATTTCCCCATCTCTTTGGGAAACTACTCCTGTAAAACAACCCTGGATGCACAGAACATAGAAAGATCCCTGGCTCCCATTACTGTTCATTTCTTCAAGCCCAAAGCTTTCTTTGACTTGAAGAAGTTCATTGAAAGAACATTAAGATAACATATCATCATAAGGCGATACAAAAGACTATTGGGCTAATCAAAAGCCAATGATTTTGAGGTGAGAAAGAGGCATTATGGTAGGTTTCTCACATTGATCCAAGAACTTGGCTTGTACCCGCCTCTCAAGCACTCAAGGATGACAAATCTGATCTATACTCATATGAGTATGAAAATGTGGTTAAGCACACTCCCTTGGAGGACTTGGATTGGTTCAAGAAAGAGAAAGATGATTTGGCCGAGATCCTAGCTCCAGTCTTAGTCAGAACTAAGATCTGGTTTGATAAGAAAGTTTGAGAGCTCAGGAGGCACTCAGGAGAATCCTCCTCTAAGGATGTTTCAACACCAAGGAGGGAAGCATCGACTCCGAGATCAGACACTCCTGTGCAAACCCCTCCTGCCTCATCAACACAAGAACCTGCAGTTTCTACTCCTTCATCCACCCAAGTATACCAGAAGAAACTCAAAGAGGTCAAGAAGGAGCCTGTGGAAGAAGATCCTCAGAGAAAGTAGGTAGAATTACCTTTAGGACCAGAGAACATCATTGTTCTTAGTGAAAGTGAAGAGAGTGAAGTACCAGCTCCTCTAAATGCTCCTGAAGATCCAACAGATAAAGATAAGGAAGTCTAGAGCACTGAACTTCCAAGTGCTATTGTTTCCTCTGCCCCAAGTGTCTCAAGCACCCCACTCATGTCTCAACTTGAGACAACAGCTGTACAGACCTTGAGCACCATGATCTCTTTGTCTCTTGGTCCTCTTGCCCCTCGTGTTGCTTCCTCTTCCTCTTTTGCATGGGTGCAACCTTTTTGTCGATAGTAGAAAGAAGAAATCTTCCTCTCGGAGCTCAGGGCCAAATTTTGATGCTGTGGCAGCCTTGTTAGGCACTACTCCTTCTTCTCACGCCAAAAATCCAAAATCAGCTCCAAATAGTGTCGATGCTCGGGGTCAGCAATTCTTGGAGATTGCTAAGCCTACAGAGATAAATTAGAGCAGGATTTGCAGGGCGTCGACTTAGAAATCTCAAGGATTCCTATGGGAGAGTCTACCCCAAGGTGAGATCCACAACCTCCGTGAAACGGTCACAAGAGTCATTAGGAGGGTAGAAAAGGGCAACAAACTATTGAACAGTTGGAAGAACAAGCCCAAATTCTCACAGTTTTATCAAATCTCTTTTGTCTAAGGACAAAGTTTTGGACCCTACCCCATTGACTAATCTTCCACCACCTGTGATTCTGAGCCAAGATGAAGTACAAAGTATCAAAGACATGCACAAGTATTCCGTTTATGGTAGAGCTATGGAGGCCATGGTTGAAGATATGCTTGTTGCTGGATTGAACTTCATCGATGAAGCTTTCAAACTTCATGGAAAGGTGAAAAAATTGCAACAGAAGATCTCCTCCACTATCGGGATCATGGATAAAGAGCTCAAACTTTGGAGCAGTTGCATAGTAGACCTCCACCTCATGAGACAGACAGATGAGAACGTTTTATTGGCAAGTAAGGTTTTTGGTGATGTAAAGGATAATCTGTCAGAATCCTGGGTTTACAGTGTGGAGTGGAAAATCAAAGTTTTGGAGGAGGCTTTGGGAGAATGAAGAATAGCTGGTAGAAGGGTGAGGCCTTCAAGACATTGGTTGTATCTACTTTCAAAGATATACATTGTCATCTTCAGGATGAAACTTCTGGTGTGCCTTTTTCCTTGCAAGAAATCAAAGCTCAATTCAAAGATTTTGTCAAATATAATCTATTCAAGGAAAGCTCCATTTCCAAAGAGAAAATGAAAGAGATCTGCTCTCTTCAATCTACCGTTGAAGAAGAAAATAAAGACTATCATACTCATGTCGAGTTTGATAAGGAAATGGAGAAATGCCTCAGATTTTGGATTCAGTCTACAGCCAACACGTCGATTCCACGCATGGTAGAGACATAGCCGAGGCATTGAAGAGATTCAGGTAGCGGATTTTGAAGTCAGTGGGTCCCTCCCAGTCATAACCACCTGTCTTCTTCTCCTTATTCTTCTCTTCTCTTCTAATTCTTTTTCTCGGATTCATTGTAATAAGTTGAGGTATTACGATTAGCAATCCTTAACTAATCTTTAGTTAAAAGAAGTGGTTACCAAGAATAAATGTTTTGTAAGCTATATAATGGCCTCTCCTTTCCATTTTGAAGGGAGGAAGAACTTGGCTTATTTTCTGAAAGTGTAAATAGACCATAAAGAAATCAATACGTAAGGGCTTTTCATTCTTTGTCTATCCGATCTCTTTTATTCCCAAGCTTTTCATTTAAATCTGGTTAAGATCATTTGTCTGTGTTATGTCAAGAAACTTGGTGTTCTTGTAGATGTTATTTACAGAACTTTGTGTCTTTAAATTCCATCTTATTTATATGATGCAAATGATCTTGTTTCAATTCACTGTAACTTCACATACATAAAGAATTACTCTGTTATCTATAATTCTGAGTGTTGCCTTTCTACTCATTCTCGTATTCTCATTCCTCAGTCCTTTTGTAATTGATGATCTTTATAGAAAACACTTTCGTAATATCCAAGTTCAACCAGAAAATCATGTTTTGTATATTTGTAAATAGGTTCGTTTCTGAATAAGGGAACCTCTCCCATTAAAGAGGAGGGACTTCTTGTCCCCTGACTGTTGCTCTTCGTAAATTCCTATTTGACGACCAACACCACTTAACACTCTTGCATCATCACTACCACCATGTGGGCATACCATTAAGGATTTCCCTTGTACTCTCCATCTACGTCGCATATGTTCCTCCATCCACTCATGTCACACTCCATAGTTTCTTTGTTATCACTTTAATGTCACCTCCTTTCACCTCTTGTTCCATTTTGATATACACTGCTCAAGTATTTTCATCATTCTTCTTCTTTAGTTTGGCAATCCTACTTAACCATCTCCATCGGGAAATATTACTTAAGATTTTCTTTTAAGAGTGGTTGGTCATCTGGTCCTTCCATCTCCCATCATCTCTTCCTCATCTTCTATCTCACGTCTCTCATCTTACTCATCCATTCCAACCAACCCTTCCACACCTCGTATTCAATACAATGTTGTCTTTCTCCTTCCATATCGTCACTACCGGTTTGGTGGTCTTACTTAAATCCTCTCCCGCGGCATGGCGATCTCACTTAAGAGTCCCTCTTAAGCATGATTTTTCATCCCGTACTTCCTCACTACCCCACATTCTCTCCATCCACATTTTCTCTTCATTCACCATCATCACATTATCTCACCTCCTCTTCCATTCACACAAACACCACTACTTATTGGTCCCTTTTTCATCGCCATCATCCATCATTGGGTAATATTACTTAACCATTGCTTCTCCATTCATTTTGTGTCTTTTTTCTTCATTTCTCTATCATTCATTCTCATCCACTACATCCTCTCCTCATCTTCATCTTCCTACACATCATTATCCCTCCTTTCTTTACTCTTTCCACTCCATCTTCTAGAGTTCTCCCACATATCTACTCCCATGTTTACCCATCATTGTCATTGATCTTCCAATTCTTTCATCATCATCTTCCATTTCTGTGCTAGAATTATCAGTGGACTTCTCCTAAAAATCACTCATCCCCATTCTGCACAACCTGAATCCTTTTCTTTGACCTCCTCCATTCTATCTTCATTCCTTACTTCCTTTGTGTCCTCTGATCTTTATCAAAGGACTTCTTCTAACGTCCCTTCATTGGCATTCTCCCTCCCATTTTTCTTTTACTTTCTACCTTGTCTTATCTTTTGTCCCATATTTTCCTACTGATCATTATCGGTGGATTTCTCCTAACATCCATTCACTGACATTTCCTTTCCTATCCCTTCCTTTCTTTTTCCTCGCCACCTCTCTATCTTCCATTCTTCCTTGCCAATTTCTTCACTGTCTTCATCATACACCTTCTCTCTATTTTATCGTCATCAACATATCCTCATCTCATGCATCTCTGTTTCTTTTCCAATCATTTTCATTCCTTCCCTCAAGTTTCTCTTTACATTCCTTATGCTTCTCACTCTTTACCAAATATCTTCATTCTTGGTTCCCTTCTGTCTACATAATTTTCTTTGTTGTCTTTTCCTCCTTTCTGATCTTCATCTTATTTCACTTCCTCTACATTTTCCTTATCCCCATTTTACCTCGCACTTCCTCCTTACTTCCCCATTGAAAACTTGACTCTTTAGCATTATCCCATTTCATTTATCATCTCATCATCCACATGCATTTCCATGCGGTCAGTTCCATATTCTTTGCCTTAGATTTCCTCACTATGATTTGTTTCCTTCAATTTTCTTTTCTCTATCATCTCTTTTGTTTTCTATTACCTCTTTGTTTTCCTCTGCTCCATCCTTCATCACGCCTTTTGTCTTGAATAACTCTCTCTTTTCAAAATTTCATCCTCGGCTCTATTCCTTTTTTGTCTTCTCTTTGTTTTTCCTTCATTTCCACCTTTCTCTATAATCCTTCTTTGTTATCTTCTTCCTCCCCTTTCATTCCTTATTTTCTCCTCCTCTGTCTCCATCCCTCTATTCCATACACATGTCACCTTCATATTTAATCTTTCTTACTCTTCTCATAATCAACCAATCCTCCTGTCTATTCCCTTTTCTCTTTCTCAACATCCCTTACATCTTTCATTCATAGTCAATGCTAATGTTTTTCCGTTTATGTATCACCATCTATCCCTTTCATTACCATTCTTGTTATTCTCTTTGCAACATTGACCTCTTCTATTTTTGAGAACCCTATGTCACATCTTTTATCTTCATCAGTCCTCTTGCAGGGACATCATCATATCCATTTCTAAGAATCTCTTCCCATATTCTTTTGACATTTTGTATTGGAAGATACCATAATGTTCATCACCTATCTAATCTTGTTCTCTTCCATGAATATTTGCTCTAATTTTTTTATCTCTATCATACTTGTCAAAGAAACAAGACTCTTTGTCTTCTTCACCTTCTAATTTACTAACACCTATGCATATTTCCTATGAAACATGATTATAATCATATTTATTACCCTTTGAGGGAATTTTATATCAACTTTCTATCCTATCTCGCTTATCCTATCCACATTTATGATTATTCCCTGGGATATCTTATTTCAACATCCATCTATGTCTTATGTTGGGGTACCTTTTCATCCTTGTACTTTTCAACACATATAACTCACTTTGGGTCATTCTCGTGCCCTGTGTTGGGGCATCATTATCTTCATCCTTGTCCCTTTTGTGGACACATGATGTTTCGCATGATTCCTCACAAACAAAGGATTACGCACATATTTTGCATTTAGTTACACATATTTTGATGTTTTGCTATGACTCGTTAGTCATCTTGGTTTACATCTATACTGTAATGGTCTTCACCCACTCACTGGCCTGTAGAAATTTGTCGTATGTCTCCGTTGAGACCACAATTTTCCTCTACCATGTGATATTGAAGTCACCGCCATACATTTTTTTTATTGTTATTGTGATTCTTTTTGCCTGAGTCATCTTACCTTTGATCATGTCTTCATCCATCCTTAGACACATATTTCATCTAACCCTTTTTGTTTTTTTCTTGTGGCTTGCTATTGCAAACCACTCAATAAAAGGGGCAAATGTAGACACCAATTTTTGGTTATAGCACCCCTCCGTCATCTCACATTCATGTAATTTCCATTCTCACTTTTCTTTTTCTTAAATTAAATGAAATCCTATCCATTTACTCATCTTATTTAATTAATTATCAAATGGCCTCCATGTAGACCCATTTTATAATTCAACTTTTGGCATATCCCCATCTCTCACATTTTATTTAATCTATGGGTGTTGATATACCCATCGACATATTTTTTTAAATGGAATATTTTATATCACCCACCATGTCAATCATGCCCCCACTCCATCTAAGAATTCAAGTCGTGGTCTCCATGTGATCACATCATATCCCTAACTTAGGTTATTTTACTCCACCCCGATTTACTTGTTAACCCCAATCTAACCACACATTTAAGATAAAAATTTGGGTTTTTTCCATATTTCGAAGGGACCGAAAGGAATGAAGACTTAGAAAGAGAAGGGGGATATATTTTTCAAGAAGATATGGACCGACCGAAAAAGGAAGAAAGTGATATTCATGTTGCACGCATCAGATCAATAATACCATCTACACACCTGCAGGGTCAAGTTCCTTTGTTCATTTACTTGCACGTTATATGTTTATCTTGTATTTTATTATTATCTTGTCTAACACGGGGTTGACATCCTCCAAGGGAGTTAAAATACTCTTGGAACTAGCACTTTGTTTGGGCAACCCCGCATATTATAATCTAATCTTATATGTTTCAGTTTTGCAGATCTAGCTTCTTTATACCATACATTTATCAACTTTGCACTGTATCATCCATCGTCATCTCCAAGGTACTAAGCCCTTGTATACTCGACATTGTTTAGTGTTTCTTGATTACTCATACACTCATCTGGATAGGAAGATGGAAACTTAGATCAACAGAAGGATCCTATATACATCATCTAGGGTGACAGTGATCTCATGCATCGGTAGATAGAATGTATTAGTCATTAAATCCCATCTATCGATGAGTGCAACCATCAAAATCTAATATTGAGCTATGCATCTATAGCATCGATCCTAATCAGTCAATGTCTATCACATGCCTCCACTCATCTGCGATCATTCTTGAGTGTAACGCTAGTAATAGAGGTGGTAATATATCCCTCATCCACAGCTTGGTCCCTATCCGGCATCCAACAAACCACAATATTGTTAAGCCTTGACCCTACCCAACATATCTCTTAACCAACCTAGATATTCAAAAAAATCTTACTACTTATTACACCATAACCTCATCCCAACCCTAAAGACTACCACTTTTTCCCCATCCAAATTTTACACCCCTTAACGCATACCATTTGTACTTATTACCCCACTCATTCTCAATAAACCTGCCTTTATATCTCATTTCATATCTTTCCCTCCCACCCTATCTCTTTTATTAATCTATTTTCTCCTAAAGCCGATGACATCGGTCACCTAATACTTGAGCGATGCTTGGTTAGGACCAACCGACGTTGGCCAACACTTAACCGACATCGATCTCTATCATGATTTCAAAAACCCACAAACCCCTACCCTCGTTTTCAAAATTGACAAATACACCTCACATACCTACTCTACCTTACAAAACCTAACCTAATTCCATTCCTACCCCTATTTAAACAATATTGGACCCCCACCTCCCTCATTTCACCTACAAATTCAAAATAAACTCCCACCCAAAAACATTTCAACCCAACCTAATTTCCACACACTAATTTTAATCAACAAGAGTGGAATTAGATCAAATCCTACCTCATCTCGGTGCCATTTGTGTGGTGGTACATTTAGTCATCATGTCGGTGGTCCACCTAACCCCTCCCATACCTTTGTCATGCCAAAATCCACTCCTCACCTAACAACTAATAGAATCACCTCGAGCTAATCTCATGGACCCACCAACTGAATGCTAATCACCCACTATGAGGCTCGCCAACTTAGCTATCCATTTTGTGCTTTGTCATTTTACAACTTTCCACCTCTCCTCTGTCATTTTCCACAAATAGCAAATGACAAATGATTTCATAAAAAGTGGAATTTTCCCTTTTAAAACCCAAATACACATGACCGATGTTGGTCACATCATGCCCTACTAAACTGCATCGCTTACACTATAACGGCATCGGTCACTTGCCATTACCATTTTGTCCCCATTTTCCCCTAATTTGATCAAATCACCATTACTAGATACCCTTTAACCTTACCCACACTCGTTGCCACCTACCCACAAACCCATACTACCCATACATTTCCTTAAATTACATTTAGAGACTTGTTATTTACCTATACCTTGGCCTTACCCATGCCCTAACCTACATACCCTAACCTAATCTGCATTTTGTGAACTTTTAACTTTTGTAATCATTATACCTTGTGGTGTCATTACCCGTATTGTTTAGCCTAATGACCTTACCTTACCTATTGCCATTTCATTTATCCCGACCTAACCTTTGGTGAACCGGAACTTACCTAAACATTCTTGCACCTAACCTATGTTGTGTTTCCAAACCATATCCTATACCTTGGATACCTGAATCACTTCAACCTTATTTGGATAAACCTATCAACCTTGGACGATATAGAGTTTGCATGCTCTTTAACTTGGTACCGTGTCACGCCTATACATGTGCGTACATTCAATTACCATTACCTATTACCCGATTTGACCTTGACCCTTTTTACCTAATGTGCCTATACCCACACTCATACCCACAACATTTAGTTTCATCACTTCCACATTTATCAAACCACTCACCGATTTCATCCTCCACCTCATCATTTCTTGGTTTGAGGGGGATCACCTCCACCCACACTTGGGGCTCTTTCACCATTCACCTTGACACCAAATTTTTTTCGGCAAATGTTGACACCAAATTTTTGTCACACTCCCCTTTTACCCCACATGTATATTAATTTAATTACCCATAGTTAAATTAATGCCTATTCTCATAATATCTATTAGTTTAATTACTTTAATTAAATTAATTAACACCTCACCTAGACACCTCATCATATACCTATTCATAGAATGTTTCCTTTTAACTAAGACTCGCCTTCTACTTACCTTAATTAACTAGTACTTAGTTCAACCCTAAAATAACATGCCTATTCTTCCTCTAATAGCATGCCCGCTTATCTAAGCGCAATTTACATTTTGATCCGCAAAAATGGATAAAATCTGGCCAAAAAAATTAACAAGATCTGCTGTTTTAGCAAACCTAGGATATCCCACCTTAATCGACGCCGCTTAACCCTAAATCGATGCCGATCACCCTAACCATCATCGCTACCATATATTCATTTTGGTAACATTTTTTCGTGGTTGGTTGGCATTTTTTCAGATCTTGGAAAAGAGAGATCTGCATGCAAGCACAAACCAAAGCCCTCTCGCACATCCAGACACACTCTAGCTAGCGATAAGACCGAGATGAAGGTATTTTGATTCAAGGTAACATCCTGGGAAGTGATGTCGTGGTACGATCACCGGTTCCATGTATCAACCATTGCTATCGTCCATCAACAAGGTCTGCAAATACAAGTAAGTGCATTTCTAGTCTTCATCATTATATACTTATCTTGGTTGTAGTTTCCTTTTATTTATTTGACTAAATTACCTTTCCCTTTGCATCCCACTATCCCCACCTTCATGTCAACCCATCTATCTAATCACCCATCACCTTTTATCTCTCTATATGCAACTCCTAGACATTCCTAAACCTTCTTGACACTTTAAGAAACCTAACCTCCTTCTTCTCGTTCTCTCAGTGCAATCACGAGAGAATCCCCAAGATAGGTTTATTTTATTTCCACCATTTTGCCATCACCGATTCTAGTCACCGTAACCATCGTCAATTTCCTTATTACCGACATCGGTCATCAAACCAATGTCGGTTATTGTGCTTCCTAATAGAAATTCATTGAGCTAACCTTAAAACACCCCAAAACCCCTCGTAACCTTAACCCACACTTGAGATCACACCTAAAACCCCACCATAACCCATCCCATATCTCTATACAAACACAGGGAGAGACTAGCCATCTGATTTAACACTCTACCTTCATCCAATTTAAACCATCATCCTTCATAGTTAAACCGTTGTTGGTGAGACAAAACCGGTATCGGTCTCTATATCTAGAACCCAATGGAGGACATCAAGCTAATACACATTCCATTGCAGAAACCCAAAACCACTTACCCAGCCTCCAGATCTGATTATAACCTTGCCTGTTAGATTATACTTTATTATTATATTTGAATGAGATACCTAAATCATATCAACTACAGTATGACATTATTAGTTTATGTTATTTCTTGCATTAATTTGTGTTAAACAATGGATTGACAACCATCTAGGAATTATCATATTTCTTGGATCTAGAATACACTAGGCAGGTCCACCGACATATATTGTTTAATATTCTCCTTGTGGTCTTGTTTTATATTCTCGTGTGGTTCCTCCTATAAAAAAGGAAGTTCTCATAATCAGCATTGGATCATGAAATCGAGTGCGTGAATTCTACCTTTCACCTTCACTTCACAGTATTCCTCCTCACCTTTACCTTATTTCTTTTGCTCATATGTATGAAACTTATCGGCAAAAAAAAGGGGCACATGCACATGTGGCCACCCTATAGGCTCAAGTGATGGCCTTACAAGCCCGGGGCTGGCATAGGCACAAGTGCCCGCATAGGCTGTGATGATGAAGGAGCACAGGTGGCTAGGTGGCTAGTTTACATGGCTAGTTGGCAACTTCATAGGAATAGGTAGTGGCCTTACATTCCCAAATTATAGCATAGATACCTCCACGAGCCGGGGACGGGTCCCATGGTATAGGGACCATGACGAATATTAGAAGGACAAAGCTCACAAGTTGTAGTGAAACCTATGGCACCACCTTATATGGTGTCGATGGTGAGGTTCAAGGATGGGATAAACAAGGATCGTTATTATCATGATCACCTAACTACTGCTGGTATAGATGTCCCTTTATATGATGAGTACATACCCCAACATGCAGTGAGTGGGAGGACTAGATCCTGCACTCATAGCTCAAACAACACAGGGGTCGAGATAAGCCCGAGAGATAGGGTACAGTGAGGCTACTAGTTCGGAAGGCTAGACCCGTGAGGGCTAGGGGGAGATTAGATCGAGACCCATGGAGGGTGGAGATATCTTTGGTAAGGAGGCTATCAAGGAGAGAAGATGAGACATGGGAGATAAGACATGGGGATATCGGGTGGGGTGATGATTAGTCACCTGAGATGATCAATGTTTTGAATTTTTTTGATATACATACCAACTTGCATGTCGAAGATAGTGAGGATGTATATGAGAGTTTTGTGATTTTGATTTTTATACCGGCATTTATGCCAAAGATAGTGAGGCTACATCTCAATGATTTTTATTTTGATTTTTATTTGTATCAATGTATATGTGTATTGATACATAGAATCTCTCATTTATATAGATGATGATATTTATTGTATGGATGATGTAATTGTTTTAATTTCCATTATTTTTGTATATTGATGAAAACCAGTGAATTAGGCATGATTGAGTCGAGCTTAGTTAGGCATGGTTGAGTTTAGGTCATTTTAGGCATGGTTGAGTTAGGTATAGGCATGGTGGAGTCCGGTGAGTTAGGCATGGTGGAGTTTAGGTGATTTAGGCAATCGAGGTCAGGTAGGCATGATGGAGTTAGGCATAGGCATGGTTTGGTCATGTTTATGGGTTTGATTTAATTTCCAAGTTATTGGTAGCATGGAAAATAAATGATGATGAATATGTATGTTATGGTGTAAATTTCCAAATATTTGATGTCATGGAAATGTAAAATGATTGATTGGATGTTTTGATGATTTGATAAAATGGTAGGTATGTATGTTTGTTGATTGTTTAATTTCCAAGTGTTGTAAAAAAATGGAAACTAAGTAAGGTAGAATGTTAATAGAAAAATGTGGAGAAATCGGTTAGGGAAAGAGTGGATGAGCTAACCTCAAAGGGCCCCAAGCCCTCGAAATTCTACTTACATATCCTGGTGAAAAGGGCCCTCAAGCCAATGTAGTTCTCCCATAATCTAGGGAAGAATATGATAAGGTAGAGGGATGGATTAGTAGGTTTTAGGTATTTCTGAGTCTAGGTCATTAAGGCATGGTTGAGTTTAGGTCGGTTACGCATGGTTGATTTTAGATCATTTAGGCATGGGTCATTTTAGGTCGGTTTAGGCATGGTTGAATTGAGGTGAAATAAGTATGGTTAAATTGAGGTCATTTAGGTATGGTTGAATTTAGTTGTCGAAGGCCTGATCTTGTATAAGATAATCAACAAGTAATGAAGAAGGTGATTTGTAAGAGGTGAAAAAGAGCTACCTAATTGACAAGAACCATTACAAGTCTACCCTACGAAAGATAGGATTATGAATGTAAGACCCTAAAGCCATTACATGATTGACTATTTTGAGAGTGAATAAATTCACATGATCACAAAATGTTGCATTTACGGTACATCCCTTGAGCGGGAAGGAAATTAAGGTGAAAATGTGATGAGGTGAAATAAATTTGGTTTTAGCGTAATGTGGTGTGAGACATCATGTCTATTTGGAACTATACCCAAGATCAAAATAGGCAAGTCCATGAAGAAAAAGTTATCTTTTTCTTTTTGCTTTTTTTTTTTTTTTATTTTTATAGACCGATCGATGTGGGAAGTCTATATGGGATGATTAGATTACATCCTTTAGGTCTTTGTGAAGCTGATCGATGTCGGAAGCTTCTGAATATTTTATTTTATTTTTTTGCAAGAATAGTCTTCTTTTGATGATAGACTATGTACAGTATGGATAGCTTTGTATAGCTTTCCTTCATGGGAGCAGTCTATTTATAGTTGTGAGATAAATAGATTAGATGTCCTTTTAAGGGAGTCATCTTTTTCTACAAGTTTTACTTGAAGGATTTGAATCCCATTTTAGTTTTTAAATTGTTTTACCTTTGGACTTTTAAGTCATGGACAAGACTATAGAGAAAAATAGGCTCTTTTGTTGAAGACAAAACCATAGCACCAGAGGTTAACTATGAAAGAGAGGGTTTAAGTGATGAATGACCATGGGATTCCATCTTGAAAAAGATGAAAATTATCCATGAGTAGATTCATGATACTCATATTAAAGATAAGGTTGAAAGGTGATGGGTAATCACATGATCTTTGTTTAGTCATAGATCCTTAAAATAGTTAAAATGGAAGGTGAATGGTGCTCAAGGGACAAGCATTCAATAAACAAAAGGTGATATAGGACTTGATTCAACAATAAAATGGTTGAAGATAAAATGCATTGAGGGGATTAGGTTCAGGTTTACCTCGATTGAAGACAAACGATAAGCACCTGATCCATAGGTATGAGTAACGATATACGGTCCAAGCTAATTAGGAGAAAAAATTTCCTGTTTACTTTTCTTCTCTTTTGTTACATGTTGATTTTCCTTCAAGATGAGGTTGCCAACTTGGAAGGTTCTTTCATGAACATGTTTGTCATAGGCATGTTTGATAAGTTTTAGGAAGGTTTGGAGATGACTGAGAGCATTAAGACGATGTTCATCTAATAACTCAAGTTGTGACAAACGGTCTTGGTGAAAGTCATCATCGTTGAGCGTATCTTTGAGTGAGATATGAAGATACAAAATATGGAATTCAAGAGACAAGATGACCTCTATACCGTAGACCAGAGAGAAAGTTGTGGCAGCAATTGAGGTGTGAATACTAGTATGATAAGCCCATAAGGAAAAAGGAATGTATGTGTGCCAATCCTTTCCAAAGATCGCCAACCACTTTTATAAGAATTTTGTTTACGGTTTTTATTGGTTTATTATTATTTTTCTTTTCATTATGGGTAGTAAGGTAAATAAAAATTGAGTTGAACACCGAAGGTGTCAAAAATTTTCCATAGGGTTTTATTTTTGAGCTATTTTTCGTTATCGGTGATGAGGCGATGAGGAACACCAAAACAAAAATGATATGATGGTTGATGAATTCACATGTTTTTGGATTTTTAGAAATGAGAGGTATGGCTTCCACCCATTTAGTGTAATATTTGGTAGTGGTAATAATTCATTGATGGCATTGTGAAGATTGAGGATTGATCTCTCTGGAAAGATACAAACCCCATTGAGAGAAATGCCAAAGGTCTCGGGTGACCTGTAATGCATGACTAGGTGTGTGATGAAGATTTGAATGTTGTTGGAAATTCAAACAATGTTTGACATAATCACAACAATCAAATTTTAATGTTGGCGAATAGCCTGTGAGACGGAGAATGCATTTAGTGACAGCTAAACCACTGAAGTAACCTCTAAAATTTTTGTCGTGAACTTCCTTGATGGTGTAGGGAACTTCAGAACTTATAAGGCATCATAAGAGGATACCATCAAATCCATGTTTATAAAGAAGACCTCCCATGATGACATAGCAAGAGATGCTTTTTAGAAAGGCTCGTTTTCTATTACGAGTAAGGTCTAGAGGTAGAATTGAAAGGGAAAGGTAGTCCGTAAACTGCTTATACCAAAGGTCACGTGGGTCAGGTTCAATAGTTCGAACAAGGCTCATGTCTCAAAATAGATAATAAGGTGATTGTAACCTTTCTAGTGTGACAACTATTTTTGAATCAAAAGGAGAAGTGGGTATTTGAGAAGAAAGATAGGCCTTGGTATCCACAATTTTTAGTGGAACGCGGAGTGGTTTGAAGTTCAAAACGGTCAAAGGTAGTCAAAAGTATGTCCACATGATGTTTATACTTTTGAAGTATTTTGTTACGACATTGGTATATACCATTAACTTTATTTATAACCAGTTGAGAGTCATCAAAGATATTAATTGATTTAACATCTAAGGCAATGGCAAGTTGAAGACCTAATACGAGTGCTTCATATTCGGTGATATTGTTAGTAGAATAAAAATCTAGTTTGAAAGATAATTGCATAGGCTCACCATCAAGAGGAATGAGGATAAATCTGAACCACCCCCATGCTTTGACATTTAGAACCATCTAAAATTAATATCATTTGGTAAGTGGTATCATCCAAAGAGAGGGGAGCAATAGATTCATCTAGGAAATCAAAGTTAGAAGATTGATTTCTAGAGAGGGGTACATCTGCAAGTTGGTCAGAAATGGTTTGTCCTTTGAAAAAAAAAAATTTGTATGAATTTGAGGTCTAAGTCTGTAAGAAGCATGAACCAATGTGCAACATGTTGATGTTGGTAGGGTTTAGCATACATGTAATGTAAGGGGTCAATATTGGTGACAACAAAGGTCTTGTGGTTGAGTAGGTAATGGAGAAGTTTAGTGGAAAAAAATACTAAGGCTAAATAGAGTTTTTTTATGTGAATGTATCTAGTTTCATTGTCCAAAAGTTTATGGATTCTATAATAAACCACTTTCTCCCTATGTTGATTGTCACAATGAGCGAGCATGGCACCGAAGGAATGATTAGTAGCAAAAATGTAAAGATAAAATGGTTGGCCATCTTTATGATGAATGAGCAAAGGTGATTAGAGGAGGTATTGTTTTAAGGACTCAAAGGATTTGTGGCATTCATCATACGATTTGAAGCAAACATCCTTTTATGGAGATGATGACATGGGTGGAAGCGGTCGAAAAGATGCGAAATAAAATGGCAAATAGATTGCAACTCACCTTGCAAACTATGAAGTTGAAGAAGGTTAGTAGGTGGAGGAATTTCAAGAATATCCTTGATTTTAGTGGGATCAACTTCTATGCCACGCAAAGAAACGATAAAACCAAGGAGCTTGCCAGAGAGTATAGCGAATACACACTTCTTAGGTTAAAGTCGATCACAGCTTCTTGATGAGGAAGTTGAAGGTGACCTTAAGAACTATAAGGTATTTGGCCTAATTTTTAGATTTGGAAATAAGGTTGTCAACGTAATCTTCCAATATGTGATGCATGATGTCATAAAATATATAAGTCATAGCCCGCTGATATGTAGCACCAACATTTTTAGGCCAAATGGCATGAATTGATAATAGAAGGTCCCCAAGGAGTGATGAAGAAATTTTTGTGTTGATCTTCTAGGGTAAGTAATATTTGGTTATAACCCAAGAAACCATCCATGAGTGATAGCATCTCATGACTGGTGATGAGATCAACTAGTTGGTCAATACTAGGTAGAGGAAAGTCGTCTTTAGGGCAAGCTAAGTTAAGGTCATGAAACTCCATATAAATGTGGTGTCTCCCTATCATTTTTGTGACAAGGACAATGTTAGAGATCCATTGGGGATAATCAATGGGTAGGATGAAGAAAACTGAGAGAAGGCACTGGAGTTCTTCTTTGCCAAGAAGGACAACGTGAGGATTCATTTTTTGCTTCTGTTTTATGGGTTTTCTTTCAGGAATAGTGACAATATTTTGGACCAAAATGTTTGGGTCAATACCGAGCATGTTAATCTAGAACCAAGAAAAATAATTTCTATGATCCCATAGGAAAGAAGTAAAAGCTTCTTGTTTAACAACATCTAAATATTGGCCTATCTTTAGAATGTGTGGGTCATCATGAGTGTTAATATTGATTTCGATTGTGGACTCATTTAACATGGTTTTTGTCTCATACGACAATGACTAATGAATATAAGAATATTCTGCACCAAGGTAGGTGAGAATAGACTCATTGTCTTGACATTAAATGACATTAATAAAAGGTGTATCATCATTGATCATGTCAGGATATAGGAAGGGAAGAGAAGAGGGAGCCTCGCCATCACATTGATAAGTTAGAGGTCCCAGGGAAATGGTGTTCACGAAAAAAAAGTTAGGAGGAATGGATTATGGATCCATAGACTTCATAGGTGAAGGTGGTGAAGTTGGTAAATGGGGTGAAGGAGGGTTTTCATCCTCAATGAGTTCAATACAGGCTTTCTTGGAAGAATTTTTAGCAAAGCCAATACCACTACGTTCTTTGTGTTTATGAGTGGTACACGAGATGACAATATGGTGGCCCTGTTCATAGAAACCAAATCCAAAGCCTTTCCATGCACAATGATGGAGGAAAGTGTGGGAAAAGCGGTGGTTGGTGAGATATTGAAGGTCAGATGAAAATGATCACATTTGGGAAGGTGGCTTGGATGAGTAGGTAGAAGTATCAAGTACCCCATATGTTAAATTGGTGTGAAGGTGGGGAGGACCATAAGGAAGACCTCACCTATGCGGTGATCATAAAGAAGGATATTAGCGAAGGTTACCATACTATTGAGGAGTAAGGAATGTGTTGATGTTATATAGGCGGTACTCCCCTAGAGTGAGATGTTGAAAAATACCTTCTAAGGGATCGGTGGTTTAAATGTGGGTAGTGGAATGGATGAATCACTAGGTGATTGGGAAGAAGAAGCATTGGTTGGTTGAGAAGTAGATGGGTTAGTGGATGGGTCAGGCATGTGGAGGCTACAAAGATAATGAGAATTGAGGAGTTAGGTATAGAAGAGGTAGCAGAGTGGCATTGGTGGATTGGGCTATGGGTGAAGGAGAAGTGCTAGTGTTGGTCAATGCCTTAACCGGTATAAGGACATCATTAGGTCGATCTGACATGTTACGGATTTTAAATGGTGAATGGTCACCGGAATGGTATAGTTATGTCCTTCATGTTAAAATTTTACATAGTGATGTAAGGTTTAAGGAACACAAACCATGACATGGATCCAAGTTTGGCCAAGCAACAGTTTATACTAGGATTCCCCCTCTAAGATATATAAAAATTTCGGGATGGTACGGGGCTCACACGATCATGGATAATGATGGTGTCGAGGGTGGAAGTGATGGCATCATCAAATAAATGTAGCATAACCGGGTTATTATTTATGCAATTGGCATGGATGCGTATTTGGTTACACACATGGGAGGAGATGATGTTGATGTTGGCACGTACATCAATCATAACGCTTCAAACGCATATATTAACAATATAGAAAGAGATGAAAAGGGTGGGATCATGATCATCTAATTGGAGAGGTAAAATCTTGTCTTCGAGAAAATGAGAGCGGCTAATTGATGAGTGGTGGCGGTGTAGAGGAAGTGGATGAATTGGTGAGAGAGGTCACATTGTGAGAGGTGATAATGGAGTCCCCATTCGTTGGTTCATTAGGTAAAACCTCAATGGATTGTAAAACCTCCATGAGGGATTTTCAATGAGATTCGAGAGGTTTGGAAAAGTTTGTACAAATACATTTTTAGAGGGTATTGGTGCAATTGGTTTATCATTATACGATGGGTGGCCCTATCGTAAAATATGATATGTGGATCCTTGAATGGTGATTTTTGGTGCGGGTGTAGATGCTATATTGGACATAATATTGGCATATGGGTTGGTTGCTTTCTCTTTTCCTTATTCTTTTTGGGCACAATTAGCAATGCTAACCATATTAATATGGGATACGAGAGCAACCGAGTCATGATATGTGTAGCAAAAGGATGGGACATAGTAGGTTGAGGGTATAAACTAGTGTTATGAAAATAATGCAACACATTGAAGTTTAAATGGAGGTTTAGATAACTCTCTTATGTGGACCATGTTGACCTTGAATTTTGGAGGCGATATAAAAGGTTGTGAAGGTGGAGATGCGAGTCACCGAATAGGTAAGGGGTGAGGATGTGTGGTGATAGGTGAAGGTGGAATAGAGTCCTCATCTAGAAGATCATCTTCATCAAAATTTTCTTCAGGAGGACATAGTTGGAGAATAATATTTTTCAAATCCTTACAGTGTTCTACATCATGCCTGCCACGGTGGTAGGCACATATTTTAGTATCGTCAAACCCTTTTGGTTTGGGCTTGAGTGGGTTGTAAGGTCTAATCGGTAGCATATGATGACTGTGGTCTCTAAAAGGTTTGCTAAAATTTTGGCGTAAGACCACTCACAATGGATCACAATGTGAAGTGAGTGTGGGTCTAGAATGAAGTGTGGGTGATTTTTATGGGAGAGGTACCATGAGAGGTGGAATTGGAAGTGGCATAGGTTTGACCATTGGTTTGGTAGGTGGTTTTGTTTTAGGTTTAGGTTTAACTTATTGGGTAAAGGTGTAGTAGATGAACTAGTGATAGAAGGTGTTGTAGGCTTAACTACCTCTTTAGAGGGTAGTGGGTTTTTCAATTTTGGTTACACCTTCCTGGGTAAAGGTGAAGATGATGTCCATGATGTAGAAGGAAAAGCGAGATGGTGGAAGAGGATGGTTTATCGAAGGTGATAATGACGGTGTGGTGAAGGTTGTTGGAAGAGGCAAGGTGGATGGTATGGGTTGAAGAGAAGGAAATCTCATAGGTAGTGATGAGGCTATTGTAGGTGGTGGGGGTATAGGTGGTAAGAAAGATGCAGGTGATGGTGAAGGAGTACGTTGTGCAAGTAAGTTGGGTGTAATAAAGGATCGTGATGAAGAGGTGGGTTTTTGTGCTTTAAATTTGCCTTGGGTAGGAGGTTGTTTGACCAAGGTAGATGGGTGAGGTCCTAGGATGGATAGAAGTGGTGAAGGTGAAAGAGGGGTAGTAGGAGAAACCAGGTGTATGTGGCCTATAAGGTTGGGTCTTCCTTTTAGGTGGGGGAATAGTTTTAATGTGTGTTTTTTTAGGACGTGGCTAAGTATATTTTGATAGGAGGATGGACTAGGCTTGATGTAAACATGACTCTTAATGTGGTGAAGGTTCTAGATGCGAGGGAAGGTGTAGGTGTTGGTAAGTTATTACGCATAGGAATGGGTTTTGTTATTAGTAAAGGTTTAGGTGTAGGTGAGGATGATGAAGAAGAGTCCATTATGACCAAGATCTTGGCATGGTTAGTTTGATTATTTGAAACACCTTTGGATAAATCGTAGACATATCAACAGACAACATTTGCATTTGGGTTGAAAAAGGTAGCCAAAGAGGTCCCCAAAGCATGAAATTATCAACATAATCCAAATGGTTATCCGTGTGAAAATGACACTTTGTTGTAAGAGGAGATGACACTGATTTAGTATTAATCCCTATAAAGTATGTCTCGTGAGATAGGGAACTAGATGGCTTCATACTCTATGGAAAAGGGAGCCGAGAATAAATAAATATGACCATATAAGGCTAATGGGGAATTGTCACCAATAGGAAGTGATGCTTCTAACAGATCCCCATGGGTAGAGGAGATGACAAGTGGGATGAGGTAGGTTCCTATTTTGGTGGAGACAAAGGTGAACATGAATCTCCCATAGGTAGGAGAGTTAACACCACATTTTGTTCATTAGGTTGTGAGGTGAGTGGTGAAACGACATCGGAAGATATTGTGGACTCCTCTGTGGGTGAAGGGGACTCCTCTGTGGGTGAAGAAGTAGATGAAACAGCTTGAGGTTCTTTTATGGGTGAAGGAATAGATGAAACAAGCTCTTCCATGGGTAAAGGAGCTCGTGCTTTAGGATCTCCTCGATAGAGGGGATATGAGTAAATTGAGGATGGGTTGTTATGACTTTGAAAGAAACATGAACTTCATGAAAATTATTGTCATTAGTTGAAGGTTCACCAGTTTAGTTAGATTATGGGGTATGAATAGGGAGCGACTTCTTGAAGATATGAAATTTCTGATTAGCCGATGTGTTTGGGTTGTCCAAGATGAGATATCCATTATCTAACATTTCCTAGACAATATTTTTGAAGGTTATACAATTACCATCGCTATGGCCTTTTACACGATGATAGTTGCAATAGTCATGTTCCTTGTACCATGCAGAATAGGATGACCGGGTAAAAACTAGTATGTGGTTTGATGGGTGGAAGAGAAATTGCTCCAACTTTAAAAAAAAATTCTAGGACTGAAGAAGAAGGCTCTCTTATAGGAGTGTATTTTTGTTGCTCTCGTTTGAACTGAAAATATTGAACGAGAGAAAGGTTGGAGGAAGGTTTTGATTGATTAGATGGGTGAGATGGGCCAGCTTTTAAAACTACTGTGTTGGTAGATCCTTTGGCTTTGGAATAATGTTTTGGGGTTTTGAAGAGGAAGAGGCATCATTTGATTTAAATGCAACATTTTTGTTACGTAATTGAATTTTCTTCTCTTCAAAGGCACAAATTTCCAGTTTTTGTGCCATGGTGAATACCTCGTCAAAGGTAAAGAAGGTTTGGACTTGGAGAGTTAGTGAGATGTTCTGGAACAAGGCCTAGTAAAGAAATCTATAAGCTCGGTTTAAGTCAACCTGAAATGTAAGATGGTTAATGAGGCTTCGCCAACAAGCAAAAAAAAATCTATGATATATTTGTCATGGTATTGTCATGGTGAGTAAAAGTCAGTCATGGTGACCTTTTTGTTGATATTGATCGAAAATGGTCCAAGAAGGCTTGATCTACTTGGTTAAATGAGTAAATGGAATGTATAGGTAAACTACTATACCAATACAACATGGGTCATGTCAAGGACATTGGGAATGTCCACGGGAGTAGAGCTTCATCATGAGTGATTAGATAACACCTTGTTTGTGAGAAATTTTTTTAGGTGGACAAACTTGTGGATTTCTTACCAACATTCTAGGAATATAAGTCCTACTTAATCGATGCAGCTTAGTATATGCACACGTATGAAAAGGTGGATTTTTGTGGTGGCCTTTAGATTGGGGATCCAACAGGGACACTCCACTGACCATGCAGAAAATCTTACAGATACCTACAAGAGAGCACTTTGCTTGTAGAGAGGGAAAGGGGAGTGATAAATTAGATAGGATAACTACTGTTAAAGGTAGAAAAATCAGATTCCTACACACACTAGTTAAAAACTTCAACACATGCATTCATGAGAAGAAACAACTCTGTAAATAACAACAAGAGAAAATAAAATTTATCGATCACAAAGTATCAAGAAACCCCTTAGTCAAATAAATATAGAAACTCATTATTCTTGTATTGATTCTTTAAACAAAAGTTGTACATAGTGTGGGAATGGAAGAAATTTGAGAGTGGAGGAAAGTAGAAGAAAATGGCTATCCCTTTTTCTTTCTCTAGGTACAATGCACTCTTGATTTTATAAGATCAATTGCCAACCCTTTGAAATGGGAATGGCGTTATAATTTATAGAATGAGAGGTGACTTATCGTCTACCTCCCAATGGATTTTCACATGTCCTTGTGCAACTTAAATTTTTTTGACTTCCTAGGAGAATATCAAGTCCATTTTTATAACATAAAGGTGACTTATTACATTAGAAACATTAGGACATATGAAAAGTGCAACCCCAACCTGAAATTAGAATATTGGAAAGTGAGAGAAAGTTGGGGGAAGAGGGGAGAGAAAGAGAGAGAGAGAGAGAAGAAGAGGAGATTTCATTCCCAATGAATTCCATTGATCCTCATTGATTGAAATCTCCGAATGCGGTGAAATTATGAATCTTCAAACTCCTTGCACATTGTGAAACTCATTCAAAATTTCTCATGAACTCTCACCAATTTTAGTGAAATGTTCCACTTTGGTGACTCTGCAACTCCCACTTGCATATGATATATGTGTGACCTGAACTATGTAGTGAGTTTCAAAAACATTGTCCAATTCCCCGAGATGATCAGCCCTCTATATCTCATTGTGCCAAAATTACCTTTTGAGAACAGCCTTTGCTATTAATAGTAAGTATCCATATGGAAAGATTACTATTTTTAGTGAGAGATAATTTTTGCCTCTTCATGATCATCTTGATGTGATGAAAATATTTATTCAATCCTACACACACTTCCTTTTCTTTGAGCACTTCTTGGGGTGACTTACTATTTTTATTAAGCATCCATATAAGGGACTTACTATTTTTAGTAAGTGGTCATTTCCACTATTTTCTTCTCTGAACACTCATTCTAGATTCCTCATGATATTCAATGCCCACTACCTTTGTCTCAACTGCTTTGATGATGACTTTCCAAACATAGCAAGTCTATATAGGAAAACTTGTTATTTTTAAAAAGTGTGTTTCCAGTGCTCAATTTGCAATGGAACATAATTATTTGGAATTGTTTTGTCATTACGATCACACCCTATGAATTTCACATATTTTTTACAACTAGAATGACTGGAACTAAATTTTGAACTTTTCACTGGTAGTGGCTTAGGGCACGGAGCTACCATGGTGCCCATTAATGGAGATTGAAATTTTCAGGTTTAGTTTTTGTCTCCGTTTGTGACAAAAAAACTCCATTGTGATATGTTTTTCATTTGGAGCTCATGTGCAAGTTTTTAGCTCATTTCCATTGTCGAATTATGTGAAATTTGACGAATGTGAGTCGGTGCATGAAGTGAGGATTTTGTTGGAGAAAATTATTTTGGGGACCATTTGACCTCTTGTTTGTTGAATTTTGATCATCTTGAAAAATGTGGAAGTCTATAAAATACAAAGATACATATCTCGACTTGTATTTTGCAAGATATGAGGATTTTTTGATCGGGTGGCTTCGTAGTTATCTGGAAAAAATATTCATTTTCTCTTTGTTCTTCATCATTTCACTCCATTTTTCTCTGAGGCCTACATATTACTATGCATTCATAGTGTGGAGAGTTTTGTGATCATGATGGAGCTGGTTTGGATTAGAAATGGTGGACTGGGTGTCTGGACAAGCAAGAACATGGCCATGGCATAGAGAGAAGTTGTGAAGGAGAAATGAGGGGAAGAAACGGCTAAGTCTTTGGATTTAAAATTTTCATAAAATGCAAATGGAAGGGTTGGGTGAATTTTTATGTCCCCCGAAATCCCTCAACTCAAAGGTTACATTAGGGACATCAATTTATACGGTGTGCTAGGTGACAACACATGACACTTAATCTGACGACCAGAATTTGAGCAAAAATGCTTGAAAAGCACCTGGGGGCTAGAAACTAGTCATATGGGTGACCAGAGGTCTCCCATAGGGGCTGAGTGCATTTTTCAAGGTTTGGTTTCCATCACCTCAAAGGTAAATTAGGGACATCAGTTTTCATAGTACACCTTGGCTTGACATGCGGCACTTGATCCAACGGTAGGGGATTGAAGCTACACAAGTACTGAGGTTGAACTGTCAAGTTTAAAGGTCACATGAGGGTCCTAGAGGTCACATGGGGGTTGGATGCATTTTTCCAAGGTTGTTTTACCATACCTCAAGGACGTCGGGGACATAAAATCCCACTAAGATCTTGGTGTTGATACGTGTCCTCCCGAAAAATTGACTAACTCCCGAATAGTCTCCAAGAGGGTAACTTGGAATGATGATAACTTGAGCTCCCGGTGGAATTTATTGGTGAAATTTTATATGATCCTGACTATAAATGGACTTTTGAATCCAATTGTGGGGGTATAATTTATTTATTCATCCATGTTATCCCTGAAAAATCAGAATTTTGGTTGGTACTCTACATGTGCCCGAGAAAAACTTCCTGCAGCCCACGATGCGCCCGTGTTGTGAAAAATATGATTTGACCATCATTTAGGTGTTGGAATAATCTTTTCGAGATGTGTTTATTTTTTCTCCTAACTCCATCTGGAGCTCTTAAAATCTTCTTCTGAAGCCCAACAATTGTTTTAGGCATGTGTACTACCTAGGCTTGTGAACCCTAATTCTGGTGAAACTACCCCATCTTCTCCAAGACCTTCCAAAATATTCCTAAATCATCTCCATGATGTCCCAAGACCTTTGGATCACCTCCACATCCACCTAGGCTCTTCTTTAGCATGAGGTTGCTCCAACTCTAGGAAGGCCAGTGATAGCCCTTCCCATAACTACCTGTAGCTTTACAAATGAACTCCACGAAATCACCTAAGGGGATGATGTAAAATTATTTTGGAGTTCAATTTGACTTCTTGGATAGAATTGGGGTGTCTTGAAATGATGGGAATTGAAAACATTAACACTAGGGTATGGTTTTTGTGCTCAAGAATTTTCAATTTACGTGTTGCACATTTGCACAACAACAACAAGGGCTCTAGGTTGGGAACATGACATGGACCGAGCATATCGAAGACATGGCATGAGAACTCCCATAATATTAAATTATAACATATTGACCAGTGCCTTATCCATTGGGCCCTGCAGAGTCATGTACAACCTATAACAAGAGAGAAAGAAAGCAAAGAAGGAAACACACACACACAAACAAAAATACAGAAAGGAAACACACAAAACACAATGGGAAGGAAAAACATTCAACATAAAGGGAACCACACCTAGCAAAAACCTATTGTATAAGGTGGGGACAACCCGATTTCACTTGAAGTAATTTTCATTTCTCAAAAGCTACCTCTAAAGAAGCAACACCGAATGATGATGTTATGCGAAGCCATTGACGGGTTCAAGAAAGTAGCCTCCCCTCCTTAGTTGCTTATGAAAGTCAGGTGCTTTCAAAATTATCTGTGTACTTGGTAGGAGTGATTCCATGTGAGCTTATTGATGCTCAGGTCCTTGCTTGGAAATTACATTACCTTCATCCTCTTTGAAATTGGTTTCATAATGCCAGTTGCATTCCATGTTTGTCCACATAGATGATTCTTTGTTGAGCATGCTATCTCGCCCAGGGGGCAGCTTTTCATTCAAATTTCTTGAACATTATGGATTTGTTTCTTTCCCAGTTCTATTCTCTTTGACATCTTTTCCATGATAAAACTTAGACTTATCCTTTTACTTTACTCCACTATGAGGTGTTTGAGTACTAATGGAAATATTGGATGTAACCTTATAATTGTCTTGTATGGCCATGACACGAGTTAAGAGATCAAGAATCAACTCGGGGTCTTCTGTAACCTCCAAAACATCCAATAGTTCTTACATGGAGTTATGCTTCATCACTTCCTCATCATCTTGGGAATCGCTACATTTCATCACTCCTTTTTCTAGAGGAGCTTCAATTTCAAAGGCCTCAATACTTATTGCTTTAGTTTTTTCATTATGGAAAGACTATTCCTCTTCAAATGGGAAAGAAAATACCTTAATTTCATCATTGTATCCACCAACCATCAACTTGAGAGGGTCATCATATTTATCATCTAGATTTATTTCAACATATCCCATCTTCACATTGGTTGAGGTTTCCAAGTCAGCTTCACGTTTGTCTTCCAGATTCATGGCTTGAATTAAAAGTTCAAGACTGATCTTAGGTCTTTTATTTCTTCTGTGGGTCTTAGCAGTCCTTGTACAAAAATTTCTTTCCCATTTCTTGAGGGCTCATTGTATACTGGATTGGTCTCTTCCTGGGTGACATGATCAAGGGGATCCTCATCTTTAAATGGGAATGAGAAAATCTCTTCATCATGGATAAGCATATAAGCTGATTTTTCTTTTTGAAAATCATCAAGAACCATCTCCTCTTCTTCATGGTTTGCATCATCTGGTAATTCGGGGCTTCCCTCTTGTAACTCAAATATATTCAATGCTTCTTCAAAATACAAATCTCTCCAAGAAGGCATGTCTAGACCTATCAAGATGGGGATATCCTCTTCCTCTTTGGTTTCAGCAAAGTGATTCATCTACTCACTACCTTAATACAAGATGTTAGCTTCTGGGATTCCAGAATTTCATACCATGTACCTCATCTTCTTCTCAAGAAGAAATTTCTCCATGTCTCCCTTCACTGGTATGGTTGCAGAAGATAAATTCATCTAAATTTTCCCTCCCAAGTCTTGGAAAAATTTCTACTCAAAGAACATTCGAATGAGGTGGGCATCTATTACAAAAATCATCGCTAAAACTTTCTTGTCTGGAAATCTGGTGAGAGTCACCTATGCATATTTGACCTTCCCTATAAGTGATACCTCTTTTGACTCCAAAGAGTAACAAGAGACATTGGGTAGAGTCATGGTAAGTTTGAGAGCCTTAGTGACCTTCAAAGCCTTCACATTTTCTCGAGGCACTAGAATCTATTATGTAATTGTTTAGTACATATTCTCCAACAAGAAAGGAGACGTAGAAAGGTTCAACTTTATCAGTCTTTGATGCACTCAGAGAAAGCATGTTCTATGAGGGAGGTGTAGGTGGGTTTGGTAGTATTCCTTTAGGACAATGAGCTACATCATTGGGTGTTAGAATACCATTCCTGATGTATTAAACAAACCTCTCGAACTATTCAGGATGGGTCTGCAAATATTTGGTTTTAGTAATCTACACTTTGGCTTTGTTTTCATATTCTATGAAGTCAAAGGGATAAGATGCAGACAAGGGGGGTGAAGGGACTGATTTTGGAGTCTGGATAGGCTTAGGAGTAGTATTTGATGTTTGAGTAATGGAAGGTATTTTAAACAACACACTAGGAGCTTTCAAGGTATTAGATTTTACAGGAGCATATTTAGATTTAAAATTGGAAGAGACACTGGAATACTTACTTGGAATAGCGGGAGCCTTCTTACTTGCTATAGGATCAAGCCCTAACAATGCAGACTTCGTGGAAGGAGGAAGTGGTGATCCTCAACTGATTTTTTTTTTTGGAGTCACCATAGGAGGATCATCAACCTTTTCTTTCTTTACACTAGTGGAGGGGGGTTCTCCTTTCTTTGACTGAGAACATGTGAATATTGTGCATGATAAAATGGGTACATCTTCTTTGTCTTCTTCATCACCTCCATAATACTCAAAGAATCTGATTTATGTATTATTCTCAAACTCATCACTTTCTAGGAAACCACCACCTTCACTTTCTTGTTCAAACTCATCTTCTTTTTCCTTACTCCTATAACTTGCATTGATAGGTGAGGCATCCAAGGCAAGCCTTCGAGGTGCTCCTACAATCCGATTTTGTTGCTTCTTTGGGAAGAAACTTGTTCAAATATTTCCCTCTTTAATGAAGTCATTTCATTTGCCAATTTTACAACGATGGATTGGTTCTCTCGTCTCCAGGATGTTGGGTATTTCCCTTTGATGTATTCTTTATCTTTCTAGGGAGGATGAGATCGTTGTCAAGTTTAATGGCCATCCTTTGTGCTCCTACAATGTTCCTTGGTTGGGCTCTTCGTAGCCAAAATCCTAATTCGATGATTGAGCAATGATGAAGAATCTCTTGACATTGTTTTGAGATGGTGAATCCTCTTCAGGTATCCTGTGAAGCAACTGTTCAAAATGAGCCATGAATTCTCTCATGGTTTCCTTTTCTCCTTTCTTTATTTGAGACAAATGCACCATGAGGTACTAATAGTCTTCGATTGATTTAATCTCTCTTGAAGGTGTCACTTATGTCATTCCAACACGTGATGGACCAGGCAGTGTAGGAGGTAAAACTATTCTATTGTTTTTACTTGGAGGGACTCCATGAACAGATCTCACATCAACGTCTTCATGTTGGACACCAAGAATTGTACATGATGTTGTGAAAGTAGCGATTTGTTCTTGAGATGTTGTGTGTTTTTGCCTTTGAACTTTGGAAATTTCTTGCGGGAAATTGTTGGTAGATCATGAAGAGGAGGTTCAAGAGAAAGAGAGCATGTATTTCTTCCCCATGGAACAATGGGTTGAGGTATTTCTACTTCATATTACATTTTCATTTTTCCTTTTACTTCTACAAATTCTTCTTCAAATTCTTCTTCTTTCGAACTCAATGCTCAAGGGTGATTTAAAAATGAGAAAATTTAAAGGGGAGTATCAATAAGAGTTTGGATTGGATTACCAGGTGAACTTCATGAAGAGACAGCTGAAGAGGAGTCTTGAGAGAAGAAGTATGGATTATCTCTAATTCGTTCTTGCTAATTTTGCAAAGCCTCGAAATTGGAAACAACACCACCTCTCGACTTGCTCAACCTAGTGTATCTTCCTTCAGCCAACTTTTGGAAATTCTTGAAGTGGGAACATGAAAGGACACTATGGAATATGAAGGGTCACTTGCAAGAAATTGACAGTGTAGACTTCAAAAATTGATTTTCATGAACTCTTTTTTTAGTTTTTTTAAGATTTTATTTTTTGTATTTTGGGACATTAGGGTCGTATTTTGGGTGTAGATGCTTTGCTGAATCTTCCCCATGGTGGGTGCCAAAATAATTTGGTGAGAAAATTGTTTGGGTGGAAAAACTTGTGGATTTCTTGCCAACACTCTAGGAATATAAGTCCCTCTACTTAACCAGTGTAGCCGCCATATATGCATGTGTATGAAAAGGTGGATTTTTGTAGTGGCCTTTTGACCAAGGATCCAATAGGGACACTCCACTGACCCTACGGAAAGATTATGCATATCTACAAGAGAGGAATTTGTCTCTAGAGAGGGAAAGGGGAGTGAGAAATTAGATATGAGAACTAATGCTGCAAGTAGAAAAATTAGATTCATGCACACACTAGTTAGAAACTTCAACACATGCATTCATGAGAAGAAACAACTCTGCAAATAGTACCAAGACCCAATATAATTTATCAATCATAAAGTATCAAGAAACCCCTTAGTCAAATAAATATAGAAACTCCTTCTTGTAATAATTGTTTAAACAAAAGTTGTACATAGTGTGGGAATGGAAGAAATTTGAGAGTGAAGGAAAGTAGTAGAAAATGACTATCTCCTTTACATTCTCTAGGGAAAATACACTCTTGAGTTTACAAGATCAATCACCAACCCTTTTAAATGGGAATGGCATTATAATTTATAGAATGAGAGGTGACTTATCGTCTATCCCCAATGGATTTTCATATGATCTTATCCAACTTAAAACTTTTTGACTTCCTAGGAGAATATTAAGTCCCTTTTTATAATATAAAGGTGACTTATTACATTAAGAACATTAGGACATATGAAAAGTGCAACCTCAACATGAAATTAGAATATTGTATGGTGAGAGAAAGTTGGGGGAAGATGATAGAGAAAGAGAGAGAGAAGAAGAAGAGAGATGTCATTCTCGATGAATTCCGTTGATCCTCATTAATGGAAAGCTTCAAATGCAAAGTGAAACTATGAATCTTCAAACTCTTTACACACTTTGTGAAACTCCTACAAATTAGCTCACGAATGCTCACAAAGTTAAGTAAACTATTTTGCTAATGAATGAAACTCCCAGCTTGCGTATGATATACCTATGACCCGAACTATGTAGTGAGTGTTGAAAAACATTGTCTAGTTCCCTGAGATGATCATCCCTCTATGTCTCATTGTGCCAAAATTTCCCTTTGAGAACAACTTGCTATTAATAGTAAGTGTCCAGATGGAAGGCTTACTATTTTTAGTGAGAGGTGATTTTTTCCTCTTCATGATCATCTTGATGTGATGAAAATATTCATTCAATCCTACACACACTACCTTTTCTTTGACCACTTCTTGGGGTGACTTACTATTTTTAGTAAGCACCCATATAAGGGACTTACTATTTTTAGTAAGTGGTCATTTACATTTTTTCTTCTCTGAACACTCATTTTGGCTTCCTTTTGATCTTCAATGCCCATTACATTTGTCTCAGCTATTTTTTGATGATGACTTTCCAAACATAGCAAGTTTGTATAGGAAAACTTGCTATTTTTAGAAAGTATGTTTCTAGTGCTCGATTTGTAATGGAACATACTTTTTTGGACTTGTATTGTCGTTAAAATCACACCCTTCGAATTTCACATAGTTTTTCCCACTAGAATGCCTAGAAATAAATTTTAAAATTTTCACCTGGTTGTGGCTTGAGCATGGAGCTACCATGGCAGCCATTAATGGAGCTTGAAATTTTAGGTCTAGTTTTTGTCTCTGTTTGCGATGAAAACAACTCCATTGCGATAGGTTTTTAATTTGGATCTCGTGTCCAATTTTTTAGATCATTTTCATTGCTGAATGATGGGATATTTGACGGATGTGATTCGATGCACGAAGTGAGGATTTTGTTGGAGAAAATTATTCTAGGCACCATTTGACCTCTTATTTGTTGAATTTCGACCGTCTTGAAAATTTTAGAAGTCTACAAAAGATGACATCTTGATCTGCCTTTTATTTTGAAAGATATGAGAATCTTTTGATCGGATGGCTTCATAGTTATCTGGTGAAAATCTTTATTTTCTCTTTCTCTCTCCTCTTCCCCCAACTTTCTATCACTTTCAAATGTTCTAATTCTTTGTTGGGGTTTACACTTTTTGATATGCCTTTAAGTCACTTAAAAGTGACTTTAGAAACATAATGTAAGTTAAGTCACCTTGATTTTATAAAAGGGACTTAAATATTTAGTAGGAATATGAATAGTCTAAAGTTAGAAATAAGGCATATGGAGGGTCATGAGGAAGATGAGGATTCGATTATATTCTATAAATTGTAAATCCATTCCCATCTCAAGGGGTTGGTCATTAACTTTATGAGCTCAAGAGTGCATTCAACTTTGAGAGAACAAAGGAGATAACAAAATTCTTCCTTTCCCCCACTCTCTATTTTTCCTCCATTCTCATACTATGTACAACTTGGTTTAAGAAATCAATACAAGAAGAAGGAGTTTCAATCCTTTTTTGAATAAGGGGTTTATTGATAATTTGTGATCATAAATTTCATTTTGTCTTGTTGCTATGCATAAATTTGTTTCCTCCAAATTTTAATACATGTGATAAAACTTATAATTGATGTATGCAGAATCTTATTTTCTACTGTGAACATTATTTCTCCTATCTAATTTCTCATTCCCCTTTCCCACTATTCGAGACAAAGTTCTCTCTTATAGGTGTCTCGCAAGCTTTTCCATAGGGTCGGTGGAGTGCTCTTGTTATATCCTCGAGTCGAAAGGCCACCACAAAAATCCACCTTTTCATGTGCATGTATATAGGACAATTGCACCGGTTAAATAGAGGGACTTAGATTCCTGGAATATTGGCAAGAAATCCACAAGTTTTTCCACCCAACAAATTTTCTCACCAATAGTTTTTGGTGCCCACTATGGGGCAAATTTAGTAGCATCTGCACCCAAAATATGACCGCAAGGTCCAAAAATTCAAAAAAATCAAATATTAAAAAAAAAGTTCATGAAAATCCATTGTTGAAGGCTACATTGTCAATTTCTTGCAAGTGACCTTTCGTATTCCACAGTGTCTTTTCATATTCCTATTGCATTTTTTTTAGTGCTAGAATTTGAAGAAGAATTTATAGAAGCAAGATCTAAAGAATAATCATAAACAACAATGGACGATGAAGTAGAAATACCTCAACCCATTGTCCCATGGGAATAAATACAATCCCACTTACTCTTGAACCCCCTCTTCATGATCTACCAACAAGTTCCTGCAAGAAATTTCTAAAGTTCAAAGGCAATGGCACACATATTCCTGAAGAACACATCACCGCTTTCATGATGTCATGTAGAATCCTTGGTGTTGAACACGAATATGTTGCTGTGATATTATTCATGGATTCCTTCCAAGAAAAAATAGTGGAATGGTTCTACCTCCTGCCTGCCCGATCCATCACTTGTTGAAATGACATCAAAATCAAGTTCAAAGGAAGATTCAAATTTACTGAGGACTATTAAGACCTCTTGGTGCAGTTATCTCAAATGAAGAAAGAAGAAAGTGAAACTATGAGAAACTTCGTAGCTCGTTTTGAATGGTTGCTTCACAGGATACCAAAGAATATTCATTATCTGAAAATAATATCAAGATATTATTCATCAACGCTCAATCACCAAGGGTAGGAGTTTTCCTATGAAGAGTTCAACCAAGGAATATTGCAGAAGCACAAAGGATGGCCATTGAAGTCAATGATGATCTCATCCTATCGGGAAGATAAATAATCCATCAAAGGGCAAATCCCAATGCATTGGAGATGAGAGAACTAATCCATTGCTGCAAAAATTGGAAAATGAGATTGCATCTTTGAAGAGGGAATTCTTTGAGCGAGTATCTTCTCAAAGAAACAACACAAATCAAATTACGTGAACACTCAAAGGCTTGTTGTTATCTCTTGAAAGTGCACCTTGTAGAGAGATGCTTGTAGGTTTTCTAAGCTTACACAAATGATCTCTCTCTTTCGTAGATACAATGGAAACACCTTAGGTCTATGGGTATACCTATTTTGAGGTGAGTCTCTGGTATCAATGTTGGTTCCTTATTGGTGTATCCTAAACTACTTTATGGGAGTTTGAGAGTAAAAGATGACTGTAAAAATGATTTAAAATAAGGTGATACACCAAATTTGTGTGAGGGATTTGACTGAGTATATGCACAACTGATCTGTGAAGAATTCTTGTTGCACTGAACTAATAGTTTTTCTCGAGAATATCTAATGGTAAAACACTTGATTGTACTAAGGGAGGATCACAACAGTGCTAATAAGTTATAATGCACATTAAAAATTAAGGAGAAAGGACTGAAATTTGTATTAGGGTAAGGTGGTTGATCAGGGAATTTGCATTCACAAGATTAATATAACATATACAAGACTACAAAATAACTTGGAAAGGCAGAAAATACTTCACACTCAGAGGGAAAAACTAGTAAAAATTGCTTCATTACTCATATATCCAAAAAGTCCTCCATCCCAATCCCCGTGCTTTGCAAAGGCACACAATATATAGAAAAATAAATTTCACCCCCTTCCTAAAAATAGCCTAAGGCTTGTACTCACCCATGCATCCTAATTTTATCCTTTATTTAATAATAAATAAAGGGATAAAATAATACAAAATAGAGCATGCGATTAAAAATAGGCATTAATATCCTTGTTTACAATGCAATTCAAACTGAAGTTGACTATTCTATTTTTAAGAAAAGAAAGGGTGAACAATTTGTTAATAATAAACCTTTCTTGTTAGGCAATTCTCCTTCTTTGAGCATGCAAATTCGTCTTCTTCTTTGTTCGACCTCTTGTGAAGCATGCAAAAATATTCCTATGTACTATGCTAGCTCCATGTGGGGACCACCCTTTGATACATGGATTTGTCTTTATCTGAGTTTGGCCACCTTTGTGGACTTAACATATTAACCTAGTTCTTGATATGAGATGAGGGGACCACCTTTGCATTATACTTGGTTTTTATAATATTCGGCCACATGCTATAGTATATACTTTCTATCCCATAGTTGTCGGCCTTGGCATTATTTGAAGGAAAAAGGTTGGAAATACCTTTTATTTGATCATTTATATAATGATTTGGTCGGATTTTGTTTATTTTGAATCAATTATAGTTTAGACTTTGAAATTCATGGCAATGATTATTTGTTTGGTGACATGGGTTGGCCCCTTCCCCATGGTGACTCACCCCTCCATACATTTTGTTAGTGAAAATTTGACATGTGTTGAATTAGCTTTGATATTGATGATGAAAAATGGGCCATTGATCTTTGTACCTGTGTATTCGATGTCGTCATCTCTTACCCGTGATTAGGGTTTCGTATGCATTGAATGTTGGTCGGTGGGAGGTTAACTATGGTTATTCTTTGATCTCTGAGCATGGTATTTGGCCACTTGATCATTGTACTTGGCGAATCTGAGCCATCATTTTTTATAAATGTGGTTAGGGTTTATTGACTCCTCTTTTCAAACTCTATGGTTAAGTAAATTCGAGCCATTTGCGACCATTACATTTGATCCTTTACATCTCGGGCGAAGCCCTAGAATTTTTTTTATGGCCACCATAGTTGATCACTTCAAGCTCGGCTCTATTTGTATTTTGTCTTTGAAATCTCAGTGTGATATCTCACTATCTGTCTTACATCAATGAGTTGGGATTTTTGATGAAAAGGGTTTCCCGCCTCCCGCGGGTTCTTTGAGATTTATTTGTGTGCACCATTTTGATCCTTTGATGTTGCATGGTTTGAGGGTTTTTATCCTAACCACTGTGGAGTTCTATTTTTCACAATGGCCACCATTTTCCTTCATGAATCTCGGCCCTTTCTGAGTTTCCTGTGGTCATTCTGAGACTCGGTTTTCTCCTTTTGAGCTTTCTATGCGAGATTACAAAGTCGTCCGCCATCATTGTTTCTTTGAGCTCAATTTTTTTCGCTCTTTGGTTCCCTCTCCGCTTATGGTTTGTAGCACCATTAACGTAAGGTAAGGACTCAGTATCTCTATTTTTATTTGGCCACCAAAGCTTTATATTTGATTCTCGGTGCTTTTCGAATATCTGAACCTGATGATTCTCGAGGGTCATTTATATTTTTTGATTTGTGCATATTCTTACTTTCATTCCAGATCTGAATTTTTTTCAATTTAGGTATTCTTATCTTGCTTTATAGAGGGTTGTATATGTGCCTTATTTTCTGTATCATCCATAAAGTAATTTTCTTCTATATCTTTTGGCCTTACGAGGATCTTTGAGAATCTACAGCTCCTTTATGAGTTTTAAGTGGGAGGATTGTGGATGTTTTTCTGTCATTTTATACACTTCAAGCTTGGAACTATATTATCCTTTGACCCATGTGAGTCTCTGCGAATGTGAACACTTTGTTTTTGAGGTTCTTTTCTTTGCCTTGAGTTCATGTAACCCTAATTTTAAGGTAAATCTCTGATTCCATCAATTTCATGATAGCTTAGAGTTAAATATTCTGTGTTTGACTTTACTTCTGAAAGATCTCTAGGTAGATGTAGATTTTAGTTTCATCCTTCCTCTGATAGTTTTGTTTCACTATGAACGCCATTGTTGAAATATGAAACTCAGCCACTATGTGTATCAGTTTCCTTCTCTAGCAAAAATAGGTTTTGTATATTATTTTAGGTCTGTTATGAAATCCTTGGCTTGATTTTTGTATTTTGGAAAATCAAATTTGTTGTAATTCATTGTTCAGGATCAACTTGATCCTTTGAGAATTATGTAGCACTCCTTTGAGCATACTTACTTTAATCCTTTTTCCAATATGAGATCACTTGAAAACTGAAATTTCTTCTAAGATGAGTGTTCAAATGAAATTGGTTTCTTGTTATTATTAGAAAATTTCATCTTAAAATAATAGTTGTAATCCATTAATCATTTTAAGAGTAGAAATGAACTTTTGTACTAGCTAATAGCCCCATTTTCACACCAATGATAACATGTTGAAAGTTGTATGTTTATAGTGATGTACTCTTTCTTTTGTGAATGAAATCCACTGCATTTAGAAATTCAAAACAATCTCATTTCATTATGAGATTTAGAGCATCTCTAAAATTGATCTCTTTCATACTTTTGAAGTTGTAGTCCCATTTCTTTTCTGTGATTCTTTTCCTTGCATAAATAGTTGTACTTCCTTGATATGGTAGCATATCTAGTAATTCATACTTCCTTTATTTGAAAAATGGAATTCATAGAAAGGATGTACTTTGTAGAATTACTTCAAATTTCATGTTATTCAGCTGGTTAAGTTATAGTGAATCCTTTTTTGCATTATATACTATATTTCCTTTCATTATAGCTCTGATATGTATGTTGAAATATCTAAAATGTTGATTTTATAAGGTGAAGCTCTGCAAAAAAATTTAGAATCTTTTCTTTAATGCATTTTTAGAAATAGTAGTTATATATTATTATCTAGGATACAGAAAGTAACACTTTTCATGCTAAACTAATATAACAATTGAGAACTAAAAACATGATAGTTGTTTCTCTTGATCATGTAATGCTTTTCTACTTTCTGTATCACTTATTTGATTTGCATAGTTATTTTAAAGCATGTAGTAATTGAAACAAAATGATGAAAAGTTGTAAATGTCCATTTTATATGGCAAATCCCTGTCAAAAAATTTTCCCAAAATCTTCTCTCTCATCCTGTTTCAGTTGTAATCCCTTTTACTTTTAGCTTCAGCTTCTTGAAATCTGATTCTCCCTCTTCTTTACAAACTGAAAAATGTACTTCTATCTTCCATTCTCTCTTCTGAGCTCTAACCTCTTCCATTTGCAAAATGTTTGCTGAACTTTGAGTTGCACTCTTCCTTCTTCTTAGCATGTACTTATGACTTATTTATTTCTCTCTTTGGCTGCAACATGTACCTACACACTTAGGAAAACAGTTAGAAAATATTTAGGCTTTTGGCCTCTCTTATGTCCATGTTTTCTTCTTTCTTTTCACTTCCTTCTTTCTGAGTGATTAAAGCATGCATGCAGTTTGTCCTTCAAGTAGAATACATCTCCTGCTTAGGGGAAGATTCATATGCACGAAGTAGGATAGTGTAGGAATATGGATTAACCTTGAGCTCTTTATTGATGATTTCCTTATTTTTACTTTTCAGTCAGATGCCTTGAGGATGAAAGGAGCTGGAAAGGAGATGTTTTGCACAATGAAGAATATACAAGGCAATGATGGGTTCACTCATACTCCTTTGCTTTCTCTTTCATGTATGTGTATCTTTCTTTTCAGTAGTTGTACTTTACTTTTAAGTTACATCCCACAACTTATGTGGGAAACATTTGACTCTTCTTGTGAATAAAACATTGAATTCTGTAAATGAGTTGCATATCTCTTTCTGCATTTTTTCTTTCTGTATGGATTGTATAATGATCTAAACAACTTAGGAACATAATTGAATGTATTAATCATGAAGGAAAGAACATTGAATAGAACTTGTAACATTTAATAATGAACTCTGATTTTCTGTGATCTACACTTATGTTTGTTGTTCCAAAACTTTACACTTCACCTACTCAGAATTGGATGTCCTCATCAAGACAACATAACTGTCCTTCGGGGATTGTGTTCTTTTGCTGAGGATGGTCATGAAATTGCAGACTATGTGATCTGTTACATTTTGTAACAACACACATAGTTACAGATTTCATGTAATCTTTTAAATAAATTAGCAATAACGACATAATCTAATATAATCTCCCATAGCTTAGGTATACTTCACTAATGCTATCCATCGTAACAAAGTTTTGAGTTGCCCATTTTTACACAAGTGTAAAAATTGTCAACATTTCTGGCGATCCTGTGGGGAAAGCTACCTGCTAGCTTATATACCAATGCCTTGCTCTTGTCTATTGGGCATGGAGTCCAAACATGTAACAATAATTTGCCTTTTCTGAATGGTCCAACCCTTCCAAAACAAACTAAAGCTGGGAAAGGATCTGGTAAACCAAATCACATGCATGAATGCACTTATTGAAGGGAAATCCTACTCTAACAATCACTGAAGATTTTTAATAAGAGTGTTTGAGAAACATAACATTCACTAGAATGGAAAGTTCCTCTCCATTTAGCTTCAAAAGATGAAAATCATTGTGTTCCTTGCAAGCTGAAATCATGTAAGGACCACTTGAGTGTATCAAACTTTGAGTGTCTTCCGGCTTTGGACGATCAACATCCCACTTTAACACAATATCTTCTTCATTGAAGAATATGAATTTGGATTTCTTGTCAAAAGTATTCTTGATTTGTTTCGATTCTTTTCCATAATTAAATGAGCTTGATCTCTCAGATCTTGTAATTCCATTAACTCTACATAACGAACCTACAATGGTTCATTCTCAAGTAGCTCCATTTGATTGCTACGCCCTTAACCTATTGCTTGTATTAGGATATGAGTAGCCGACTTGTGGCTTACCATATCATTTTATTATATCATTTATACTTTCTCATGCTTAATAGGTCGGCCTGAGGTGATGGCCATAACATATGAATAGTATATATAGAGGATTGTAGGTAGTAGTTCAGGATCATTTGAGCATTTGAGTCTTATTATATGGTTGGAGGTTGCCCCCTCGAAGTGGCGAAGCTATTAAAATTGCATATTGAGATCATTATTCTGAAATATTGTGTTATTTGGTGTTATATTTCTGCTCATAATCTGAATTATACTAGTAATTTCATTACAAGTGGTATCAGAGCTACGATCTGGGCCAAAATTAGGACAAAAACCGTAATTTTTTTGTTTCCACAATATATTTTTAACTAGAGTGAATTGGAAGGTGATATTTTTACACGAGTTGCAGAATTTTTATTTAAGGTTCCTTGAATATTTCAGACTTTTTTGATTTATTTTTCACAAGTTATTACAAATTTAGGGTTTTTCACAAAATCACTCCCTAGGGTGCAAATTGTGGAAGTTTTTCAAGTTCTTCACATTTTCGGAAAGCTATAACAAAAATAGTATTAGTATCTTCTCTGTGTTTTTTCTGTTTGGCCGAATTTGTATCAAAACCCTAAACCCTAAGGTTTGATATCATGGCGTGGCCTTCCACAAGAGAAAAAAAGAATCCGGTTACTCCGGGTAAAACCCCAAATAAATATGAGATAGTGATTGAAGAGATGGATTCAAAAGGGGTAAATACAGATTCCTCAAGCACTAGGGTTTACTTCAATTGATCATAAGGTGAGCCAACTTGAGTATGAGCTACGAAATGTACAATCTAAGATGGCCTCTAAAGGAGACATAGCCCAAATCAATCATCGGTTGGATGATATCATGTAACATGTAAAGGGTAAATAGTATGGCCCAAATGCATCCCATATCAACCAAGGAGGATCTTCAGTTCAAAATCATGGACAAATTAAACATGTTGGATCACTTTTCCAGCCCAATCGAGAATCTAACTTAGTCGTAACCACGGAACATGATTCTGAATGTGGATATGTGTAAATTTGATGGTAAAGATCCCCTGAATTGGATAAATCAAATGGAGAAATTCTTTGAGCTACATAAAACACCATCAAGACAAAAGGTGACTTTAGCATCCCTGTATCTCAAACCAGACCAATTCATTTGGTATCGATGGTTATGTGCTCAGAGGCAGAAGAATGGTCTCGATGTCACTTGGACAATTTTTACCGAGGAGTTGCAATTGCACTATAGTTCCAGTGTTTCAGAGAACTAATTTATTCAATTAGCAAAGTTACGACAAATAGGATCAGTCAAAGATTATGTGCATCAATTCCAGAACCTATCCTTAAGGGTGGAGAATATACCAGAAGAGAATCTGAATGACCTATTTCTTGGGGGTCTTAAGGACCACATCGAGCATGAGGTACGTATGTTTAATCTAATCAATCATTCTGATTCTATTATCATGGCATGTCGAGAAAAGGAAAAATTTCTTTGTAGTAGGAGGCCACCTTTCATTAACACCAAAGACCGTAGTATCTCTTCCCCTTCATTTTCTAGGCCAATTAGACTGACTCCTCAAAAAAGTGAATAAAAGAGAGCAAAAGGATTATGATTTAACTATGATAGAAAATATGAACCAAGACACAAATGTGTTAGGAAGAAGTTGTTCTATATTGATGGAGGTAATGAGGATGATGAGGATGCTGAAATTATAGGAGAGGTTGAGGAACCAATAGAAGAGGAAGTATAGGATCACCAACCTACAATTTATTGCCATGCATTGTCATGTATTAGTACTCCTCAAACAATCAAGGTTATTGGCTATCTCAAAAAATAGAAGGTGGTAGTGTTGATTGACTCAGGGAGTACTCATAACTTCATAAATAGTAAGTTAGTTGCCCGCCTCAATTGTTTTATTTACGCAGCTCCAGAAATGCAAGTTATGATTGCGGATGGTGGGATAGTCAAGTGCACAGGAAAATGCCATAGTATCAATCTTTCCATGGGAGACTACATGTTAGAATCACCTATGTTTGCTATATCTATGGGAGGGGCAATTGTTTTGGGTGTCCAATGGCTCCCAACCTTAGGTACTATAGAGATGAATTTCCAAGAATTGTTCATGTGATTTCATTCAGATGGAAGGACAATACAATTAAATGAGATGATAGCTAAGTCTCCATAGATTATTAGCTCTCATCAGATGCAGAAGGTTCTCAGAAAAGGAGTATATGGATTTATAGCAAAGTTATTTTCCATAGAAGTACAAAATACAGAGTCTTCAATGCCACCCGATCTTCAGAAGATTGTTAATGCTCACTCATCTATTTTTGATGTAATTCCAAAGGGACTACCACCATTTAGGGATCATGATCATGCCATTCAGTTGATTCCAGGGAGCCCAACACCTAACATTAGACCATCAAATACCCATATTCCCAAAAAAGTGAGATCGAGAAAATTGTTCAGGAAATGTTGAAGGCGGGTATCATCGTGGCTAGTCGAGTGCCTATTATTCCCAATGGTCATGGTACGTAAGAAGAATGAAACATTGAGGATGTTTCCAGATTACTGAGAACTCAACAAGTATACCATCAAAGATAAGTTTCCTATTCCAATAATTGATGATTTACTTGAAGAATTGCATGGTGCTATTTATTTCACAAAATTAGATCTTCATTCAGGGTACCATAAAATTCGAATAAAAGAGGAAGATGTTCATAAAACGGCTTTCAGGACTCATGAGGGCCATTATGAGTTTTTGGTAATGCCTTTTGGTCTTACAAATGCACCTTCAACCTTTCAAAGCTTGATGAACACTATTTTCAAGCCATTTTAAAGAAAATTTGTATTAGTTTTCTTTGATGACATATTGATTTATAGTAAGACATGGGAAGAACACTTACAACATGTAAATAAAGTGTTGGAAGTTTTGGAGAAACATACTCTCTATGCAAAGCCATCTAAATGTTCTTTTGGTGTACAAGAGGTAGAGTACTTGGGTCACATTGTATCCCATGAAGGCGTCAAATTTGATCCTCAGAAGATCAAAGCTATGGTGGAATGGCCAAGACCCAAAACTCTCAAAAAACTTCGTGGGTTCCTAGGACTAACAGGGTACTACAGAAGATTTGTGTGGGGATATGGTAGAATAGCAACCCAACTCACTGCATTGCTAAAGAAGGATGCCTTCCATTGGGCAGAGACTTAGCCACTACATCCTTTGAGCAAATTGGAAGGAAGCCTTGGCAAAGACCCCAATTTTGGCTACTCCTAACTTCTCAAAAACCTTCATTGTTGAATGTGACGCTTCAGGATCAGGATTGGGAGTAGTTCTAATGCAAGAAGGAAGACCAATTACATTTGAGAGTCACCAATTCAAAGGAAAATATCTACTCAAACCATTCTATGAGAAAGAAATGATGGCTATTCTTCATGCGGTCAAGGAATGGAGGCCCCATCTCATGGGTAGACACTTCAAGGTAAAAACTGATCATGATAGTCTCAAATACTTTTTGGAGCAAAGGTTATCATCTGAGGAACAAAAAAAGTGGGTAACAAAAATGTTGGGTTATGATTTTGAAATCATATACAAAAAGGGTAAAGAAAATGTAGTAGCTGATGCATTATTCAAAAGGGATACATCTACAGATGTCTTACTATGTGGAATGTCCATGTTGACAGCCGATTGGGTGGATGAAGCAAGATTGTAATGGGATCAAGACAAGGATACACAATATCTAATACAGAATATCAAGCAAGGATCTATGACATCTAAAAAATTGAGTGGAAAGGTAATGCCTTATGGTACAAGGACATGTTATACTTGAGTAAAGATTTTGAGTTGAAGCAAAATATTCTTGCAGAGCTACATGCCTCACCTGTTGGAGGACACTCTGGGTTTTTGAATACATATCATAGAATAAAAAGAGAATTATTTTGGGAAGGACTCAAGGGGGATGTACAAAAGTTTATATAAGAGTGTTTAGTGTGCCAACAGAACAAAGGGGAAATAATTAAGACACCAGGTCTGTTGCGACCCTTTACGATTCCTAGCCACAGATGGGAGGAGGTCTCCATGGATTTAATTATCGATTTCCTTATTCGAGGGTAAGAATTTTATTTTCATGTTTTTGGATAGGCTCACAAAATATGCCCATTTTTGTGCCCTATCACATCCATTTACAGCTAGTACAGTCGTAGCTATTTTTTTGGAGACAGTTCAAAGGCAACATGGAACCCCAAAGATAATTGTAAGTGATCGTGATCCTATTTTCATAAGTAATTTTTGGATAGAATTATTTTCATGTTTGGGTACTCACTAGCTCACGAGTTCATCTTATCATTCTCAAACCGATGAGAAAATGTAGTGGTCAACAAATGTTTAGAGGGGTATCTACGTTGTTTTGTATCGAGATAAGCAAGAAAGATGGATTAAATGGATACCACTTACGAATGGTGGTATAACACATCTTTTCACACCTCTTTTCAAATGACCCCATTTTTAGCATTATATGGTTACCATCCACCTTCTATCACTTCCTCCTTGAGGGTGCAAACTAAGGTTAGAGATGTTGAGGAACACATTCAACATCAACAACAGGTTTTGGCTAGTTTGAAGGAGAATTTAGCACTAGCACAAAACAAGATGAAACAACAAGCGAGATCAACATCATAGTGAAATATATTTTGAAATTGGTGATTGTATTTTTTACGTCTCCAACCTTACAAATAGATGTCTCTAAAGTAATAGAAAAAGGACAAAAAACTTGCTCCTAAATACTATGGCCCTTATCAAGTTCTACAGAAAATTGGCAGTGTTGCTTATAAACTAGAGTTGCCTCCATCTTCACACATACACCCAGTATTCCATGTTTCATGCCTAAAGAAGGTTATTGGACAGAAATTTGAAGCTTAGACAGAGTTACAAGAACTTGATGAGGAAGGAAGAATCATTTTGGAGCCGAGACGATTCTCAGTAAACACGTACTAAGAGATCGAGAACCGAGAGATATTAAGGAATATCTGATCAAGTGGAAGAATCTGAGCATAGAAGATGCCACCTGGGAGGATGAAGGTTTTCTGCAACAACATCCAGATTATTCAACATTGAGGACAATGTTGGTTTGAAGGGGAAGGGCATGCTATGCCCTTAACCTATTGCTTGTATTAGGATATGAGTAGCCAACTTGTGGCTTACCATATCATTTTATTATATCATTTATACTTTCTCATGCTTAATAGGTCGGCCTAGGTGATGGCCATAACATATGAATAGTATATATAGAGGATTGTAGGTAGTAGTTCAAGATCATTTGAGCATTTGAGTCCGATTATATGGTGGAGGTTGCCCCCTCGAAGTGGCGAAGCTATTACAATTACATATTGAGATCATTATTCTGAAATATTGTGTTATTTGGTGTTATATTTCTGTTCATAATATGAATTATACTAGTAATTTCATTACATTGATGCAACAAATCTAATGTGGGTAACTCAACCGAAATAGGGATTCTTGCTTATTTTCCATACACAATTTTTTATGGTGAATTGCTAACTAATCTTTTAGGAGTCACTCTGTCAGCCCAAAGTGTGGAATTCAATATCAGATGCCAAGCTCTTTGATTATCCTTGAGTGTTCTTCTGATGATTCTTAACAGATTATTGTTAGTACTTTCAGCTAAGCCATTACCTTATGGGTAATAATTAGATGAAGAACTTAGATATATTCCATGTTTGACAGCCCAATCTGTTATCTTTGCACCAAGGAATGCTAAAGCATTATTTGATATGATAGTTGCTAGAACACCAAATCTGTAAACTATTCCTTCATAAAAGGATATTATCGAAGCTTCATTAGCATCATTCAAGGCTATTGCTTCATTCAATCATATAAAATAATCTGTAGCAGTTAAGATCCACTTGTGTCCCTGTAACGAAGGAGGGTTTATCATGCCAATAAAATCAAGACCCCACTGCATAAAAGGTTGATCAACTGAAATAGGTTGCAAAGGCAACGAAGCAAGATGTTCTTTTCCAACAAAGAAAGCACATTTATTACACTTTCTAATCCATTCAATACAGTATTTGAATATGCTAAGCCAATAGTAACATGCTTTCATAATTTTTAAGGCTGTAGTACATGCTGAGAAGTGACCTCCTGCAGATCCTTCATGGAATTCTGATAATATTTTGGAATTTTATCGTAATCAACACATCGCAGCAAGATCCCATTTATATCCCTTTTGAACAACACACCATCAATGAAAAGATAAGGAATAGCTTGTAATCCGAAATATCTTCATTTATCCTTATCCATACCTTCCGATAGGTGCCATGTCTTTGTAAGTAGTTAACCAAATCAGTCATCCACCTTGATTCTTGGATCTCCCGAGTAAGTTCAAGTTGCTAATTTTCTGGTTGGACCATGATATTTGATTTTTTATACGTAATTTCAGCATGTTGTTTTCAATCTTCGTGTTCCACACTTGTTGTTTTTCCATATAAGCAATTATATGTTCACATAAACCTTTACCTCGAAACATCTTAGCAGAAATGGATATCAACATCATATTCAATAACCTTTGCTATCCAACTGCTCTTTTCTCATTCAATTCTTTATTTAAAAGGAAAGATTTCACACTTGGATGAGAAACAAGAACATGAATTTTATTGTTTGAAAGCGTGTACTTAAAATTCTTTAGTCCTCCTCGACTCACCGAAAGTACTTTTTTTTCCAAAATGTGTACCTTGTTTTGTAATCATGCAAACTCTATCCAAAGAAAGCAATTGGCTGCTCAATATTTTCATCAGTAACCTAAGTCAAAATAGCTGAAATTGTTTCAGCTCCTGCAAGTGCATACATTGTAAAATCTTTATCAAAATTTGGATTTGTAAGAGTAGGAACCCGAGGGATAACTAATTTTATTACTTCAAAACCTTCCCTTCCTTTGTTGGTCCAAGAGAAAGCTTTCTCCTTCTTTAACATAGATGTGAGTGGTTTAACCAATGCTGCAAAATATGGAACAAATCTTCTAACAAAGTTGATTTTTCCAAGAAAAATTTGCAATGCCTTCTTATGATGAGGCAATGATAGCTGTGATATAGCTTCGATTATGAAAGGATCAATTACTAAAACTTGCTTAGAAATAATATGGCCAAGTAATTTACCTTGATGTACTAAAAATATTGACTTCTTGGGATTCAAAGATATTCCAAACTACCTGCATAGTTGAAAATTATACCTTAAATGCATTAGATGTTCTTCAGAATCTTTTGAAAATATAGTCACATCATCTAAATAGACAAGGATGCATTTATTTAATAAGTTGTGAAAATCCATGTCCATTGCACGTTGAAACGTTGCACTGGCATTTGAAAGACCAAAAGGCATTATTTTGTAAGCATAGGTACCCCACTTGGTGGTAAAAGTTGTTTTGTATCTATCTTCTTCTCGAACTAAAATATGATTATAGCCACTATAACCATCTAGAAGAGATAGTCTATCTGAACCTGAGATTGTTCTCAAAATCTGCTCCATATTCGGAAGTGGGTAATGATCTTTTAATGAAGCTTTATTAAGATCTCTGAAATCTACACATAGTCTGATTTCACCGTTCTTCTTCCTAACAGGAACAAGACTGGCTACCCAACTTGAATGTTTTACTGAAAAGATAATACCTGATTCAATCAATTTAGATAATTCTTTCCTCATCATAGGTTCTATTTTTAGATTTATAGGCCTCTGTTTCTATCTTACAGGCTTAGCATTTGGATGTAATTCGATAGTATGTTGTGTTAAACTGGGATCAAACCCTTTCAGGTCTTGGTATTTCCAAGCAAAGACATCCTTAAACTCTTTGCAAAGATTAATAAATGACTATTTTTCGGTTAAGGAACATACCTTTCCAAGAAGTAAATTTTTCCCTTCATCAATTGAAATCTCTTCATAGTTATCAACATGCATTGACGACTTAGTTTTATCTTTTCTTAACTGCTCATTAGTACTGAAGATGTCTTCCAAAGTGACAAGACCTCTAGGAAATTTATTTGTCTTTAGTTGGACAATCTGATCACCGTATAAATGCTATAACTTATCCTGATTTACTGGAGAAAATTCAGCTTCTTGCTACAAAAACCTGTAGATTTTATCATCACTTTCAAAAACCTACCAATTTGATTCGTTATCAGGTATAGAAGGCCTGAAAATTAGCTTAATATGAGGCTGAATTTTGTTGTTTTCCATTTGTTCCAGCACTTTGAAACTAGCACCAACTGCTGCAAGTCTATTTGAGTGCTTGTTTTCAGCTTTGGGAATAGACTGAATATTAATAGCTTCAAAATCTTCCATTAAGTCTGAAACCCTATGTCTGTAAGACTTCATTAGTGGATTCTTACAAACATTGAAGTTTTTTACTTGATTGATAACTAACTCAGAATCACCAAAGATTTGTAATGTCTCAAGCCTCTCTTTACGCCCAAAGTAAGCCATGAATTAATGCTTCATATTCAGCTACATTACAAGTGCATGTAAATTGGAGACTCAAAGCTGAGAAATACCTTTCATTTGTCAGGGAAGTGAGCATCAAACCTGCTCCCTATCCTTTCTTGTTCTTAGCTCCATCAAAATGAAGCTTCCAAATCCCTTTTGCTGAATTTTTTGTTTTAGACAACAAGGGAAGTGGTGTATTTTCTTCATGCATACAATACACACCAAAACAATGTTCTTCAACTTCCTTAAAAGGATCATGAGCATGTTCTTAAACTATCTTTTCATCCATAAATAGGTTAGAAACACCATCTAATGTTGAAACCTGAGCTACATCATCAAAATCGATTACTCTAAAGATGAGTAATTAGGTACTGCGTTTGGAGAATGAGGCTCAATATGGAATCCGCCAATGGTTCCTGAATTAATAGTAACCTTAGTTTGATAATGTGTAGTAAAAAATAAGAAGGACCAATATGAAGAGAGATAACCTCCTATTTTCCCCGTGAAATCTCTAGATAAGCACAAGGCAAAGTATGGAGGTAGATCCACAACAAATAACATCTTGCGAATAGAAATTTTTTGGCAAGCATGTAACGATACCTCTAAATTTTTTATTATACCAACCATATTAGTTGTAGTTCCATCAAGTCAGTAAGACACTCCTTTCTCGTAGGCTCATCTTTACCGCAAGCTTAGTTTTTCGCAATCGCTTTTGGCATAACTATGCTACTTGCGCCCACTTGTCCACCATGTAATTATGAACTAAATGTTCTCCAATAATCGATGATAAATAAAATGGTGGTGGTTTTTTAATGTCATGAGCATTCAAAACTTTTTCAACCATCCACTTAACTTCTTTAATATGGTCTTGCTCAAATGTTCCAAGGACCATGTCTGCTTTATGAACTTCCTTTTCTACTATATTTAAAGAAATCTCCGCTTAGCTAGCTAGTTCATGCGAAAGTAAATATTGTTATCTAGGAATACTTAGAGCATCCCACATTGAGATGTTAACATTATGATTTTTCATTACATCAACAATGTTAAAAGAAACAAATGTCTTGGAGACAAATCAATTGTCTTAGAGTAGGCTTTAGCAAAAATGATTCTCAAGGCTACCTTGATATCTAAGGTATAAACAAGTACTCTTGGATTAGGTTGTAGCTGTCTTTGATGACTTTTATTAATCGGGAAACTTGCTGATTTTTGAGGAACAACAGGGTTGCAGTTGACTTTGGAACTGTAGATGTTGTCTTATCAGTGACAGTAGGAAGGATAGGCCTATTTTGTTGCTTTTTATTTTCAACACCCTCCCTTGAGCCCTAATAGTGGATCGCAACAAAATCCTCCTCATTAAAACATACTAAATTTTGTTCAAGTGCTTTCTGAACATGAGTCTTTTGCTATCCACCCTCCTTTTGAGGCATAAACAATGTTTCAGATTGAGGTTGTGCAACAAGATTCAGATTCAGAAAAGTATTTGGGCAAGTTGTAGCTGAATGAGGTTGATTACAAGGTGACACCACTCCTCTGTAGCCATATTAATTGGAACTAAAGAATTAGAGGAACTAGGAGCCTTTGGGTCAAATTGCCTTTGCTGGTAAGGCTGCCTATAATTCTGATTCTATTGATAGGGCTGCCTATTTTGTTGATTTTGTTGGTAGGGCTGATAAGGAGCCTGGTAGGGTCTGCTAGGTAATGCAATTTTGTTCTCAATTGAAGTCAACTTATTTCCCATAGTCTGTAAAGATTTGAATACATCATCTGATGGAGCTACAATAGTGGGCTCTATGATTGTAATAGGCTAAGGAATAGGTGTTAAATCTACCGAAAAAGGCATTGATGGCCTTGGCACCAATTTTCTAGCTTGAATAAGACTATTTTCAGCTCGGATAGCAATATCATAAGTTGTTGGGAGTGTCTCTCCACCCATTGACTGAATCATAGTTGAGATATCACTGTTTAATGCTCTAAGATAATAAAGGAAAGCATGATCACTTGAGACTTGACACTTGCTGAATTATCTCCCAAGTTCGGAAAAATGGATATTGAAACTGGAGATCAAGGATTTCGCGCTTGTTACCTATCCAAGTTAATGCACCAAACTAAACACAAAAACCCTGAAAAACTCCAATAAAATTGATACCTGATGGACAAGATCCGAAGATGTAGACGGATAAGGAGGTCGATGTAGATAAGACGGGCGCACACGAGTAATTCGCACAATAGATCCGAGTAACCTGCAAGACACCGATGCTTGACAGAAAAAGACCACGTTAAAAGGTATTTAGGTGGACTGCCCGAGAAGCGGGTCCGGGAAGCGATAAGCTTCCTCGGCGGATGTCAGTCCACGTTTTCAATTAAGTAAAGAAGCATACATGATAAAAGATGTAAGTAAAAGCTAGATTTTCGATTATAGTAATAAAACCGAATCTAAACAATGACGAAAAAATCTACGAAAAAAGGAAACTATGAAATAATGCTGATTTGTGTTACTTGTGTCCTTTTACACTGCTGCCCGAGGAAATCGGCGTCGACTGGGTAGAATCGGCGTCGGCCCGATGTGGTCGGCGTCGATCGAGACGATCGGCGTCGGCTTATGTGATCGGCGTCGACCAAAGTAGATCGATCAATCGGGAGCAGTGCGATAAGATTCGGGAAATTGGAAGGTGAATGTGGTCGTCAACGCCTCATTGGATGTGCGAAGTTGGCGAGATACTTTGAACAGAGTCACCGAGATGATAGATGGTGGTGTGCGATGTTGATGTGATGGGGCGAGTAACGGTGCTCCTCTCGAGGGATTGATTCGGACGGATCTGCCTAATTTGATACAATTGATGCTAAAAGATCTCTCTTTCTCACCTCGTGTCTCTTTTGCGATCTCTCTCTCTCTCTCTCTGTTCGTGCGTAAGTGCTTCCTTTTTTTCTTTCGCTTTTTCGCTCGTTCGTTTCTCTTTTTCGGTCCCTAACTCGAGTTACGGACTTGCTTTTATAATCGGCGCCGCTCTAAAAATCGGCGCCCGACCATATGGAGTCGGCGCCGATCGCGGAATAGACTCCCGAGATGGCCAAAATGAGCGATTTCAAAAGATAAGATTACCCCAAATACGGGAAATATCCCGCTTAGGGAAGAGGAAAAATAGATGTGATACATAGATAGAATAAATTTGGGGTAGATAAGTGATTAAGATGCATGGGAAGAAGCGTAATTAAATATTTAATATTTAATCACTCATGGGTAAGATATGATGGGGTGAATTAAATTTAGAGTAAGTGATTAAATCACAAATTGGATAATATCCCAAGGGGATAGTTGGTGACGTAAAACGTGCCCCAGGTTACCTAAGCAAGTAAATGGATGAGAGGGACACTAAATTGAGTAACCAATTTTAAGTGTCTACATTTTGCCCCTTTTTGTCAAGTAACTTGCGATAAGCAAGGTTATGAGACAAAAACAAAGGGATGGAAGAAGGGAAGAATTTGTGATGATGTGATCCCCCTCAAACTTGGGATGGGATGGATGATAGAATAGACGATCCCAAGTTTGAAAAAGGTAGATGAAAAATGCAGGATGCCCCAGTCGGATGTCTGGAGTAGATCTGATCATTGATGACGCATACACATAAATAAAAGGCAGCAACCTAAGGAACTCACATTGGTAGGGCAAACTAGCCGGTCTTCTCATGAGACGACGTTAGTGCCTACAGACCCATGAGTGTAAGGAGAACTGCAAAATGGTCAGCATCTAAAGAGAGACACATTGGTAGGGACAACTAGACGGTGCACAAAGCAAACGACGTTAGTGCCTACAGACCCGTTTAACTCTAGGCTGCCAAAAAGTATGAGTGTCCCACGCAAAGGGAACAAAACTCGAAATAGACAATGATATCGAAAAGATGTGCCGAAAGGCAATATTCAGCACACAACAATGATCAGATAGATAAGTAAGCCAAGCATCAACACTATGGCAAACAGATATGGAAAATCGGCGGCGACCAAACTAATCGGCGACGACTAAAACAAACGGCGTCGACCCACAAAATCGGCGCCGACCAATCCAGGCACATATAAATATACGAACGGAAAACGTAAATGATTTATTTTCAACGTGACGATTGATTCAGAGAAAGCCAGATTTTTGATTTGAGCACCATGGAAGCCTCTGGGAGCGGTCAGAAGCGCAGGAGGACACGACCTGGGGTAAGTGGTCATTCTTGAACCCATTGTTCTTAATTTTTTTTTTTTGATTTTTTTTCTTTGCATGGGAGGCCAGGGTCCGGTGTATGTCCGGACAGGCAGTCGGCGCCGATTGTTGTAATCGGCGTCGATTGCTGTTAGATCGGCGTCGATTGGTATTAATCGGCGCCGACTTAAATGAACGACGTCGCTTTTACCAAATCGACGCCGATTGATATATGTTCATTTTTTTTTTTTTTTATTGTTTTGGAGGATGTGATTTGGGGAAATAAGAGACTAATTATGTTTTTGATGTCGTGGATGCAGGCACGAGAGGCTCTTCATATGAGGGATGCCATTCCTGAGTTATTGGAGACTATTCTCCCTGATGTGACAGATGCAGACTGGCAGCATTTAGAGCTAGCCGGGCTCGGGGGTTTCCGGTATTATAGACGAGTGCCACGAGATGTGGAGCTCATGCGGGCACTAGTGCGATGGTGGGACAGCCACACGTGCACTTTTTGGTTCAGGACGGGTGAGATGACTATCACCCATGAGGATATATTCAGGATCCTGAGATTGCCGATCACTGGGGACCCGATTGAGATCACACCCCGGGAGCAGCAGCAGAGGGCCCTAGGTCGGTTATACAGAGATAGGGCAGATGACTCGGAGATAGTGTCCGGGGCAGTGAGGATAGCCTCACAGTACAGGCAGGATAGCCCTCGGAGCAGACGGATAGTGCTGATTCAGATGGCTATATCCTACTTTGCCCTGCCAGATTCAGGAGGTGGGAGATTCCCATTGTTACTGTTAGACTGTGTTTGCGACATCCTGCAGTACAGACAGGTTTTTGCCTTCGCCGATGCCCTGATAGCTCAGATATATCATGAGCTATGGATGTACACCACTGGCCGGAGGACAGGGATTGACGTCAGTTTTGTGCTCCATTGCTGGGCATATGAGCACATAGCGGTGATCAGGCCATCCGGGCTTCCTTGGATGCCAGCAGGAGTGGGAGGGATTGATTATGGATTTCGGAGATGGCGGGCTGACATGGCCGCAGGGGATACAGGTAGATCAGCCGAGTGGTACTCTGAGCGTTTCAGGACGCTGACACCAGATCAGGTTATCTGGAGGCCGTATCGGGCATTTCCGACATGGGCTGGTCAGGATGCCCACTTGGTAGCACTGAGACGGAGCCGGGTGGTTAGGGGCCGTAGGCCGGATATGTGGGAGCGAGTCCCGTTCATGCGGATACTGAGACAGTTCGGCCTAGTACAGACAGTGCCGACCACCTACACGCCATATAGGCGGGATAGCGAGAGACGGATTTTCCGGTTTTGATCCCAGCAGACCCATTGAGAGGCCCCACCCTCATGACGTGATGATGATGACGCGGGGGTGGATGAGGGCTACGCAGCATGGTACGACACAGAGCTTCCACGACATCTCCCGCCATCTATAGATGCTGACGAGGAGGACATAGCTGCTATGCTGGACAGACTGGAGGTAGAGCATGCCACCCTTACACAGACACATCAGGTAGCTCTGGAGGAGATCAGGGCTTTGACAGAGGAGAGGGATGCCCTGATTGTGGAGAGAGACACCGCTCGCCAGGAGCGAGACATAGCGATCCAGCAGAGGGATCGCTACCTTCGGCATAGGGAGGCCCTCAGGGCCAAATATGGAGAGACCGGTGCCACGTCAGAGTCCGGTACACAGGGCACGACCCTAGGAGGGGCACCACCAGCAGCGCCAGCAGCCCCAGCAGCACCAGCAGCATCGTTACGAGCACCGGGTACTGTGAGCCTGAGCACATACCAGTCTCTCCTCGCTGAGGTGAGATACTATGAGGATGCCCTAGCGCAGCATGCCCCAGATGTGCCTCGGTACGGGGCGAGGAGGAGAGCAGCGACGGCTACAGCGAGCGGAGCCTCAGGTGGAGGGAGTACTGGGAGAGATCGAGGTGGGCCGAGACCTCCAGCAGCAGGTGCATCGAGCTCGATAGGCGGCGGCCAGGAGAGACAGCCAGGTGCAGAGGAGGGTGGAGGAGATAGTGTCCTCCATGCGTCGGACTTTACTATATAGAGATTGATAGATTTTGTATCTGTATAGTGATGTAGCCTCGATTGGAAGGCATTGTATAGATGGCTTGATTGAAAGCCACCCATTTTTGTACAGACACCCATGTATATATAGATTCATCATGTTATTTGTTATATGATTGTACTCATGCTTTTAATTTTGATATACATGGATAGATGGATATAGATATAGACTTGATAGAGGATAAAATAGATGTGGTTGGATAGATATAGACTGATAGATGATAGAAATAGATGTGATTAGATAGATTGATATATGGATATAACTTTGATAGATGGATGTGATGTAACTTAGATGTACATGTGTTTAAATGTTTTGATGGATAGATAGACAGATGTGTTTGATGTATGGATGAGATATAGATAGATGTAATGTACCTTGGATGTACATATTTTTAAATATTTTGATGGATAGATAGATAGATGTGTTTGATGTATGGATGTAATTTTAATGAGAAATGAATACAGATAGATGTTTTGATAGATAAGATGAATTTTGATAGAAGATAAATTTTGATTGAATTAACATGTGAAATGTCAATTTAACTAGATGCAAGACAAAGAAATGGGAAATACTCCTTGCAAGAGCCAAAGATGTAAATGGAAACAACCGTGACTTAGAAGAGAAGATACTCGGAGAAGGAGAAAAATGATAAGTCGGACTTCCAACCGACCATAGATAAGATCCAGATAGGAAATCGAAAGACCAAGCATACAAGGCCCTATATAAGATTAAAATAAACCTGACACTAACTAGTCGCAAACCAGATCTAGGATAGAAACGGAAAGAAAAGTAAGTATCTTGTCGGAACTTACAAGGGACAGAATACATGTCCATAGTAGGAAACAGGATTCTCCATATGATTGACAAAAGGTCCTAAATCTCAGCTTCATGATTTTGGCAGAAAAGCAAACTGATCAATGCGGGAAGTTTGCTTGATATGGAAAGACTGATCGATGCGGGAAGTCTTTCAGTGATGCTAAAAAGTGTATAAACTGACTGGAAGGCTGATTAATTACAAGAAGCCTTGAATATTTCTTTGAGAAACAGCCGTCCTTCAAGGGAGCGATCTGTATTTTGAATTTTAATGATAGCCATCCTTCGAGGGTATGGTCTATATTTTTAGAATTTTTGATAATAGCCATCCTTGAGGGCATGGTCTATTTTCTTTTTGATTCACTTGATAATGTATGGATAGCTGTCCTTCAAAGGATCAGTCTATCTTTTGGATAGCATCCTTTTTTTTTTTTTTTTTTTTTTTTTGAAACTCTTCTTGGAAGAAGCTGAGTTTAGACCTAGATAGATCGGATGGAGGAGAGAGAACAAAAAGAACATGCACTCATGCCCAGTAGATCCGATTAAGATAAGTACTTGGGACGGATGAAGTGGTGATTAAGGTATTCCTACCATGAGGAGGAACATATCCAAAAGAAACGTGCAATGAGTAGAGCCGCGATACTCATATTTAAGGTAAACGAGGCAATAGGCGGAGAACCACACAATTTCGAATCACCACGAAAGTAGATGACTGGTTATTAGGACGGATGAAAGATCTGTGTTGCGACTAGATGTGTGTAAGATAGATTTTAACAATAGAAGGGCCGTAGATGCAAGGCATTAAGAGGTTCCGCTTCAGGTATACCATCCATGGAAGATAAACGATAAGCCCCAGACCCATATTTATGAGTGATAATGTACGGGCCCATCCAGTTGGGAGCAAACTTACCACGTTGACTTCTTTCAGTGTAGTGACATTTTGATTTTCCTTAAGAACAAGGTCACCAATTTTGAAGTCACGATGCTGCAAATGCTTGTTATAAGCACGTTTGACACGCTCAAGATAGACCTGATGATGCTCAAGAGCGTTGAGACGCCGCTCATCTAATAATTCAAGTTGTGCTAGACGATTTTGACGATAATCCTCATCGGAGACAAATTCTCTGAGAGAAACACGGAGAGATGGGATTTGGACTTCCAAAGGAAGGACAGCCTCAGACCCATAGACGAGAGAGAAAGGAGTAGCACCAGTAGGAGTACGAATGCTAGTCCGATAAGCCCAGAGAGCAAAAGGGATATGTAAATGCCAATCCCTACCAGCTCGACTAGTTACCTTTGCGAGGATATTACGCAAAGTTTTATTGGGCAACTTGGCTGACCATTAGCTTGAGGATAGTATGGAGAAGAAAAACTGAGCTTGATATTGAAAGCGTTGCAGAGATTCTGCAAATCAGCGTTCTTGAAAGACTTACCATTATCTGTGATTAGCTTGTGTGGAACGCCAAAGCGACAAATGATGTGTTGATAGACGAAATCAACTATGGGTTTAGCCTTTGTTGAAGAAAGAGGGATAGCTTCTACCCACTTAGTAAAGTACTCGGTGGCGATAATGATAGAATGATGACCTGTGAAGAACGGGGATTGATGAGACCAATAAGATCAAGACCCCACTGCGAAAAAGGCCACAAATCCACCGCAGGTTGCAAAGCTTGACTAGGGATGTGCGTGAGATTGGAATGTTGTTGACACTTGACGCACTTCTTAGTGTATTCACAACAATCTTGATTAAGAGAAGGCCAATAATATCCCAGACGTAAGATGCGCTTAGCTACAGCTAAGCCACTAAAATGTCCACCACAGATACCGTCGTGGACCTCCTGGATAGCCTTAGATGATTCATGGGCTTTGAGGCATCGAAGCAAAATACCATCAAGGCCACGTTTGTAAAGAATCCCGCCTAGGATAGTATAGCGATTAGCGCGTTGGATAAAAGATCTTCTACCATTGGAAGTCAGATCTGGGGGAAGCACCGAATGAGATAGATAATCAATTATCTGTTGATACCACTCATCCTGAGTATGGGTTGTGACAACATTGATCGAAGTTAGTTGCTCAAGATGAGATGGTTGATCTAATCGTTGCACAGCCACATAAAGACGCGAGTCTTCGGTAAAAGGCGGGATAAGTGAGGCTAATGAGGCCATTGTATCTGCGAATCGATTTGCAGTGCGAGGAATGGCTTGGATGGTGAACTTATCGAAAGATTGGAGTTGAGCAAGAACGATGTCACGATATTTTTGAAGGATATCATTCTTGCATTGATAGACACCCGTGACCTGATTAACGATGAGTTCAGAATCACCGAAGATGTCAATATGACGAGCGCCGAGATTAATGGCATTTTGAAGACCTAAGACAAGAGCTTCGTACTCAGCCATATTATTGGTGCACTCAAAGTTTAATTTGTGTGCGGCCCAGGATAGGCGTACCCCAAGGAGGAATCATCACGAAACCCGCACCTCCCCTTGCTTGGCATTTGGATCCATCAAAGAAGAGCTTTACTTTAAATGGAGATAGACCAAAATCAATTTGTTGGATATATTCATCGGGGAATTGAGCAAGGGTCTTGAGTGTCGGAAGAGGAGCATCGGCTAATTGATCTGCAATAACCGACCCTTGATAGCCTTTTGCGGGATAAACTCGAGGTCAAATTCTCATGAGCATAAGCCAACGGTGATCGATCATTATGATAAGGCTTTGCATGAATTGTCTTGAGGGGATTGACACTTGTGACAATGTAAGTTTTATGATTAAGGAGATAATGACGAAGCTTAGAAGTTGCGAAGAAGAGAGCACAACATAGTTTTTCAGCTTCGGAGTAACGTGTCTCATACTCATGGAGGTGCGGCGATGTAATAGACAGCTTGTTCTTTACCACAAGTGTCCCGATGCGAGATCATGGCTCCCAGAGCATGGTCAGTCACAGAGATATAAAGATAGAAAGGCTCCCCCTCGCGTGGAGGTGTAAGCACGGGTGGAGAAAGAAGATAAGCTTTGAGATCATCAAAGGCCTTTTGGCAATGCTCATCCCATTCAAAATGAACATTCTTACGGAGGAGATGGTGAAAAGGTTGACAACGGTCCGACAATTGGGAGATAAAACGACGCACCGATTGAAGACGTCCTTGGAGACTGCGGAGTTGCTTCAAGTTAGACGGGGGAGGCATCTCAAGGATGGCTTTTATTTTTGCGGGGTCCACTTCAATACCCCTGATGGAAATGATAAAACCTAAAAGTTTACCGGTGAAGCATGCCAAACACGCACTTAGATGGATTTAGAAGCGAAGACAAAAGCGGATAAGCCTCTCGAAAGAGAGTGCGAGGATGAAAAGATGATCTGGCGACGTTTGGATTTGCCGAGAGATCGTCAACGTAATCTTCCACAGTTTTGTGCAAGAGATCATGGAAGATGTAGGTCATTGCTCGTTGATAGGTTGCTCCTGCGTTCTTAAGACCAAAAGGCATGACACGATAGCAAAAGGTCCCCCAAGGAGTTATGAAGGAAGTCTTATGTTGGTCTTCTGGTGCGATGAGGATTTGATTATATCCAGAGAAACCATCCATAAGAAAGCATCTCATGACCCTTGCGATTAAATCTACGAGTTGGTCGATATTAGGTAGAGGAAAATCATCTTTTGGACAAGCAAGATTAAGATCCCGGAAGTCGGTACAAATTCAAATTTTCCCAGTAGCCTTAGTTACTGGTACTACATTGGACACCCATTGTGGATAATCGATGGGTTGGATGAAGTTAGCCGAGAGCAAGCGCTGTAATTCTTCTTTAACAAGAAGGGCTACTCGAGGGTGCATTTTACGTAATTTTTGTTTAGCTGGTTTGATATTGGGAAGGGTAACGATATTGTGGACCACAATATCGGGATCGAGTCCTGGCATATCCTCATATGACCAAGCAAAGGCTTGACGATGTTTGGAAAGAAAAGTGGTAAAGTCCCCTAATTCCTGTGGATTAAGGGATTGGCCGACCTTAATGATGCGAGGGTCTTCAGAAGTCCCTATATTAAGGTCGATAGTGGCTTCGTTGAGAAGGGTAGACGTGTCAGAAGGAATAGTCTTGGGAAGATAAGAATCCTCTGCTCCCAGATAGGTGAGGACGGAATCGTCATCCGCACAGTGGATAGTGTTGATAGTAGGAGAGTCGTCTCCAACTATTTCAGGGAAGATTAATGGTATAGAAGCGGACCGATTGTTAGTCTCATAGGCTAACGGCCCTAAGGAAATGGTATTGATCAAAAAAAAAAAAAAGTTAGGTGGGATGGAAATGTCATCGTCCACATCAAGTGATGCTTCTGACTTAGTGGGGGAAGATGGTTCTTCAGTAGGAAGAGGCTCATTGAGAATAGTGATGGTGGCTTTTGAAAGAGGTTTAAATCCTAAACCAAATTTCTGATGTGGCATGAGAGTAGGAATGGATTTGAGGTCATGTATACCTTGTTCATATTTTCCCAGGCCAAAACCTTTCCACGCGCATCGATATAGATAAGTTTTTGCAAACGTGGGATTCTGTAGATAATCAAACCCTGTTGAGTAAGGTTTGGTCCTAGGAGGAGAATCTGGGCGATAGTGAGGCGTATCAAGACCACCGTAGATGAAATTAGTCTGTTGATTAGGCAGACCAATGGTGACGATGCGACCGAGACCTGGTTGATATTCAGGTTGTTTGTCTGGTCTACCATACTCATTAGGTTTGAGATGGGCATCAAAAGAAAAGAGAGGAAGCTCTCCTAGTGAGAAACGCTGCAATGTCTCTTCTAGATTTTGTAAATCCGGTAGTTTGGTTGCAGGTATGGAAGAAGATGAGGCCCCGTCAGGAGAACATGCATTTTCTTTTAAAGGGGCAGATCTTGTGGTCATGTCGCATTGTGCGGAAGGAAAAGGATCTCCTGGATGAGTATATATTTTGCCCTCATATTGATATTTTAGGCATCGATGGAGGGTGGATGGGACACAATGCATTGCGCGAATCCGGGAGCGTCAGAGGATCATATTATAGTGGAATTTTCCTTCGACAATGTAGAAGAGTTCATGAAGCAGCTTCTTACCTACTCGAATGGGTAAGACCACAGTTCCTAAAGTAACTGCTAGCTGATCGTTAAATGATCGAAGGGCGAAAGGCGGGGGTGACACTACATTCTTTGGTAACTTAAGTTGCTCAAACGTGTGCGAGGAGATGACGTTGAGTGCAGCTCCACTATCGATCATAACACGTTTTAAGGTAGTGTTATTGATTTGGGTGTGATAAAGAGGGAGCCTCGAAATCCTCGGAAGAAAGAGAGGAATTTCGAATCTTCAAAAGAAATGGTGGTTGATAGTCTATTGATCCAACAACCAACTCGTAGAGTGGGGCTCATCTGAATTCAACTGCGATGCGGCGTGATTATCGATTAGAGCTTTGGCGATGTTGTGGAGAGGATTGGATGAGGTCAAAAAGAGACATTTTGACCGGAGCACAGGTGAGTTGTTTCAAACACTCTCCTCAGCGAACACGGGAACTTGAGCCCGAGGTGCGGCACGAATAGAGACCTTAGGTCGTGGGGCTGATGAGGAAGGAGAAACGCCTTCAGGGGCTGCAGAAATGACAACCCGTGGTCGAGATGTTGAAGATGAAGATGGGTTATCATAGTGTTGGGTTCTAGTGGCGATATGGATTGTGTCAATTTGAGAAGGAGGAAGATCAAGTGGAGTGGGACCACTAGAGGTCTGAGTGGATCGTTGAGGCTCAGATGGGGCTAAGATGACAGGAGGTACCTGTTCCTCCTCCTCCAGCAAAAGGTCACTTTCTTCCAGAAGGTTCTTGACAACGGCTTGAAGAGCTTTACATCCCTCAGTATCATGACCCGGGGTACGGTGGTAAGCACAAATCAGATCAGAGTTAAACCAGGTAGGTTTAACTCCTTTAGGGTTATAAGGTTTAATCGGAGGAAGGGTTATGGATGAAGATTGGATAAGTTGATGAAGGATTTCGGTGTAGAATCCGGTAGACGAAGAGGAGGATAGAGATGATGAAGGTGGTTCTTTTACATTAACCGACTGCCGAGGTAAAAGAACTTGCATGTTAGGTTTAACAGTCTTTTTAGGGATCCTCTTATTTGTTTGGACATTTGGAGGAGCAGTCTTGGGTACTTGGGATGGGAGTAAGTGAGACATGATTGACTTTGGTGGAGGAGGAGCCCCTAAAATAGATTTTGAAGATGATGGATATGTGACAAATTTTGCGGTCTTTGGAGACAAAGGGGGTTGCTTGGTCGAATTTACTGATGATTTAGATAATGTTGATTTAGAAGAGGAAGAAGCTCCCAAAGTAGGTGTAATCGGAGGAACATAGAGTGCCTTGGTTTTTGGTAGTGAAGATGATGATCCTGATAGAAGAGGTGACGTCTTTTTAGTAGGTAAGTCTACTTTTCGGGGTATTGGTGAAGAATGTGTTGTAGAAGAAGATGATGGCTTTGATAAGTGTGTAGAAGAAGACGCCTTCTCAGCGGGCAAATCCAATCGTTTATGAGGCGTAGAGAGAGATTTTTGTGGAAGAGCACCAAGAGTCTTGATGGTCCGAAATATGGGCTTTCCTTTTTCAGGGATGGTGACAACTTCAACGGCATAAGGTGATTGTAACCTTTTCGGAGGAAGCGGTGGGGAGAATGCGATGGTGTAACGTTAGATTTTGGTTGTCTCGGTTTAGGTTCGGAAACGAGTGTATAGGTGTTGTGCTACTTCTTTTGATTTTTTTTCTTTAATAGGCAAAGTAACATTAGTGATGGAAGAAGGGGGTGATGAAGAAGCAGTTCCTTGCGAAGGGACTACTTCTGATGCAGTAATCATGGGTGAAACTACTGTAGGAAAAGAGATAGGAAGGGTCAAAATCGAAGATGCTTCCGTCGAAGTCGGCACAATTATAGAATGTTCACCAGGGCATAGTTGCGGCGGGGAATGGGAGGAACAGAAGTAGATATATGCATGTGGAAACTCGAAGGGATGTAATTGCCTCGAGTATTGAAAGAATGTCTGATGATGAGACAGATGAGGATGACACTATCTCGGGTATGGATGGAAGGTCAGACAAAGGAGCGGAGAGAGATGACTCCGTGCTTAGTAATGTAGGAATATTCAAAGACGGGATATCTGAAGATGGTGAAATTCCAGTGATTGATGAAGTGGAAGGAGGTTCTGATTCGATTGATGTGTTCGCAGATGGCTTGGTTTCAGAAGAAGATTCTTCAGTAGAGATGAAGTTGATAGTGTGGGTGTTTGGTTTTTGAGACTCTGAAGCATTATGGTTCGGGGCATGATTGGGAAAAGGTTGTTTAAAAACATCGAGTGCCTGATTTGGGGGAGCATTTGGGTTATCCAGAATGAGCTCGCCTTTATCAATGAATTTCTGGACAAGATTTTTGAAAGTCGACATCGTTCGATGTCATGACCCTTGGTTACTATGATAAGGGCAAAATCATTTTCCCTATACCCGAGAATGGGCGTTCTCGGCTTTCATCAATATCCCTAATGGGGGGAAGTTCGATCATGCGAACTTCCAACATTTTTTCTAAGATAGAGGCATATGATTCCCCCAATGGAGCGAAGGATCGAGATGATGAAGTCCCTTTTCGAGAAGATGAGGGGTCTCTTCGTGGTGTTTGATTAGAAGTATTGTCGGCTCGTGATGCTTTTAATACGATAGCGTTGGTGGATCCTTGATTCTTGTCTTTAGAAGGGGAAGAATTTGGTTTGGTAAACCGAGAAAAATCTGGTTTAGATTTAGAGCGAAGTTTTAGCTTCCCTTGCTCAATGGCGCGAGATTCAAGTTTGCGTGCCATCGTGAAGGCTTCTTCAAAGGTATGAAAAGTTTGGATCCTTAAAGTAGAAGAAATGTGATTAGCACAAGATCGAGTAAACAACTCGATTTGTTGGGATTGAGGAAGGGAGAAAGACAATTGGTTGATTATCCCTCTCCAACGAGCGACAAAGTCTGCAATAGACTCATCATCGAATTGGCGAATGTTATAAAGATCTGTGATCGAGATCTTATGCGCGATATTTATTGAAAAGTTTTCAACAAACATCTAGGCCAATTGAGAGAAAGAAAACAAGGAATGTTGAGGAATGTTATTGTACCGGTCTAAAGCGGGACTGCTTTAGAGACATAGGAAAGGTACGGAGCATAAGCTCCGATCTGGACTATGAGGTAGCAAGCATGTTTGAATGCTCGCAAATGTTGTTGAGGTCTTCCCGACTATGAAATTTTGAAAATTTAGGAAGTTCCCATTGGGGAGGATAAGGCTTGAAAGCTACTGAGGGGTGAATGGGTTCATTACACACTTCTTCAAAGGAGTATGAAGGGCGAGCCCCTTTTGTGGAGGCTTCCAAGTCTGCGATTTTCTTGAAGAGAATTTGAACCACGTCGATTGAGGAGGAGGTACATTGGTATGTCCTACATAAGAAGCAAGTGGTGGATGTTGTTGAGGTGTCGATGGGGATTCATCATTGATGGATAGGATGATAAGAGGAATAACCGGTGTTACAGGTGACACCGGGTGGGGTATTTGCTGTGAGGTAGCTTGCGTATAGGCAGGCTGTGAGATAATAAGTGGTTGAGAAAATGAAGGTTGGGTGACGGACGGAGCCTGTGATTGGTGGACTCCTATGTTTGTTGATTGAATCGAGACAGATTGAGGAATATGAGTGCCGGCTTGATTGGACATATTGGGAACAAGACACGAAAGGGCCTTCTTCTTTGCCGGATTAGGTATTAAGGTGCTGATGTTAGAGGATGGGCGAAGGTCACGATTCTTTGGAATATTGGAAGAAAGACCCCTAGAGGGCGAGAAGTAGGAGCCAAGCGACTATTCGGAGGGTTGGCTCATGAAGAGGTCTTGACCTTGGGAAAGCGATGGAGGGCATAGATGAATTAACAGCAATATGCGGGTGTGCAGACGCATTCATTATAGCCAGGGCAGAAGACTTCTCAGAAGTAGGTTGTGGAATACTCGAGGTAACTGCGGTGTTAGGAATAGGTAAGACTATTTGAGAACTAGTCGATATGGTAGGTGGAAGAGAAAAGGGAGGCATAGGGGCCTCGCCCTTCTCCGTGGCTCGAGGCAAGAGAGATGATGCAAACTACTCTACAAAGGCTTGGGATGATCCACGAGGATAATCGTATACTTGTTGGATTGGTGGTCCTTGATCAGATATTTGAATAGACTTGTGTACTAGGTAGTCCATGAGGGCTATCGGATTGCGGTCGAGGAATGCCTGGAATTCAGGATCCCCGCGGGGAACATACTCCGAGCCAGATGATATTTCCGAAGGACTAGGGGAAGCTGGACGTGATGGGATTGCTTTGGCTTGATAGAAAGGATTATATGACCATGATGGGGAACCAACTAACAGCGGTCCCGAGGAAGATTGGGGGGGTGCCGTAACCTCCACACTAGTGGTGATCTCGGAGGAAGAAGGAACCAGTTGAGCCATTCTTCTAGATTGTGACCGAGTGATAACCGTCATAAACACGCAGAAAAGAAGATTGACCTAACTAATGCACAAGACAATTCAAGCGTACAAGTGATTATCTCCTTTAAATTTTGATGCTTTTAAGAAAAGAAAATGTTAGGGAAGGCTTTTAGAACAGGAACTACTCCAGATAGCCAAACTAAGGATGGTTTGGGTAATGTTTGGTGAGGAGTCCCGAAGGCACTTGATAAAAGACCGATCGTGGCTTGATATAGGGCCTACCCGCACTTCACACACACTGCTGCGATAAGGGAGTCGGGTGCTTTGCCAATATATACCAAAATCTTCCGTGAATTTATAGCGCGGCTTTGAGTACCGCGTAGCTCTTCCTCTTGGATATCACTTCCAAGTAGGCGAGGCCAGGGAAGGAATTTTGTTTAAATGCTTTATACCTAGTGATTTTGGCTTTGTGTGCAAGGGTGAAAAATAAAAATCAAATAGTGTCACTACCGATTTTGATCAATTTTCCAGCCTAATTAAAACTAGATGAAAAACATGCAGCAATGACAAAGGAAAAGTTCTTTTTAAGCACTTAAAAACGAAGTGTTTGATTTCGATGAAGACAAGTCAAACAGATTCTTTCCCAAATGCGATTAAGTTCTTTTTAAGCACCAAAAATTGAAGTGTTTGGATGTGATAGACAACAAACAAAGAAATCCTAAAAAGGAGAAAACACCGTAAAAGAGGAATACCTGTAGATTTAGCTCTCCAAGGTGTGTGGACTTCAAAAAGCGCGTTGTTGAGCTCTTCCCCTCGAACAATCCCACGAACAAGCAAAGTGCTCCATGAAGAGAGGTTAAGCAAACACCAAAAAAACCCGAGAAAGATATATCCGGATAATGGTGAAATGGAAATTTCTATTTTAAGGAACTAGAAAATTTCAAGAAGATAACGATTTCAAAAAAAAGCAAGATTGAAATGATGAAAAAAAATGCTCAAATGGGACTGATAGAAATCAGTGAAGAAAAGGAACAAAGTTCAAAACTAGGAAAGAAATGAACTTACCAATAAGGGACTTTGGTTAGGTCCCACCGGGCGTGCCAGAATGTAGATCAAGGATTTCGCGCTTGTTACCTGTCCAAGTTAATGCACCAAACTAAACACAAAAACCCTGAAAAACTCCAATAAAATTGATACCTGATGAAGATGTAGATGGATGAGGAAGCCGATGTAGATAAGACGGGCGCACACGAGCAATTCGCACAATAGATCCGAGTAACCTGCAAAACACCGATGCTTGACAGAAAAAGACCACGTTAAAAGATATTTAGGTGGACTGCCCGAGAAGCGGGTCCGGGAAGCGATAAGCTTCCTCGGCGGATGTCAGTCCACGTTTTCAATTAAGAAAAGAAGCATACATGATAAAGATGTAAGTAAAAGCTAGATTTTCGATTATAGTAATAAAACGAGAATCTAAAATGAGAGAAAAATACTGAAAAAAAAGGAAACTATGAAATAATGCTGAATTTGTGTTACTGTGTGTCCTTTTACTGTCTGCGGGAAATCGGCGTCGGCCCAGGTAGAATCGGCGTCGGCCCGATGTGTGTCGGCGTCGATCGAGGCGGATCGGCGTCGGCCCAGGTGAGATCGGCGTCGACTAAAGCGAGATCGATCAATCGGGGAGGTGCGATAAGATTCGGGAATTAGAAGGTGAATGTGATCGTCTCTGCTGGATGTGCCGAAGTTGGCGAGATCTTTGGAGCAAAGTCACCGATGATAGATGGTGGTGTGCGATGTTGATGTGATGTGGGCGAGTAACGGTGCTCCTCTCGAAGATTGATTCGGACGAGATCTGCCTAATTTGATACATTGATGCTAAAAGATCTCTCTTTCTCACAACTTTGTCTCTCTCTCGCTCTGTTCGTGCGTAAGTGCTTCCTTTTTCGTCATTCGCTTTTTCCTCTCGTTTGGTCTCTTTTTTAGGTCCCTAGAACCCAGTTACGGACTTGCTTTTATAATCGGCGCCGCTCTAGAAAATCGGCGCCCGACCATATGGGTCGGCGCCGATCGCGGAATAGACTCCCGAGATGGCCAAAATGAGCGATTTCAAAAGATAAGATTACCCCAAATACGGGAAATATCCCGCTTAGGGAAGCGGAAAAATAGATGTGATACATAGATAGGATAAATTTGGGGTAGATAAGTGATTAAGATGCATGGGAAGAAGCGTAATTAAATATTTAATATTTAATCACTCATGGGTAAGATATGATGGGGTGAATTAAATTTAGAGTAAGTGATTAAATCACAAATTGGATAATATCCCAAGGGGATAGTTGGTGACGTAAAACGTGCCCCAGGTTACCTAAGCAAGTAAATGGATGAGAGGGACACTAAATTGAGTAACCAATTTTAAGTGTCGGAACATGTTGTAATATTGGTCTGAAATTAGCTTTATGGAGTCTCCAAAAGATCATAAAATATTTAGAATAATTGAGCTTTAGTTTGCTCTCGAAAATGACTTTTAATTTAATGTAGATCTGTTGTAGATCTAAAACTTGCATGCAGATCTGATTCATGGTCCCACTGGTGTGCCAAAAACTGTTATCTCTCAAAATTACACCATGTAGAGAGATGGCTACAGGTTTTCTAAGCTTGCAAAAATGATGTCTCTCTTTCGTAGATACAATGGAAACACCTCATGTTTGTGGGTATACCTATTTTGAGGTGAATCTTCGATATCAAGGTTGGTTCCTTATTGGTGTATCCTAAATTGCTTTCTGGGAGTTTGAGAGTAAAAGATGACTATAAAAATGATTAAAACTAAGGTGATACACCAAATTTGTGTGAGGGATTTGATTGAGTATATGCATAATTGATCCGTGAAGGATTCTTGATACATGAACTAATAGTTTTTCTATAGAATATCTAAGGAAAAAACTTGATTGTGACCGAGGGAGGATCACAACAGTACTAATAAGTTAACATGCACATTAAAAATTAAGCAGAAAGGACTAAAATTTGTAGCATGATAAGGTGGTTGATAAGGGAATTTGCATTCACAAGATTAATATAACATACACAAGACTACAAAATAACTTGGAAAGGTAGAAAATAATTCACACTTAGAGGGCAAAACTGACAAAAATTGCTTCAATACTCATATATCCAAAATTCCTCCTATCCCAATCCTTGTGCTTTACAAAGGCACACAATATATAGAAAAATAATTTTCACCCCCTTCCTAGAAATAGCCTAAGGCTTGTACTCGGCCATGCATCCTAATTTTATCCTTTATTTAATAATAAATAAAGGGATAAAATAATATAAACTAGAGCATGTAGTTAAAAATAGGCATTAATATCCTTTCTTACAATGCAATCAAACTAAGTTGACTGTTCTATTTTTAAGAAAAGAAAGGGTGAATAATTTGCTAATAATAAACCTTGCTTGTTAGGTAAGTCTCCTTCTTTGAGCATGCAAATTCATCTTCTTCTTTGTTCTAACCTCTTGTGAAGCATGCAAAAATACTCCTATGTATTGTGTTAGATCCATGTGGGGACCACCCTTTGATACATGGATTTTTCTTTATCTGAGTTTGGCCACCTTTGTGGACTTAGCATATTAACCTAGTTTTTGATATGAGATGAGGGGACCACCTTTACATTATACTTGGTTTTTATAATATTCAGCCACATGCTATAGTATATACTTTCTGTCCCATAGTTGTCAGCCTTGGCATTATTTGAAGGAAAAAAAGGTTGGAAATACCTTTTATTTGATAATTTATATAATGATTTGGTTAGCTTTTGTTTATTTTGAATCGATTATAGTTTAGACTTTGAAAGTCATGGCAATGATTATTTGTTTGGTGATGTGGGTTGGCCCCTTCCCCACGGTGACTCACCCCTCCATACATTTTGTTAGTGGAAATTTGACATGTGTTGAGTTAGCTTTGATATTGATGATGAAAAATGGGTCGTTGATCTCTGTACCTGTGTATTCGATGTCGTTGATATCTTACCCATGATTAGGGTTTCTGTATGCATTGAATGTTGGTCGGTGGGAGGCTAACCGTGGTTATTATTTGATCTCTGAGCATGATCTTTGGCCACTTGATCATTGTACTTGGAAAATCTGAGCCATTGATTCTTCTAGATGTGGTTAGGTTTTATTGACTCCTCTTTTCAAACTCTGTGCTTAAGTTGATTCGAGCCATTTGTGACCATTACATTTGATCCTTTGGCTCTCGGATGAAGCCCTGGAAAAATTTCTATGGCTGCCATGGTTGATAACTTCGAGCTCGGATCTATTTGTGTTTGGTCTTTGAAATCTCAGTGTGATATCTCATTATTTGTCTTGCATCGATGAGCTCGGATTTTCTAATGAAAAAGGTTTCTTGCCTCCGGTGGGGTTCTTTGAGATTTCTTAGTGTGCACCATTTTGATCCTTTGACGTTGCATGGTTGTGAGGGTTTTGATCCTGACCACTGTGGAGTTCTATTTTTCACAATGGCCACCATTTTCCTTCATGAAGCTTGGCCCTTTCTAAGTTTCCTGTGGTCGTTCTGAGACTCGGTTTTCTCATTTTGAGCTTTCTAAGCGAGATTATAAAGGTGACAACCATCATCATTTATTTGAGCTTGATTTTTGTCGTTATTTTATCACCTCTCCTATTATGGTTCGTAGCACCATTCACGTAAGGTAAGGACTCGGTATCTCTGTTTGTATTTGGCCACCAAAGCTTTGTATTTGATTCTCGGTGCTTTTCAAAGATCTGAACCTGATGATTCTCGAGGGTTGTTTGTATTTTCTGATTTGTGCATATTCTTACTTTCATTCCAGATCTGAATGTTTTTTCAATTTGGGTATTCTTATCTCACTGTAGAGGGTTGTATATTTTCCTCATTTTCCTGTATCAGCCATAAAGTAATTTTCTTCTATATCTTTCGGCCTTCTGGATCTTTGAGAATCTGTAGCTCCTTTACGAGTTTTCTGAGTGGGAGGATTGTGGATGTTTTCCATCATTTTATAGACTTCAAACTTGAAACTATATTATCCTTTGACCCATGTGAGTCTCTGCAAACTTGAACACTTTTTGAGGTTCTTTTCTTTTCCTTGAGTTCCTGTAACCCTACTTTTAAGGTAAATCTCTGATTCCATCAATTTCATGATAGCTTAGAGTTAAATATTTTGTGTTTGACTTTACTTCTAAAATATATCTAGGTAGATGTAGATTTTAGTTTCATCCTTCCTCTGATAGTTTTGTTTCACTATGAACGCCATTGTTGAAATCTGAAACTCAACCACTATGTGTATTAGTTTGCTTCTCTACAAAAATAGGTTTTGTATATTATTTCAGGTCTGTTCTGAAATCCTTGGCTTGATTTTTGTATTCTAGAAAATCAATTCTGTTGTAATTCATTGTTCAAGATCAACTTGATCCTTTGAGAATTATGTAGCACTCCTTTGAGCATACTTACTTTAATCCTTTTTCCAATCTGAGATCACTTGAAAACTGAAATTTCTTCTAAGATGAGTGTTCGAATGAAATTGGTTTCTCATTATTATTGGAAATTTTCATCTTAAAATAATAGTTGTAATCCATTAATCATTTTGAGAGAAGAAATGAACTTTTGTATTGGCTAATAGCCCCATTTTGACACCAATGATAACCTGTTGAAAGTTGTATGTTTATAGTGATGTACTCTTTCTTTTGTGAATGAAATCCACTACATTTAGAAATTCAAAACAATCTCATTTCATTATGAGATTTAGAGCATCTCTAAAATTGATCTCTTTCATACTTTTGAAGTTGTAGTTCCATTTCTTTTCTGTGATTCTTTTCCTTGCATAAATAGTTGTACTTCCTTGATATGGCAACATATCTGTAATTCATACTTCCTTTATTTGAAAATTGGAATTCATAGAAAGGATGTACTTTGTAGAATTACTTCAAATTTCATGTTATTCAGTTGTTAAGTTATAGTGAATCCTTTTCTGCATTATATACTGTATTTCCTTTCATTACAGCTCTGATATGTATGCTGAAAAATCTGAAATGTTGATTTTATAAGGTGAAGCCCTGGCAAAAAAATTATAATCTTTTCTTTAATGCATTTTCAGAAATAGTAGTTATATATTCTGATCCAGGATATAGAAAGTAACACTTTTCATGTTGAACTGATATAGCAATTGAGAACTCACCGCTCATAATCAAACCGCCAACCACTAATGAGTAAGGTATCTTGGACATCTGGTTTCTCTCTTGCTCCGTCTTATGACACTTTGCTCCTTTGATAACTTCAAATGGTTTACCAAAGGAGTCTCAAACGGTTAAGCATCCTACATATTAATCCTCTCCAAGACTTTCTTAATGTACTCTTCCTAAGATAAAGTCAACTTCCGTTCCTTCCTATCCTGAGATATCCTCATACCAAGGATTTTTTTGGCTACCCCCAAATCCTTCATAAAGAAAGGATTCACTTAATCGATTCTTGAGTACTTTTATTTCCTACATGTTTTTACCTACAACCAACATGTCATCCACATACGCACAAAGGATAATATAACTTCTATCCTCTAATTTCTTTGTATACACACAATGGTTAAAATAATATCTAATATAACCTTGCTTCATCATGAAGCTATAAAATTTCGTATACCATTGACATGGAGCTTGTTTCAAGACATACAAGCTCTTCTTTACTTTGCACACCATCTCCTCTTTACCTTTGACCTCATAGCCCTCTCGTTGCTGCATATATAGTTCCTCCAAATCACCATGGAGAAATGTACTCTTTACATTAAGCTATTCTAAGTGCAAGTCTTCTCGCTGCAACTATTCCTAGAATAGCTTCTACTAAAAGTCATTTTTATTTCAGGAGAAAAAATCTCATCAAAATCTATACATTTTTTCATGTGCAAACCCTTGACCACAACTGGACCTTGTATCTTTCTTTCCTCCTTCTTCCTCTTTAACTCTGAACACCAACTTGTTCTCGTGATTCTCTTTTCCTTTGGGTAGCTTCACCAAATCCCATGTTTGGTTATCCATGAGAGCTTGATGCTCCTCATCCATGGCTTGCTCCCACTTCTTCCTGGCATCTACTTGCATTGCTTCATCAAAGCTATCTGGCTCTCCACTATCAAGTGAGTAATAAATAATAAAGAGAAGGAGAAAATGTTTAGGTTCTCTTCTTACCCTAGAAGACCTCCTCAATATAGGAGTTTGGGGTTCCTGTTGAGGAGGTTCCTAAACTGATTCATGTGTCACTTTTCCATCCGGAAGATCCTCTACCGCTGCATATTCTTTCTTGGATTCTTCCCTATTTTCCTACAACTGCTACTTATACATGACTTTCTCATTAAATACCACATCCCTAGATCGAATGATTTTCTTTTCCTTAATACTCCAACATTTATATCCAAATTCATCACCACCATAACCAATGAAAGTACATTTTTCTGATTTAGCCTCTAGCTTGGTCCTATCATCCTTGTCTATATGGACAAACACCTCACATCCAAAGACTCTAAGAAATGAATAATCAACTTTCTTACCATACCAAGCCTCCTTAGGTATGCCTCCATCCAAGGCACTTGAGGGTCCTCTATTTATCAAGTACACAGTTGTGCTCACCACTTCTGCCCAAAAAGAAAGAGGTAGTCCTGCATGTAACCTCACACTCCTAGCACGTTCCATTATTGTTCTATTCATCCTTTCGACATCCCATTCTACTCCGGAGTTCCTGAACAATATTTTTCCTATGGATTCCATTCTTAGAATAATAATCATCAAATTCATTGCTGCAATCGCCCTTCATTATTTGACTTGAGACATTTTAGCTTAAGACATGTTTCATTCTCTACCAAGGATTTCCATTTAACAAAAAAATTTAAATATACATCATATTTTTTTATAATACAATAAACCCAAACTTTTCTTGTTGCATCATCAATAAAAGTAACATATTAACTTAAGCCCCAAGATATGATACCCGAGCCCCCCCCATACATCGAAATGCACCACTCTAACTTACTCTCTTTCTTTGTAGGTCCAACCTTGAGAAACCTTACTCACTTTTGTTTCCCATATATGCAGTCCTCACGTAACTCCAAACCTATTTCTCGTATATCCGGGAAAATCCTTCTTTAGGATATCCATGCCCTAATGGCTCATATGACCGAGCCTATAGTGCCACAATGTTGTATCTACTTACAAGCCACAAGATTACAAACATTAGTGCTATAAGTGGTTAAATACAAGGTTCCAACCTTCTTACCTCTTACAACCACAAGAGCACCCTTGGTAACCTTCTAAGATTCCACTATAAATATCACAAGACAACCATCACTTCCCAACTTCCCCGCCGATATCAAATTGTGTCTTAATGTAAGCACATCGCACGACATCCTTCAATAACCAAGTATACCCATTTTGCATCTTAACCTGAACATAACCTTTTCCAACTATGTTGCAAGGCTCATCATAACCAAGATAAACATGCCCAAAATCTCCTTGAACATAATCAAAAAAATAATTCCTATGTGGAGTAGCACGGAAAGAAGCCCCCGAATCTAAAACCCAAGATTCATAATATTGTCCAAAGAAAGAATCAAACCATCCTAACATACATTACCTGTTGCCACATTTTCTTCTTTATTTTCTTCATGTTGTTTCTTCTTGTCCCGAAGGTCCCAACAATCCTTCTTTACATGCCTAGACTTTCAACAAAGTGTCAAGATACTATCTTGCTTTTGGATTTTTACCTTGCCCGATCCTTTGATTTTCCACGACTTCCTCTATTCTTATGTCTCCCTCTAGTTTCCACTGTCAAAGCATTCCCTAAAGTATAATATTCCCTACATCTTTTTCTTCACATTTCCTCACTTAGAATCACCCCTACAACATCCTCAAACTTCATGTTTGAGTTAGCTGAACGAGTTGCTTACCACCATTACCAAGCTATTCCAACTCTCAGGTAAAGAGCACAGAACTAAAAATCCCTAACTTATTCATCAAATTCTATTGTAACCAAAGCTAGCATATTTATAACCATATTAAAATCATTTAAATTATATTCTACTGAACCATTCTCACACATCTTCATATTAAACAACTTTTTCATCAAAAATATCTTATTAGACGTAAAGGGTTTTTCATACAACTTCCTAATGCATCCATCATTTCTTTTATAGTCTTTTCCTTTGAAACTTTAAATAATACCAAAGATGTAAGACACATCTAGATTGTACTAAGTGCCTTCCTATTCAGCAAATCCCATTCCACATCCGTCATGATCGAGGGTTTTTTCACCTTCTCGCACAACAAAATATAAATATCCTTCGATAGAGGTAATCTTCCATCTCGCATCTTCCAAAGACTGAAATTTTGCCCATTGAATTTATCAACCCTAGATCTTCCATCAGGTGACATACCTACCACTCAAGATAAAAATTTCCCTATGATTCAACACTTCAGCAAACCAAACTAGGCTCTGATACCAATTTTTAGGAAATAAGGGATAAAATATGTGAAATAATCCCTCACAAAATCGCAACAGTAGAAACTAATATGCAAAAAATATTGTAGATCTCAAATAAAAGTGTAGAATAAAATACCACAACACAAAGAGACAATATTTAACGTGGTTCACCCAATTTGGGCTACGTCTACCAAGAATCACTTTCTCATATTTTATTACAAGCCACCACTCTCTCAATACAATACCCATATCTGTTTGGAGCTATGCTCAACAAACTCTATAGAATTCACACTCGAATTCAAAACACATATGCAATGTTACATCTTTCTACCATATGCACAAAACCATATAAATAGACAACTACCTAAGTAGTTTTAAAAACCGTGGGTATTAAGACCATGGGCCAAAAACTGTCCCATAAACCTATGGGTCAAAATCTCACCCATATGAGAAAATTACGTTTCTTGGTATATCGGGCATGTTTTAAGGCCCAAATTTTTTTTCTCAAGGGCTACCGCCCCCAATCCCAATGAGACAACTATGGAAAGTGTACAGTCTTCAACATTTTCTCACATAAAAATAGGCTCCACAACCTAACATGATGAAGAAATTTAAGAAAATAATTTTGAGGCCTTTGAAGTTGAAGCTCCTTTGGACAAATGAGTGATAGAATGCAACGATTCCCAAGATGATGAAGTAATCCCTTTGGATAGTTTCCTTGAGCTGCAAAATAAAGATCCTTCGAAGGCATAAAAAGATGAGTTGTAAGAAGTGATAAAGGAGATATCAATGCAATAACATTTGGATGCAATGGAAGTAATGGAAGACCCCAAGCTGATTCTTGATCTCTGCACTCATGCCATGGCCATACAAGACAAGTATGAGGTTACTTCCGGTCCTCTCATCGGTACTCAAACACCTTATAGTGGAGTAGAGGTAAAGGATGAATCTAAGGTTTCTCATTGAAAAGATATCAGTGAGTATAGACCCGGGAAAGAAAGTAACTCAGAATATTCAAGAAATTTAAATGAAAATCAACTTCGGGGAAGCAATGAGATGCTCAATGAAGAATAAGCTATGTGGATAAATACGGAAGGCAACTAGCACTATCAAACTGATTTCAAAGATAATGAAGCAAATGAAGTTTCTAAGAGAAGGTTTGTACATCAAAAATCTCATGTAGACTCACTCCTACCAAGTACATAGACAATTGTGAAAGCACCTCAATTTTATAAGCTGCTAAGGAGATGAGGATACTTTCTGAACTAGTCAACGGCTTCGCAGTAACATCATCGTTCGGTGTTTCCTCCTCAAGGTAACGTTTGAGGAATAAAAAATGCTTCAGTGAAAGCAGTTTATCCCTCTCCTTGTACCATAGGTGATTGTTAGGTGTGTTTCCCTTTTTGTTTCCTTTCCACGTGTCTTGTGTGTTTCCTTTTGTTATTCTTGGTGTTTGTGTGTTTCCTTCTTCACTCTCTATCTCTCTTGTTGTAAGTTGTACATGACTCTAAAGGGCTCAATGGATAAGGAACTGGTCAGCACATCATATGGTCTAAAGTTGATATTCTAGATTCTTCATATCATGTATTGGTTGCATTAATTCCATGTCATGTCCCTAATCTAGAGCCAGTTGTTTTCATGCAAATTTGCACAGTGGAAATTAACATTTTCCAAGCATGACAATGATACCCTTGTAGCAAAATTTTCATGTTTTATCATTCCAAGGCACCTTGGGTTTTCCCAATCAATCTAAGTTACCTCTTGATTAACATAATCTCATCCACCTAGGTGATTTAGGAAATTCCATTCATTCCCCCTAGGTGATTTTAGGAGTTTATTAAAAGTTGCAAGCTTCAAGTAGTTATGGGAAGGGTTATCACTGGCCTTCCTAGGACTGGATCAACCCCATGGAGAAGAGAAAAAATAAAAATTGGATGTGAAGGTGATTCAATGGCCTTAGGACATAATGGAAGTGATTCAGAAGATTTTAGAAGGACTTAGAGAAGTTGGGGTAGTTTCACCAAAATTAGGGTTGACAAGCCTAGGCAGTCCCTAGGCCAAAACAATGGTTGAACTTGCGAAGGTGATTCTAGGAGATTTGGATGGAGTTAGGAGAAAAAAACATCATCGGAAAGGGAATTCCAAGACCTATAATATGGTTAAGATAGTTTTTTCACAACACTTTGGCACATTTGGTCTAAAATTAGGTTTTCTCATGCACAAGTGGAGTACCAAATCAAAAATATACTTTTTCAAGGATCAAATGGAATAATCAATACCTAGGACTACCACCATTCGATTCAAAAATCCATTTCTAGTCAAGATCATATAACATTTCATCAAAAAATTCCATCGGAAGCTCAAGTTATCTTTGTTTCCAGATGTTCTCTTGGAGCGAGTTCAGGAGTTAGTCAAATTTTGGGAGGACGCGTGTCATCTCCAGGAGCCTAAGGGGATTTTGTGTCCCTCAAATCCATCAAGGTCAGGGAAATAAACTATGAAAAAATTTCCTAGCCCCCATAAGATCTCTAGATTCTCATGCAACCTCCAGGATCGCAAGTTCACCCCCGAGTGCTTAAGGGAGCTCAAAGCCTCAACCGTCTGATTCACACACATGTCATCCCTAGGAGCACCATGGAATTTGATTTCCCTCACTAGTCGGGGACAGAAAACATGGAAAAATTCACCCATCCCCTAAGGAGGAGGACTTCTGTCACCTATATGACCAGCCTTTCCAAATTCCCTCGGTGCTTTAAAGCTAGTTTTTTTAGCCTTCATTCCCCGTGGTTGGATCACCACCATGTGTCGTCACCTTGCTCACCGTGTAATTTGATATCCCTCACATCCCTCATAGGTCAAGGACATTGAAAATTGAAAATTGAAAAATGCACCCATCTCCCTTCTCATCTTTATTTCAAAATTTTAAATACCCACCTACTTCCCGCTTCTAACTTCTAACATTCCCATGCACAGCCATATCTGTACACTCCCTCTGCAACCTCCTACCATCACTCCGTCATTTCCAAATATCAAAAAAATAGTATCAAAGCATTAAAATACCTTTCCCATGGTGATATGTAGGTCTTAGAAGGATATTTCATTGAGCTAAGAAGAAGAAATAAAGAACAGAGAAGAAGAACAATAGAAAATCCCCATTGTCATGAAATCAAAATTTGGAGAAATCTTGCAAACGGATGCATAGATTGATGAACCATTTTTTTCTATTCGTTCCTCTATCCAAAACCATTATAAAAATACCTTTATACCCTCCTCTCATGCCATAAATCATTCACAGTGAAGAAATCTTCTTTCCAACTCAACGAAGAAAAAAGTTGATTTCCTTCAAATCATATAGATGAAAAACAACAAAACAACGATTTTGAAGAGGTTGATTTCTTATCAGATTTGGAAGATTGCATTGGTGAAGAAAAAACTTTAGAACTCACTGATTTTGTAGTCTCATCATTCATCTTCCATTATATAGAGCTTCATGTTGATAAGGTCTCTCTTGCACTTGAAAAAGAGCAAGAAGCTCCTTTGGATGCAGATCCTTTATTTCCTCTTTTGGAAATATTATTTTAGAGGAGAATATGTCGAGAAAAACATGTTGTTCGGATCAGATCTTATGTATAAAAATGTGATGAATTATATCTTACATTTTTGTGTTGAATCAAAATGAGAAAGGGGAAAAATCAATTATGATGGTTGTAGTACAACTTGAAGAAGCTCAAATATGTTTAGATCAACAAACTTTAACAAAAGATAAACTAGAATTTTCAGCATTGTTGGTGGTTTCAAATAGAATAGATAAGTTTGATGCTAGAGCTGAAAAATCAATTAGAACAGTCATTGAACAAAAATCAAAGAGGCGGTAAAGCTTTCAAAAAAACTTTGGAATGTACTTAGTGGTGAAAAGGAAGTTAGTGAGATAATGTAGATCAAAGAAATAGATAAAATCAAGACAATCAGTTTATTTTTGTGGAGGAGGCCATGTCCTATCAAGTACCTACTTGATTGTTAGTCGGTTACAACATTGCCAAATTTCATGCTTGTCTAGGAGCACAAAAGAGAGTTTGATTCTCTACAAAGATGCCCTAAATCATTCCAAAGTAGGTGGAAAATGAGATAAAAGTGTTTCTCAGTTATTGGATAGATCTCTTGAATAAATTAAAGGTACATGTATTCTATCCAGTTCTGTCATGTTACTAGTTTTCCAAGTTGCATTCATGGCCTCATTTTTTGAGAAAGGGAATTTACGTTTTGCTTCCTATTTCAGGTTTTATTTATCTTCAATTTGCAACTGGTTAGAGTATGGTAGACTAGGATTTCCCTTTCAATAAGTGTAGCTCATGCACATCATAGCTTTCAATTCTAATATGAGCATTTGTGTACGTGATCTGGTTCACCAAATCTTTTCCCAGCTTTAGTTTGTTTTTCAGAAACTTTAGTTTTTCATAAAATGACATATTTTGGTTATATGCTTTTGACTCCATGCCTAATGGACAAGAGCAAGGAACTGGTCTTAAAGCTAGCAGGAAGCTTTCCCCGCAGGATCATAAGAAATGTTGACATTTTTTTCACTCATGCAAAAATGGTAACTCAAAAATTTGTTTCAGATGGAAGGAATTGATGAGATGAACCTAACTAAGGGGAAGACATACAGTTTCTTAAAGGTTTTAAGTTGCAGTAAGTTGATCAACAAATAAAAATGCATCTATGTGTGTTGTTGTAGAATGCAACACCTCATGTATGCTACTATTCCATGTTCACCTTCATCAAAGTTGCAAAAAGCTCCGAATAACTAAAGTACAGCCTTAAGGAAGGCGGAGATAGCTCCAAACCCGAGAAGTTAGACTCAAGAACATCATACATAGTTGTTGTTTGCATGGTTGAGAGTTCATTTTTAAGTTACAGGTATTTTCAATTTGATCATTTCCTATTATTAAGTGTTATTAAGTATGTTTTTGAGTTGTTTAATTCATTGTACAATCATTACATATCATAAGAGCTAAAATTAAAAGGAAGTACACAACTCAATTACAGAAATAATATCATTTATTCATGAGGAAATTTCAATGTTTCCCACACAAGTCATGGGATGTAACTTATGATTATTGAAATAAAAGATACATGTGCATAAAGATAAAAGAAAAAGAATATAGAAGAAACCCATCATTTCCTTGGGTTTTCTTTTGTTCTTCATTTCTCTAGTTCTAGCTCCATCGTCTTCATCTTCCGAATCATCTTGTTCATCAATGTACTTGAAAAGAGAAAAGAGAAAAGATATCGCTTTCAAGCTCAGGGTTTAATCTATATTCATGTGCTAACTAGCTTCAAGCAAATGAATCCTTTGAGATAAAAAAGCACACGGTACATCAAAGTAATAGATACATATTTGAGAAAGTAATATCTTGCAAAAGCTCATAAAGCATTCACAACAATCATGACAGACAGAGAAAGAAAAGAAAGACTATGGAATAAAAGAGAGGCCAAAATGCCTATTTTTTCTAATTGTTTGATTATGTGTTCAGTACAGGGTTGTAGAAGAAGAACATTTAAATTCTATATCATCAAATATATATTACAATCAAAGGTGCAAAAAAAATCAAACAATAACAATCTGCAGTATAAGATTTTGAAGATAAACAAAATCAGATTGCATATTTTCATAGGAAAGCATCATTTAGATCTTGAAGTTTAGTTTCAAATACAAAGGAGAAAATTAAAGCTAAAACTACAAGAAAAGAGTTACTTCAGGTTTCGAGATGAAATTACATTCAAACTTAAAATTTATACAAGAAAACAGAAAAGATTTCAACTTCATCAAAGTAACATGGGTTAATGATTAGTTATCTCAACAATAGAAGAAAATAGCTACAATCCTTCATTCAAGTAAAGAGGAAGTTAAAGTTATAGTGTGTAAAATCCATCAACAACATAAGGATCAAGGTAAAAATCCTACCATGCATCTAATTTCTTTTCCATTCTGAAGTGAACAAAGGAGGTACAATTGCAAAGATTTCAACAAATGAAATTTAAGCATCAACTCATCAATTGCATTTTTCAGTTCAATATCATAATATATAGGTTTACGCTTTCGGTATGAAATTGAAGGACTCGTAAAAAAGTATAGATGTAAAATAATGGAGCTAGTGTAATCATCAAATGCTAATATTGAAGAGAGTAGAGTTTTAGAATCACCGTCAATTGTGTTTCACAAATCCATAAACAAAAATTTCAAAGTACATCATCATGAGCTATTTGGATACAACCACAACTGGTATATTAAGGAAACCATTAGTAAAAGCATCACTACTATGTCATATATCCAAAATAAGCATTTAAGGTTCAAAATAAGTGTTGGAATATCAATGATCACAGGAGTATTTCAAATACCCTTAAAGGATGAATTCTTAGAATGAGAAAAAAATCAATCACTTGGGTTGAATCAATACATAAGATGGGTTTTCAAAATAATGAAAACTTGTATTTACTACAAAGAAGATCAACTCTCAGTTACAAGCATTGAAAGCAAAGTGAAAAATAGAGCATCTATAATGCATAAGCTCAAAAAATATTGATTAAAAGAACAAGATGTAGTCTATAAAAGCAACTAAAATTAAGCCAAAATAAACTAGCAAGTTGTCACCTTTGGAAACATCCTCTTAATTTTTCTTTAAGAAATTACAAGTAGAGTTTTTCCAAAAAATAGTTGTTATGCTATTTCAAGTTTTGAAAAAGTTATCAGACAAAAAAGGGGCATGCAAACCTTACCAATTGAAGCAAAATGCCACAGAATACAAGAAAACAAAAATAAATTTACATGAGTTTATATCAACTGTTTCACTGCTTATGTGAAATAAATATTTGAAGAATATGAAGAAGAAATAAACTACCTGGGGCTAGTTCATTTTGAAATACCAAAACATATTACCATGACTATAGTGGATTTACAGGTTTTATGATACATTTTATCTTATGGTGAGTAAATTCATCCGGGATAAAATTGTAACAAATGCAAAGAATGAACATAGTGATGGTAATAACAAACCCAAATCAAATAAGCAATAAAACCCCATATTTGTTCAAATCAAAGAATAACTAACTCGTATTTCCTTAAGCAAAGTCAAGATGAAATGATAATGAGATACTTTGCATAGGAAAACCTCATAACTTGGTATGGTCAACAATTTCTCACACCATGGCAAATAAAAATCTGAGCCAAGTTTACAATATGGCGAGCTCCAAGATAAATAAAAGAAAACCCCAACATGAATGGACAAATTTTCATAGCTAAAATGCAACCCCGTGATGATTTCAAATGCACAATTTGTCAAATAATGCAAACAAGAATAAAATTGTGTTGGGTTTTAGAATACCCATCAAAACGAAGTTTAATAATATCAAGATAAAAGGTAAGGAAACAATTGTGGTGCACAAGAGCAAGGAGCTAGCTCACCTTTTTAAAGGAATGGTGTTTGAAATGCTCAAAGTATGGTGGTTGTAACAATCCACATAATCTCATTTTGTCCATAGAGGCACCACAGAGAAAAAACAAGAACCCATAAGGGGTTTCCATCGTAGAAAAATAGAACTACAAACCCATGAGAAGAAACATTTTACATCATTTCATAGAACATGAGAACCACATACTCACCTTAAAAAACAACACCAAAACCAGAGGAATTCGAGCAATGCATGCTCAGGGTTTACAAATGCCATTGAATCGAGGTTTAATATCATCGATAATAAAGAGCCAAAGGATTCATAGAGTTCAAGTCATCAAAAATGTTAAAAACTCAAGTACACACACTTTGAAAGCAACATTGAAACCAAAATGGCAAAGAATCGAGCTCATAAAAAGACATGGATGCCATGATAAAAATTTAGCATAGATTTTCTTCGCCAACATGAGCTTGATGAAATGACTCGAGCTTAGGTTTTTAAATCTTTTATTCATGCAACCAACCATGGCGAAACCTAACTCAACTCGAGTTCGATCATCAACGATCTAGATCAAAGGAGTACAAAGATTAATGACGAGGAAAAAGTATGATTTCAATGCAACCCCAATCAGAATGAGTTAGGAAATCAACTATAGTAGATCAAATGACATCATATCAACTATCAAGATCAAAGCATCCATATCCCAATGCTAATAAGTGTTTGAATATGCCACTCGATAAAAGAATGGGTTGAGCCATCGAGGAGAGGGGTCAGCCCCAAATAATTCAAAATCATTGCATTGACCTTATAAGGTCTAAGACTATGATGCTACATAAATATTTTCAAATCCTGACAATATTATAATGTGTGCAATGATAAGATCAAAAAGGTATTTCAAAACTCATATGTCATGATTATAATCAAAAGGGGCCAACAATTATATGTGTCATGGTCGATAAAATAATCAAAGGGGTTGCCAACTTTTCAAACCAAGTAAGGTAGTTAATAATCAAATTTGATTATTATTCAAATTTTTACATTATTCATGCCCATGTCAAATCAAATGAAGGGGGCAATGATAATACGTACGATGCATAAGTCAAAGAAGGGTAAATGATTACCTTAGTTTTTGAAAAATTACCTTACTTTTTACAAAATTACCTTAGTTTTGTAAAATTACCTTAGTTTCTCCAAATGGATAAAGTAAATTACATGTGGCATGACTACGGAGACCAAGTAATGCATGGAAGGGAGTCAACATCATAACAATCACATGGGTCATGAAAGGGACATAATTGGAGCTTTTTCAGTTACCTTATTTTTGCAAGAGAATAATATTATTATTGTGCACATGCCTATAGGTGGTTCCCACATGGGTGAAGCTATTTTTGCTAAGTATTGGATCTTAAAAGCATTTTTTTACTTACACGTAAAAAAAATCATGCATACCTTCAAGGGCAAATAGAACATAGAAGAAGACAAAATTTCCTTTCCAATGTGGGTGAATATACAAGTGTCACATCAGAGGATTAAATATTATTATTTAATCATCACTTTCACAGAAAAAGAAGAGGTTGGATGCACATTAGTGGAGTCTTGCACATCAAGCAAGGGCTATTATTAGCTAAAGTATTCACCCAAGTTATTTATTGTATTAAAAATAGAGTAGTCAACTACACTTTGACTAAGTGTATTTTTGTAACTAAGGCTATTAATGCCTCATTATAACTGCATGGTTATTTTATTCCTTTATTTATTCATGATAAATGCTAAAATTAACATGCATGGGCGAGTACAAAATGTAACCTATTTTTAGGAAGGGTTGGGTGAATTATGTTTTCTATATATTGTGTGCATTGATAAAGCACAAAGAGGACTTTTTGGATTTAGAGTGCTGAAGAAAATTTTTCCCAGTTTTTCCCTTGAATGAGAACTAGTTATTGTCTTTCCAATTATTTACAGTGGTGTGTATATTTCTATTAGCTCTTATGAATGTTAATTCCTTGAATTAATTATCTTACCTTGTTACAAATTTGGTGTGTTCTGCATAGTCTTAGTGTGCATGTTAGCTTATTGCGTTGTTGTGATTAATCCCTCAACTCATAAGTGTTGGCCTTAAGATTTAGCTGAAAACTCATTTGTTTGTGCATCCAAATTTGTTCTCAATTTTATTGTGCATGTAATCAGTCAAAGCCCTCAATTAATTTGGTGTATCACCCCATTAAATTTAGTTACAACAATCTTTTTAGCCTTAAAAATTCAAAAAAACCCCAAAAATTAGTTTAGGATACATAATAAAGAACCAACCTTGATACCAAAGACTCACCTCAACAATAGGTATACCCAAAGACCTGAGGTGTTTCCATTGTATCTACAGAAGTGAGGGAATAAATAAATCTTAGAACCACTGTTGTTATCCCTCAACTAGGGTACGCTTTCAAGAGATAACATGACCTACATGTAACAACCTAGAATTTGTAACCCAACTTAAAGATTTTTTTATTATTATCCAACATAACTTCCTTTGTATATCTAATTCGGTAGCTAGTTAATGCAACAAGTCTTATTATCTTAACAGTAAATAGACATTCCCCTACATAAATAAATCAGATAACTAGCTAAGGCTAGCTTATGCAACATGTCATAATTAATTAATCCATCCTATAACAATGTGATAAACCTTGTGCAACTTGTAAGGGTTAATATATCTCTTGATCTCCACGATCACCCTTAACATTCGTTAGAATGTTCTTACTTAGCCTTGCTTGGTTTTACCGCTCTACAGTAGTGAGAACATGTGACTAATCCTCTAGTGTCTACCTAGAGTTCACTTAGTAAACTCCATCATGTATCCTACACTTCGGGATTGAGGAATCATGGTGATTAGACAATGTACCCAACAAACACATTACTTTGGCCAAAGTTTTTAGTTGTACTATGTAATATTAATATATATTCATACACATAGCATCTAAACTTGTCTTCCCATCACCTCACAAATGTCTCATCACAATTATCTAGATTTATTAAACTTAGTCCAATTACTTAGTGAATTATAGTTTATGCATCTAATTACCATGGATGAAAGGATAATCTCACAAGAAGTTTATCATCTTGCTACCCCATTCATAAATTTTAGTGATTTTGATATAAAAAAGGTTTGAAAGCCTTATTCAAGATTCCCATTAGGTCCTACTAATATTAAATAGTCAGAACATAGTTTATCTAGATTATATATCCACTAGTCGAGGTGATATTTACATTATTAGGACTGCACCTATGTCTTCAACTTGTTTAAAGCTAGGTAATACTCACTTAAGGTAACCTTAATTTGTAATGTGGAGTATGATGACTTCATGTATAATATCTTACATCTTATAAGTGGTAACTATCTTTTCAGGATAATTTTATCATGTTACTCTTTAAATTTTCTTCAACTAATATTGACTAGGCTAGTATCCTTTAAGGACTAGATACTTATCACTTTCTAATTGATTTGATAATTCACCAAGGCATATTTTTAACCATTTAAGTTGATAATAATAATGAGCTTAGTTTCCCTAAGTATTTGAATAGATTAAAATCATTTCTTACATATGGCTCATACACCCTTTACTTGGTTAAACCATTATGCCCTTAAATTTAGATTGTAGTCCCTTTAGAAATGGATGCTTAAGCATGCACTAGTATTTCAATTCATTAGCTATATTTCTTTCAAGTATTAATCTCATAATGAAGTTAAGGATTGACCAAGTTATTACTCATATTCCGACTTACATCTTATATGGATAGGATTATTGTCTCACAAGTTTATTCCATTTCAATTAAGTTTTATACATACTTGCTAAACCTTATTTCTTCCCAACCTTAACTCAATAAGGAAGTAGAAAGACACATAACATTGAGTACAACTTAGTAACTTAGCCCATAACCAATTTAATCATTAGGAAATAGAGTATGAGGAACCTTAAGTCCTTTAATGAGATAATACTACATATTATATTTTTCCCTTCATATTCACAATTCGTATCTTAAATTACATACCTTCCATTTACCCAAATTAATTCTTTACAACCTTGGAAAGCTAACTAGATAAGAGATATGTCTTTAGTTTCATAATTGTAATCATTTAAGGCATAAGATATTTTTCTTTTTATCCATTAAATTGTTCGTTTCCCAAGACCCAAATATGAATTTTTTTATACATAATCAAATCAGCCCATTCATTAATATATAAAAAATATCGTCCACTAAAGGACTATTACAAGGTACAATTTTCCCAAGGAAAATATATTTAATCATAAGTACAATTAAAATGGATCCAAGATCCGTAATAAAAACATCCATTCTAACACCAATCTCCACAAGCCAAAGTGAGATGGTCCAATCATCATTACTAAACCTATGAAATTTTTTTTTGGGGGTGTCAGTTTAAAGAACTGGCAAGAGTTATTCTACTTGTTAAACTAGTTTTGACTCATAAAAAATATTATTCATCTAAACTTAGCCCATATACCTTGTAGTAGTAATGCTTCCATAATAGTTAGGGAACTAGAATATTCTAACAATCCCATAGCTAGTGAAGAAAGAAGTGCGGGAATATATGTGAAGTTATCCCAAAGGAACACTCCACATATATTCCTCCCGCTTCTTCAATACAGAGACCATGTGATTGATGGAGGATACCGGTTTTCGAATTGCATCAGATCCATTACTATTGCACACACAAAATGAACCAATCAACAACTTTAAAACCATATAATTCATGGAAATTAAATCTATTTTGCATCCGACATTATTTTAGCTTAATTCTCATACCATAAAAGTCAACCATATATCTTTAATCCATAAAATAACTAAGTATAAAATTTTGGAATTTTTTTCAGATTTTCCCCTTGTATTTTCCACTTTTAAAATTTTCCAGCAATCAAAATAAACTATATTGAATCAAAGTACGAAATAAATTCTTTAAAATAAAAGGTATGGATCAAGTGATCCAACCCTCCGAGTTAAAAATCTCGGGATAAGTAAAATAAATGAAATGAACTTAAAAAAAAATGTTCTTACCCAACTGTTCATTTCAGCATTCATATACCTTTATGCATTTTTAAAAAATTTCCAAATGCCCAAAAAAAAGGTTTAAAACATATAAGGTTGAAAACAATATCCTCGATATCATTTCTTTCTTCTCATGACAAAGGTTAGTTCACAATTCCATTCATACAACACAAGAAGACAAGTTTTTCAACCAAATATCCTTTCCAGACCATAAGCCCAACAACGTAAATTTTCTTGGTAACACAAATCATAAAATTTTATTTTTGAGCTGCAAATTTTATATTTTTATACATTCCAAAAACTAGAGGTTCTTTTGACATATCAACAATTGATTGAGCACACAAAAGAAGGCACAAGAATCTATCTCTTTCCAGTATACAATTAAAGTAAGAAGAAAATATCATGCCACTCACGAACCCACAACTTTCGATTTTATTTTCCATCAAAATAAACAAAGGTACAACCATGCAATTTGAGTTATGAACCTTAAATAAGAAATCCCTAATAATTTTCCAGGGTAAAATCCAACCCAAAAACCATATTGTTTTCAAGCAAGAGAGCAAGAAGAAAACACTCCAATAACTACCAAGTGAAGCATACAACCCCACAGCCCTAACTCTCTCAAAATCCTCAAAAATATCAGAGATAAATCAATTCAAATGAAGAAGAAAATATCTCTATGAAAGCCATACAATTTTATTTTCTAGAAGAAGGCCTTAGCTAAAAGATTCAGATAATTTTTACTCAAACCAACATAACCAAAGATTCCAAACAAAAATAACTAACTGTTAGCCACAAAAATTGATTTGCACAACCAAATCATCATACCCATTTCAGCCAACACTATTATTGCTAAAAATTCTAGATGCTAACCCTCAAATCAATTTGAACTTCAAAATAATAATACCCAACACAACCATAAATTTTCTTGCCAACAAAGTTTATGATAACCCAAAAAATTGATTTACTCAACCAAACAAAAGAACCCATTTCTTCCAAATGATTTTGCTACAAAAACTCAAGTAAATGAACCAGATTCAAACATTTTTTACACATTTCATTCAACAAATGAAAATAGACCAAGCAAAAATGACCCATCTCATTAAAAATTAAAACTCAGTGGAGAAAGGGGAAAACCCTTTCCTGAAACAATTGCCCACATTTTTTCCTTGCTTCTGTTGCTCCAAACCCTAGCTAGAATCAATTTTACGGAGCCACTTTCATATTTTCCACCTAAAACCCCTAATACTTTTCATTTTCATAATAAATAGCAAGTTTCCCAAGAAAATTGACTTCTCTTCATGCAATTTTTTTTGCCAAAGTTCCTCCATGAGAGGAGTTAATTGATAGTGGAAAATGAATAAAAATCAAAACTAAACCTCCTTTCCTCTTTCCTCTCCACACATCCCTAGAAACCCTAGCACCCATCCTTCTCATGCTACCAGTGGATGGTTTTGCAATGCCTTTGCCATTATGGGAGGGGAGGGATCAAGCCAAACTGAATATGCAACCAAAAATTCCCATTCCTTTTCATTCACGTGAATGTCCACTTTGTGGATTTATAAATTATTAATAAAACTTTATCATTGCCATACTATGGAATTTTTAACCTTTTCCACATTGACTTTCAACCCCAATAATTCCTTTGAAAAATACATGCAATCATGGTGTGCCCTTGCCATGTGTCTAATTATTGAAAACAAATAATAGTCAATTCAACATTGTTATCATTCCATGGGTGTGGCATTATGCCCCCAAATCTTAAATAACAATAATATTAAAATAGGCCAAAAATTAATGTTATAAAGCCATTCAACCAGATTATAAGCCTTAGGGAATATTTTTTCCAAAATAATCCAACTTAAAATAATTTTGAAGCCGAAAGGTAACTAACTCAGTGACACAATCGGAACCAAACAACAAGGTTCCATAGAAAACATACTGCACTAAATAATACCAATAGGCAGAATTTAATTATTCAAAAGAACATACATTTTCCCATTATTCCTATTTATCTTAATAATTAAATGTCAAATAAAAAGGGTTAATTAGTGGGATGTTACACTACAAAATTATATATTTGTTTGTGATGACTATAAGATGTGATCTTGACATTTAGAGATTCGTGGTTGGGCCACATGACCTACTCATATCGTTAAGGCTGAATGAAAAGTACATTTTTTAAACAAATGTAAGTTTCCCATTAGTGGTGGTGGTACACGTGGAGATGGGGAATTTATTGTTATTTTTTATGACAAATATGATAGAAGCTGCAATATAAAACACTGAATATTATAAATTAGACACTGAATTATTCGGGATCTTTTATTAGACAAGGGAGATTACATATATAGAGTTTGATCTCCTTGATTCTAGGAGTCAACACTCATCCCACATATCTCTCCTAATCCCCACAATATCTCACTCAAAATCTCAATCCCATTATTCTCTCACAACAAACCTTATCTAATTACAACTATTTACATGAGTTAACAACTCATAAATAGTTGTATTACATTATTTATTTCCACACTCATAATAATGTTCACAATATCTAATACTATTCCTAACATTCACCCCCTTAGTGTGAACATGGGAAAAACATACACACTCTCATCTACAGTATGCTCACCTCTATGGAGCATGTCAAACTATGTGACTCATGACCTTGATACTAATGAAGGGAGCAATGCTCAACCTTCTATGGTTTTATAGGTTTACCACAAACCTTGACGTGTAATAGATCCATCACCTGTCCACCTCGTGTGGTTTTTTGGATCTTCCACAAACCTTTTCAAGATCCATGAACTGTCTTACACTGGTGCTTTTTCTCACCTATTTCATTACATTAGGAGTTACATTCAGGAATTTTATACATTACAATTGAACAATAATTTGTTCTTATTCTCACAAATGTACGCTGAAAGCAAACACACAACTTAAAAACTTGGCCACCAGTTCAGTTTCGCGGCCTCGTCGATGGTGCCTGACGAGAGGTCGCTGATCAACCTCCTTCCTCTGTTGCCTCCAGCCTCCATCTGAATGTCCCTGCTAACTCAGCAGAAAGTATAGCCGAGGATGATACGCGTTCCCTGTCACAATACAGGGGTGGGAGGCAGAGCCCCCAAAGCTAGGAACAGTTTTCATTTGCATTTTCCCTTTAAAAATTGAGTGTCGGATTACACCGAAAATGCACTCATTTGTCCTTTTTTTACAATTTTTGACTTCAACACTATTAATTATGTGATTTTTGATAATGACATGAGCATGCGAAAACTAATAAAACAACCTTATAATCCTAGCGACTAAGTGCTTTGACATAACACCCACTAACTATAAAATACGGATGATCCCTCGAATAAAGGACTGTTAAACCTCTTTCATCCACTTTGACCAATGCATGAGAGAGGATGACGAGGACTGCAAATAGTTTTTCACCCTTTAGCTTGTAGCTTGGAAACCACATCTTTCTTGCATGATACCAGAAATGTAGTGGACTGGCTCGTTGAGAGGTCTGATGCACGATGTACGTGTGAGATCTGCAAGAGAGTATTCAATGATATGATGCACCACGTGTATACAAAACTTGACAAAAATGTAGACAAATGGTGATCCACAATAGATAAGTGGCAATGTTGCATTACACAACGTGGCAGATTTGCATATGATAGTCTGAGAATTGTTTTGACTATACATGTGAATGCTTGCATCAAACAAAAGACTGGATCCTGCTAGTAGAATGGATTCAGAAGTAATCTGGCATCTCCCAAACTAAATGGCGATAAACATGGATGCCTAGCGTATAACTCTGCATGTTCAGATCATAGTAAACAACATCATATTGACGGCATGCACATGATTCACTTGGCAGAAATAGAGGTTCGATCTGTTGTGTTTCCCAACTGAGGTGAACAATAAAACTATATGCAGAGATTGGATGAGACCTGAGAAAACATTTTGAGATATATCTTCCTTGTAATACTCAAACTCGTATCTGAGTCATTCCTTAGTGGATTCCTTCAGTGATCTCGATCACCTCCGGATCTGGCAGAAAACTAACACAGCTGTGTAAATCCGAGTTTCAGAGAAAAACTCCAACAACTCTGCAAATGATTCAAGTAAACAAATACTAATTTAATTTAAAACATGGATTGGGACAGTCAAAAAATGTTTGAGTTGCCCCCAATCGCTTCTTCAAAACCTCTCATAAACTTCCATGAATTTCCTGCTCGATACCAATGATAGAAGCTGCAATATAAAACACCAAATATTATAAATTAGATACTGAATTATTCGGGATATTTTATTAGACAAGGGATATTACATATATAGAGTTTGATCTCCTTGATTCTAGGAGTCAACACTCATCCCACATATCTCTCCTAATCCCCACAATATCTCACTCAAACTCTCAATCCCATTCTTCTCTCACAACAAACCTTATCTAATTACAACTATTTACATGAGTTAACAACTCATAAATAGTTGTATTAGATTATTTATTTCCACACTCATAATAATGTTCACAATATCTAATATTATTCCTAACATACTTGAAAAATAATAATTGTTGGAACTAATTAAAAATAGAAATAAAATGGCAGGGGCTTCCTAGTATGGGGATAAGATAGCTAGCATATGGAACTCGCTCAACTATCTCCAAATAAAGGGGGTATGCACTTCAAGTACCAATTGTGGTTGGGATTTAAATCATATTTTCACTCGATATATTTTTTTAGAAGTGTAGAAATATATATGAATGTGGGTCCATCCCATTTTCTAAACTATGAGTTTCAATAGTGACCACTTTCATTTTCTTGAAGATTCCAAAAAAATTAAATAAATTTTTTGAAGTTAAACCTAATTAGATTACAACTTAAATTATTTGATCTCATATTTTTTTAATTTATGTGGGTGGTGTTTTATTAGACAAAATCTTTTAAGTTCAATTTATTTTGACATCCCCAAAATAAACCAAATCAAGCCAACCAACTTGGCTACCCATGCATTTAAAATATTCACATTGAAATATTTATCACATTGATAGGTGTGTTCAACATTTAAATGAGGGTGGCTAATTCTGACAAGTGGCATAAACCTAAACGTAACAAATTTTATTGGTCAATACACCATTGACACACTTATACATGCGGCTTTATGAATAGCAGAGGTGTCAATATATTTTAAACTAACATGTGTCCTTGTATTGAGATTTCAAGCTTGCATTTGAGGTTTTCGATCATTTTCTCTTAATAATTAATCTCCTCCACATACCAAGCTCTCCCAATTTTCAAATTATATCCCGCATAAATCTTATTGTCCATCATCGTGTTGATCGATCATGACTCTTTTGGTTTGCTCACTAAGTTTCTTCAGTTTTCCATTGTTTACTCACTTATGTTGCTTCCTAAGAGTTTGAATTGATGTTTGACTCTCCATGATCTATACCACCTTATCATAACTTAAGGTATCGATTGAGGCTTTCCCCATTACCCAGTGTCGTAATTATTTTGATCATCTTTTACCTTTGTTTTATCACTTTTTACTCTTATGCAGGAGCATCTCTCCTTGGGTCATATTTTGGTTTGACAAGTAAAATTTATGGTTTTCAAGGTGTTGTAAGAGGTTGAAACTCCTCAAAGATTCACTTGGTGGAGTTAAAAACTCAAAAATTTAAAATATTATATTTCCCACCAAAAGTGATATTATGACATTTTGAGTTAGTTTAAGCCATTCTTAGCTTGTGTGATAAGTGTTAGTAGATTAGTTGGTGTATTAATTTTGTATGAGACTCCTAAAGAGTAAAAGTAGTAAAATTATGTATCTTTAAAGGTTTAAAATGTCGTATTCTATGTTTTGGAGCTCTTGACATGTAAGCAAAAAAGTGTTAGGGTTAGAATTGTATATTTGGAGGATAAACTTGCATTTGAAAGTTAGTTTCTCATTGCATGGAAAGTAGGCTCATTGAAAGTGATCTATTAGAGAAGATTTTTAATATATATACAAATTATAATGAAGAAATTTTTTTACATGAAAAGGTTGCAAATTTGTGTGTCAATCAACATCTTGGTAAGTGCTTGTTTGTTCCATTATTTCATTTGTGAATAATATAATTAACAAATACCAAGATAACTATATAAAATGGAATTCAAGCTCTTCGAGAATATTTTTGAGTGAAGAAGGCAGAGGATACTTAGCTCCAAGGAGATTGGTTTGTTTCTTTTGAAGTGAATACAAAGTTATCTTGTATTGAAAACATTTTTCTCTTGCATATAAAGTATGTCTATGAATTTTTGTGGATAGGAATTTGTATTACAGTCAGAGGTGAATGTTCCTTAATGTTAAGAATGAGATTCACTCATACCATTGGTTATTAGTATACTCTTATCATTGTTTCATTTTTAGAACTGGTAACACCCTATTCCAAACAGTTATAGACATAGTCTATGGAAAAATTATCCATACAAGCATAAACTAACAAAGGGAGGAGTTATTTAGATTGTAAAATGTGTAAAACCCTAGCACCAACCCTAATGCATCCACAATAAACTTATAAATTGAAGGTTAAGTGTTGATATTTTAGAGTACTTAAAGCAAGATTGGAAAATCTTGTTTATAGGCTCGAGTAGGTAAGTTTTCAATTATTTTCACATGATTAGAGGATTAAAAGATCCTCACTATCATTATATTGTGCTTATGCATATTGACATAGGTTTGGGATATAAGTTGGAAGGTTTGGAAACAATTCTATTTGGTTTTATGATCATTTTCCTCCACTCGGCAACCTGTAAAATCCTCTTAGGGTTTATGTTGACAACTAGATTTGAAAGACCTAAACAATACATCAAGGGCCAAAAAGTTGACGAAAACATCTACACTAAGCATAAATTAGAGATCAAGAAGGGTTTAATCATAAAATTATGTCAATCAATGGGAAATCATGACAGTTTTAAGAGTAAAATTGTAGGTGTTAAATGACGGTTTGAACCAACAAAGCAAAAAAATCATTTGGAAGGGTGAAATATTGAATTTGAACCTAAGATTTTGTATAAAGAGTGAGTGTGGAAAAGGGTATTTGGAAACAATCACAGAATTCCTTAACTCTCTATGGTTTTTTCGAGTCATAGTCATGGATCATCAAGAAGCTTAATAGGCCTAATAAAAAGGATAAGCTTGAGAAAAAGAGTTCTAGGGATAAAGTTACTAATCAAAACTTTGTATACAATAAGAATAGCCAAATGGGTATCGTAGAATGGTCTTATTTTGTTAAGTGAGTGCATATATCAAAATATATGCTTGGAAAATAGTGGTGATAGGGCTATTAGGATAAGGTTAACTAGTAAAAAGGAGGTGTTGGAAAAGTGAATTAAATTGAGATTTGAAAATTAAGGTTTGGTAATAAGCATGAGGACACAAATGGGTGTTCATATCAGGTCTTATTTTTGTCTAGGGCTTTATAGGATGTTCCAAACGAGTTTTCACTTTCAACTTGCCCTTAAGAAGCCTAAAAGGAAAGTTTGGGAAGAGATAAGTGAAATTGGAATTCTTGGTTTTTTTTAATGAGTTTTTAGTGTATATTGCATGTAGAGGATCTCTAAAATAGGGTAGATAGTTGACACAAGCTAATTTTGTCTTTCAATCCAAAATTTGCATGATTTTAAAAGGTTTCTTGACTAGATCTAGTGAGCTAATTTACAAGTTTTGATAAAGTTTAAGTTATTTGACCATTCTATCATTTTGGATAAGTGGTTTTGGATGATTCTCTATGTCATATTGGTTTTAGAGCCCTGGTAAGATAGTCTAGAAGAAAATTTGTGAATTCTAACAAGGAAGTATATAAGTGGTTGTGAGTGTTGGCAGGTTATGAAGAAGGAAGAAGAAGAGATCCAAGGTGAAAATAAATTGGGGAGAGAAGATAAGGAGATAAAAACACCAAAATACCATGTATAAATCTTAGGTGAGGTGTAGGGACGAAGAAAGGTGAAAAATATTCACTTGAGGAGAGAGAGAAAAAGTGAGTTGAGAAGGAAAGAAAGAGAGAGAAAGTGAAGGATTTATTGTTAGAGAGATACTACAATAAGATGGAAAAGAATGAAAATTTTGACATGGTAAAAATCAAGGTAGGTGCAATCAAGAAACTATGGAAGTGATTAAGTGGTGAGGAATAATATCAAGGTAACATGCAAAGAAGGAAGAGTTAAGTGAATCTACATATTTCAAGAAGAAAGAAGACCAAGATTTAGAGTATGAAGACAATATAAGGAAATCAGACCTTGGGAAAGATGAAAAAATCATGGAGGATGGATAAAAATAGTCAAAGAGAACAATAAATTACTATTTTAATAAGAAAATCAAGAATAACAAGTGAACAAAACCAAACAAGTGATAAAAGAGATGATCTAAGGGACTGATAAAGCTCAGTTTTATCAATCTAATCTTTATTTTAGTGTTGTGAATGTTGGTTTGAAAGACGAGATGGAGGAAGAAAAATAAAATGAAGGTGCTTATTTCAATCAAGAGTCTCTATTTTCATATTTTGAAGCCATGATCAAGCAAGAAGAGAAACAAGAGAAGGTAAAAGGTGCGGTGTGAGTCATGAATAATGAAATTTCATTTCGTATGCAGTGGAATCATATGTATATACTTGGGTGTAAGTTGGACCTCTACAAGAAGATCAAATTTAATGGGAAGTATAAAAAGAAGAAGACAAATTAGGAAAATTTATTTTCATTCCTTGGGAGTATGATTCAAGAGAATGTCTCCTTGGTTCATATTTTGGTTTAAGAAGTTAAAATTTTGGACGGAAAGGTGGTGTAGGAGGTATAAAGTCCTTCGAGAGTCATTTGGTGGAGTTAAAAATTCAAAAATTCAAATGATGCATTTCCCTCCAAAAGTGATATCATGACATTTGGATTTAATTTAAGTCATTCTTGGCTTGTGTGGTAATTTTTGGTAGATTAGTTAGTCTAGTCATGTTGTATAAGAATTCTACAGAGTGAAAGGAGAAAAATGATGTATCTAAAGGTTTAAAATGTCTAATTCTATGTTTTAGAGCTCTTAGTATGTAAGCAAAAACAATTAGGGTTAGAAGTCATGTGCATTTTGAGGAGAAACTCGAATTTGAAAGTTATTTTCTCATTTCGTGGAAATGAGGCTCATGGAAAGAATATTTTTGTAATAGATATACAAACTATATTGGAGAACTCTATTTTTGCATGAAAAGGTTCCAAATTTGTGTGTTAATCAACTTGTTAGTAAGTTCTTTTTGTTCCATTGTTTCATTTGTGAATAATCTAATTATGAAATATCAAGACAATTCTATTTAAATGAATTCAAGATTTTAGAGAATATTTTTTGAGAGAAGGAAGATTCTAAGCTTCAAACAAGACTGGTTTTTAATTTTGAAATGAATACAACGTTGTCTTGTTTTGAATATAGTTTTCTCTTGCATGTAAAGTATGTGTATGAATTTTTATGGATATAAATTTTTTATTTCAGTCGAGGTTAATGTTCCTTGATGTTAAGAATGATGTTCACGTATTCCATTTGTTGTTAGTATACTTTTATCTTTGTTTTGTTTCTATAACTAGTAACACCTTGTTCTAGAAAGCTATAGACATAGTCTATGGAAACAATGTTCATACAAGGATAAAATAACAAAGGGAAGATTTATTTATATTGAAAAGGTGTAAAACCCTATCATAGACCCTCATGCATCTACAATAGACTTGGAAATTGATGGTTAAGTTTTGATATTTTGGAGTATTTAAAGCAAGCTTGGAAAATATTCTTTCTAGGGTCAGAGAAAGAAAATTTTCAATTATTTTCATAATTAGAGGATTCCAAGAGGCTCATTTTCAATGTATTGTGCTTATGCATGTTGATATAGGTTGGGGATAGAAGTTGGAAGCTTTAGAAACATTTCTATTTGGTTTTATGACCATTTTCCTCCACTTTGGTATTGTGTAAAACCCTGTTAGGGTTTATGTTGATAATGACATTTGGGAGACCTAAACAGTATATCAAGGGCCTAAAATTTGAAGAAATCATCTTCACTAAGCATATATTAAAGATAAAGAAGGGGTAAGTCACAAATTTAAGTCAATAAATGAGAAATTATGATAGTTAAGAGTAAAACTATAGGTGTTGAATGATGGTTTGAATGAAAGAAGTAAGAAAGCCATTTGGAAGGGTGAAATATTGAATTTGAACCTAAGATTTTGTATGAAGAGAGAGTATCTAAAAAATATCATAGAATGCCTTAAATATCTATGGTTTTGTCAGATTCAATCTTGGGTCATCAAGAAGCCTAATAGGCCTAATGAGAAAGGATAAGCTCGAGAAAAGGAGGTCGGGGGTTGAGTTACTAATTAAAACTTTGTACATGGGGAGAATGGTAAAATGGGTATTCCTAGAATGGTATTACTTTTTCAAATGAGTTCATATATCAAAAGTTATGCTTGGAAAATAGTGGTGTCAGGTGAGAGGCTACTAGGACAAGATTGACTAGTAAAGAAGTAGGTGTTGACAAGGTTGAATAGTTAACTTGAGAGTTGAAAATTAAGGTTTGGTAATATGTATGAGGAGAAAATGGGTGTTCATATCAGGTATTAATTTTCTCTGGGATTTAAGTTTTTAATTTCAAATTTCCCTTAAGAAGCCTGAAACAAAAGTTTGGGAAGAGATAAGTGAAATTAGAATTCTAGGTTGTTTTGAATGAGTTCATTAGTTGATATTGCATGTAGAGGGGCCTTAGAAAAAGGTACACACTTGACACTAGCTAATTTGGGATTTTAATCCAAAATTTGCATGATTTTTAAAGGTTTCGTGACTAGAACTAGTGAGCTAATTTGCAAGTTTTAAGCAAGTTTGAGTTATTTGATCATTCTAACCTTGTAGATGAGTTGTTTTGGATGATTCTCTACATCATAATCTAATGCCAAGATCTATTAATTTCAAGTATCCACACCATGTAATCTCGCACTTTTAAATTCACTTGTGTCTACCTTTGGTTTACTTTTATTTGATCCATATTTTCATTGAGATTCCTCTTCTTCAAGTCCACAACAAATATTTTGTTCACCATCGAGTTTTGTGTATCATTTTATTTATCACCACCTCAATAACATCTCTTCGATATTATTTACTCTTTATAATTCCATGTATAGATTTGGTAATATAATAGTCACCTTCATTAAATATAACCCAATCTTTCTCAAATATGCACAATGCAGAAAATGGATACGGAGGAAGGCGAAAAGAAATTACATTTTAAAAATTACAAACATTTCATCTTTCATGAAAAATTTCAATCCATCATGTTTTTCATTATTTTTATTGTTAAAATTATTTGAGTGATGAGAAATTTTATTTATTTTGTTATAGATGTTATTTTTTCAATCTGTGAAAATGGGCAAAAACAATAATGATCTATGAAGGCTTGCACCATTAATATAAAGTGCCACAATAAATAAACCAAATTATATATTAAGATAAATCATCCAAATTATAATGTTAAAATTTCAAGCATTCCCTATTTGTAATCTTGCATGAAATAGAGCTTTGAAGGAGGACTCAAGATTTCACAAAAAAATATTTTTCCAAGCCTCAAACATTAATTAGGACAATAGTAATTTTTAAATAGGAGTCTTGATGGTTATGTTTAGCATGTGTAAAGGAAATGTACATTGAGAAGGAAAAATGAACCAACACGGTTTTATGTTGGTCTTCATTGACAAATATTGTTATTAGGGCCATTAATGATGGACACCATATACTTTTCTACCTTAATATCTAAAAAAACAATAATAAAAATTATGCATGAAATTGATGACAAAAGGAACTCTTAACCTACATTTTTGATATCTAACATATGTAGAGTTTATATTTCAAACATATACAAGTTTCCTATCTATAGGTGATAGCGATGGAGAATTTCTAATGCGACCAACCAACCCACCTCTCCATGCGATACAATATAGGGTTACACTCAAAGAGTGATTAGCATTTTACTTTATTTGTCAATCATAATGACAAGGTAATTGTTATAAGAGCAAGATATCATGTCATGTCATGTCAAACCTTGGTGATAAGATAACAATGGTGAATTTTTAAAAAAGTGGTTAATATTTCTTTAAATATATACACATGAGAAACATTTAGATTTACCAAGTGTTAAGAAACTGAAATGTTGATGACACAATTTCATCTACAAATTCAAAAGGAAAATTCTTATGGCTGAATTTTTCAATTCCTGGGAAAGCATGGAGAATGGTTTAAGATAATGGTCTATAAATATGGTGTAAAAACATATGGATGACTATGTAACATGGTTATCAATTCAACAACTACATTGACTTGACTTAGGATGACATATTCACTCCACATATCCCTATCTCTAAAGTGTGGCAAGACATGTACAAGATAATTCCCCTTAAATTAAAATGTGTTCTAACTATGCAAAAAAATACAAGAGATTAGATTGGTAACACGGGTTAGATTTGATAGCCATTTAGACATTTTTATGTGATTTTAAGCATAAAATACTTGTAAATATTTGCAATAAATATCACATGTGACTTGAAAATTTAAAATTTGATCGTCATCTTTATCGTTATTTTGATATACATTTATATGTAAATTTTACATGAAATTTTTCTACAAGAATGAGTTTCTGTCAAATTTAACCCATGCTTGCTACAACTGTAAAGCTATTTCTATTTGATGGGTTAGTAAATAGAAATTGCACCATGAGTGTGCAATGGGAATGGTGATAGACATACGCAAAGGAGGTTGGCAATCGAGATAACAATAGTGAAGTGTATGTTGAAGAGAGTGAAATATTATATACGGAATGAAAAAAATGAGGAAAGAAGAAATGTTACTATTATAATGTAATTGCATTTATTCAAAGTAATTCTTGTTAGATATACAATCTACGATTGGAATATTACCACAACACATCAAATTAAATAGGAGAGGATAGTAAAATGTTGGGATCTTTGAAGAGATCATAGTTCATGATGGAATAATTTGAAGGCATTGCTTTATGGTGTGTGTGTGTGTGTGTGTGTGTGTGTGTGTGTGTGTGTGTGTGTGAGAGAGAGAGAGAGAGAGAGAGAGAGAGAGATACAAGAAGAGTGACAAGAAGCTCAATGTCCATAGTGTTTGTCATGGGTAATAGATGACACCTGTAAAAAATTAAAAACTGTGAAAAAAATAGAATTAGGACCGTATGAGAAATTTAAATGGTTCTGAAAATGTAAGAGAGGAAATGTAAATGTAGACACTAAATCACATAATTTGGGTATCTATCTAGTCCTGATTACATACTACTATTCATATGATTCATAAACGAGAAAAGTACTAACTTATCACCGCTTTGGCCATCTTTGTTTTCTTTTTGTTTCCCTTCTTTATCTTACACTCCTTATAGCCCAATATGTCTTTTCATACTTATGAATTTATCACCCTAAACACTAGCACCTAGTCAAGATGCCAACGCCTAGCGCTCCGTCACCTCTGGGTGCCCCCGACCTCTTTTACTTTGATCACATCTTTTGGGTCCTTTCTATCTGTTTGGGCATATTATTTTCTTACTAGTCAAAATTTTAGTGAATAATTACGAAATTCAACCAATGGAATCATATAAATATAAAGCTACGTGATCATAATAAGGGAACAAGTACAGAGCATCTACTATCTCCACCTAAGCATGCATCCAAAGGCATTACAAGAGCATTCAAGCATCCACACAAAGGCAAGGGACTAAATTTTTTTACTGCATACACTTCATAGGAGGGGAAGTTCATTCTTTCATTCACATGTCTATTTACATTTTCTACATCTAGATATTGCTCGCTATCAAGTGCAACACACACAAGAGCCACTCGGGAATGATTCCTTCACACGCAGACACACACACACACACAAAACTACATTGGAGTCCGAGATGTAGTACAATTCTCTGTTGTAAGTTTAATTTTTGACAACCAAGACAGTCGACCCCTCATTTACATTATTTTATTTTTATGATTTGATGTGTTTTGGGGTTTTCATTTAATTTCTTCATTGGAGGTTACAAGTGAAAAAAACAAAGTTCGAAACATACAGAAATCAAAGGTGATAATAGGAGAGCATTTTATGACCACCGTAAAATTAATTTCTGCAGCTTTCGAGCGATCACGGGCACCCCAAACAGGTCCCTGGCACCCCAGGTGCCCCGAACCCTCCATAGGTTCCCTTGTCCTGACATTTATGAAACTCTTGTAATTTCTTGAGCTTTGGTGCAACAATTTCCCCTTTCTTTTTATCAATTCATCATTTAAGAACAATCTATAATTAATTGTGAATCATCATATTCTTTTATCCTCTCAGATTTGCAACTGAGGTTTCCAATTTTAATGATTTATTTGCTTAGGTAAAATTTACACTTTATTTTTTTATATCATAGCACTATTACATATTTATCTTTAACATTTATTTATTCATTTAAATAAATTTCAGAATCATTTGGTGAACCCATTTCAATCAAAATCTGTGGATCTTCATTCTTTTATTAGCCTCTCATCATCATAAATGTTTACATCCACACTTATTTGTAGAATCATCCCGATTGTACCAATAATCTCATGTCTTATTTAGCTAACACTTATATTTATCCTCACACATCACCTGAGTATGTATATCATAAGTTTACTTCCACTCTTGTCTCTCAACGATGATAAAATTACTTTGAAGTCGGATGAGTTGACTTATCAAGCAATGTTGGAGCATGAACCCCTATATATTCAAGTTTGCATTAATAAGGTTGGCATTAAGAGCTCCTCGATTGACAATGGCTCTAGCCTCAACATCTGTAATATTGATTTCCTCCATCAATTAGGTGTTTTTGAAGATTATTTGTCTCCTTCATCTCTTTCTATTCGCGGATTTGAAAATATACCTAAACATGTCTTGGGTACCACTATCCTCCCTATGATTGTCGATCTATGTAAACTATCTATTTCATGCCATGTAATTCCCAACAACCTCAATTATAATATTTTTCTTGGACAGTGATGGATCCATGCTATACATGCGGTCCCCTCTACTCTTCATACGTGGCTAAAATTCCTTCATCAAGATTTTGTTTATGATGTTCCACATGATCCATCACCTTTTACATATTATTACTCTATTGAGAATTCCATTGATACTATTAGTTCTTCTCCTTCTACTCATGATTTTTCTAAATACGAGTCTTAGATATAAATATTTTTTCCACTACGGTTTTTTTAATTGTGGCTTAGGCCCGCATGGACAAGGATTCATAACACCCTGGGATCTTCCTACACAATCTAACAAACTTGTTTAATGATATCATCTTCCTCCTCTCTCTTCTTTGGATGCTTATGTTTCTCTACATATCTCTTCTCTTCCTCTCATATATCTATAACTCATTAGTAATTCTATCTTTGTTGCTTGGGATAATTTAGACACTTTTTCTAAAAATTATTCTCTTCTCGTAATACATTGACGTCTATGATCACCTCTATTCTTTTCACCATAAGAGGAATTCTCCATCACTTCTTAATTTTACCACTTACTTTAGAGATTTTGATACACCTCTACCGACACCGTTGATCCTCCTGATACTATTCCTACTAACCCATACATTGAGGATCGATCATATCTTCTCAATGAGGATACCATTCAATATAACCTTAATACTTCAGATAACCCATGAATGGTTTTGTTAGCTACTTCTCTCACGCCCGATGAGGAAAAGGACATAAAATAAGTTCTTCATGAATCCTCAAATATTTTTGCATCCTATTACATTGATATGCACAGTATCGATACATTTTTTCCATACATAACATTTTTCTTAACCTTGGTGCAAAACTTGTTCAAAAGAAAATCAGAAATGCATCCAAAAGTTTCACTCCTAGTCAAATAAGAAATCCAACAACTACTAGATGTTGGTTTCATTTGCATCATCAATTATCTGGAATGGGTATCTAGTATTGTACTTGTCATGAAGCCGGATGGCTGGGTCCATTGTTGCACATAATTTCATGATCTAAATAAATCTTTTCCTAAGGATAGTTTCCCTTTACCCCATATCGATGTCATTGTTGATTGCACAACCGGATATGATATTTTATCTTTCATGGATGGTTTTGTTGGTTACGATAAAATTAAAATTAATCCATCCAAAAATATGAATCTTCTTTTACTATGCCATGGGGGCGTTTTGTTACACTTTCATGTCGTTCGGCCTTAAAAATGTTAGGGCCACTTATCAACAAGCAATGACACACATATCACATGATTATATTCACAAGATTATTGAAGATTATGTTGATGATATTCTACACACACTTTTTGAATGCTTTTGGAAATATAAAGTCTATTTAAATCCAAAAAAGTTCATTTTTGGAGTCACAACTAGTAAACTCCTTGGGTACATTATCTTGCAATGCGGTATTGAAATAGATCATAATAGGATTAGGGCCATTGTTGACATTTTCCTCTCCCTTTAAATTTACATCAGATTACGCTCACGCTATAAGGAAACATTTAGGCCATCTCGATGATTTATTTACTAAATTGCTAATAAAACCAAACCATTTACTTGTTTGATGAAAAAAAGACACTAAGTTTGTGTTAGGATGAGCGAGTTAAAAGGTATATTTACCAACTAAATTAAATGTTAGATTAACATACATTAATAAGTGGAAATATAAATGTGCACACCATAATAAAAGTAAATAGAAACATAAAACAAATTACACAGTGACACCGTATATAACGTGGAAAACTCGTAAATGGGTAAAAAACCACGGAAGAATAATCCACTATAGAGAAACATTTTACAACCCAATCCAGTAACTCCTCCCTCACTTCTACTCCATGTATTTACCTAGAATCCAAATGATTCACATAATTTTGAATATGACCTAAAGCCATATTTAAATAACCAAGGGTTATGTCCATATTAAGTGATGGGGCACACCCGATTTAATATATAGTTAGTTAATTAATAACTAACAAACCTAATATAAAGTTTATATTTAAATAATAAGAATATAAACTATTATATATTATTTAACTATAAACTAAATATTATGATGCACTTAATATTATAGTTCTAACACTCCCCCTTAATATTAAGTGGGGATCCATATGCCAACATTACCTATTTGTACAACAAGATTTACAAATCCATAAACCCTAAAGGTTTAGGCTAACACATGTACTTTTGAAGGAATTATAACACCTTCATCATGCTCAACTTACCTTTTGGTATAAAAGGATTTGGAATCCATAAATCAGACATATGATTTAGGCTAAGCATGATTTGTGAGACTACATCTCACCATTTCTTGTGGAAATATTCTTATACCGCATCTCTAGGATCCTTTTATAACACAAGGACCTCCTTTACAAATAGATGCACACTGGACTATTTTTCCCATAAACTCTATCAGTTTACTTTAGATCATACAAGATATTTTACAATGCTTTTAAACTAGAGTAGAAGTATAGAGGAGAAGAATCAACAACCGATCGACCATTAGGAGGTGACATTACATGCACACTCCCCTCAATGGAAACTCAAAAGGCCAATCATTACACACACTTGCAATATTTTACAACACATAATGGCTCGTAAACATAACTGTAATCTTAATCTTCAGTCCGGTAGAACTAGAGATCTCTATCACCGCATAGAACCTTCTCTCGAGATAACACACATATATGAACTTCAATATGCTTCATTCTCTGATGTTGAACTAGATTCTTTATCAATATTAATACCACTCTAAGCAACACATAGAATAGGAATACTTACTTCAACTTCCATGTGTATCTCTTCCAACAACTGCTTCAACCACATGGCTTCTTCACTGCTTCCATTGTACTTCTCTGCCTCAGTAGAATAAATAGAGACTGTTGGTTTCTTTTAGCTCAAGTAATGGTTCCTGCACCAAAAAAATTGAACACATATCCAGTATATTTTATATCTAACACAACATCAGCATGGTTAGAGTCACAATATTCATATAGACATCATAATAAGCATAATATAAATCATTATTGATTTCAATTTTAACCAACATAATAATATGCTTAACAACTAACCATGTTAGAATATGTTGAAAAAATTCAACATATTACTCTTGTAAAATATGTATTAGATGCAATCAGTATTGGATGTCTCCAATACAAATGCAAGGGCATCCCCAAGTGTCATTTGATATGCATATAATAATATTTTAGTTTCACATTCTAAGAGATGTTTTATAAAAAAAAAAATATATCTCCATTATATTATTCTAAGTCTTTACAAATAAAATAAGACTTGATAAATAACATATCTTTGAACAGATAATCAAGTTATATGAGAATAATCACAGTATTCACTAAAAACATAATCCACTAATTGTGGATACTTTCCATGGATTTTGCTTTACACAATGATCATGTAAGCACTTTTCAATACACTTCAAAACTTTAAGCCTATACATGATAAGTTTTTCATGCAAAAATGAACACAAGTTCTATTTTTGAATAAAATATCAAAAATCGAAGCAAAATTTTAAAACACATATAATCCATTTTGTGTATGTTTTCAGTTGTAGCTATTTCTAGTTTATTTTTACTAACTCATCTGAGTTAATTATAGGGAAAAAAACTCCTTTTTCCAATAGTTTAGAAAATATACTTTTTATTTAGAAATAATTTATAAAGCTATTATATTAGCACTATGATTATTCTCATTATCATCATCATTATCTTGATTTTGATCTGATTTATTCCATTTCGATTTTGAAATTTGACTTGTTTTTAAAATTTACAAACCTCTTTCTTATGTCCAAATTTCCCACAGTTATGACATTTACCATCAAAACTAACTTTTAAGTTTCCTAGTTTCTTGTTTTTATTAGGAGTTTTAAAAGTTGATTTTGATTCTTGTTAATCCTAGAAGGTTTACCTTTCTCTTTTACGAGCAAGAAGTGCTTGTGGCATTTTATTTTGAATCAAAATTAGTCATAACCTACTCTTCCTGAACAAGGAGATTACTAAGGGTTTGAAAATTTGGAATGTCTTGTTCGGATTGATATTTTGAATTCAAAATTGAAATGAAATTTCTAAATTTTTCATGAATATTTAATTGGATAATAAAATAGAGAAATTTATCATGAATCAAATTACTGCCACATCCATCTAATTGTGACTTAATATTTTTTATTTTTTCTAAATAATTAATCACTTTTTCATCTCCCTTCATGGGAGTTGTCATAAGCTCTAAAACCAATTTAATATTTTTTGATAAACACATACCTTCATGCATCGACTCCAATTGTGTCCAAGCTTCACTAGGACTCTCTAGATTTCCGATATGAAGCAAAAAATCATCTTGTATGCTTCACAAGATAATGGACATCACCTCTTGTACTTTCTGTTGATATGTGGCGATGTTATCAACAATTGCATGTCTTTTGGTAAGAGCTCTCTCTGTTCCATTTACAACTGCCCATAGTTTGCGAGCCATGAATTTCTGCTTTCAATCAAATCTTCCAAATGTTGTAGTTGTTTCCATTCAACATTTGAGATTTATCAATTGAAATTGATTAGACCCCATTTGTGTAAAATATAGATAAAAAATAATTAATAAACAAGGATTAAATAAGAGTTTTAATAGAAATTCCCCCTGTCATATTTTAATCCTCGTAATCGAACACGATCAATTTATGCCAAAAATGGAGGTCCTATTAATTGAACAATCTATACACAAATACGTTAGTATGATATAAAAAATAAATCAAAATGTAAGTGAATTTTTTTAGTTTTCTAACAAAATGAAAAACACGATCTAGACATCATGTCGTACAAAATATATCATTTTAAACAAAAAAATAATAGTTCATATTAAAAATTGGAGCTACTGAATCATATTAACAACCGAGCCAAGCGGGGAGCTACCCCATGCAACAAAAGGCTCTAACACGTGGCCATAGCCACAACAACACCTATTACCTCTTTGGCTTATAAAGCCTAAATATTCTTCACTTCCCCCATAGGATAGAAAACAAAAATATATTATGACTATATTAATTAGTAGATATATTGATATGAAATGTTATTTGTTACACTTATTTGGTAGTTCATTATCTACTAATTGACAAAGATTTTAGACAAATCACATATAATCATAGATTATATCATATACATAATATCATAATTAATACTTCATAAGGCACCTCCTTTCAAAATTAAATATGTAAACAAATAAATATTTTCCATTTTATAAATGTTAAAAAAACATTTAAAATTACATAACCGTATATCAAAATATGAATTTATTTTAATATTCACATTACCTTCTTACTATGAGACAACGTTCTCCACACTCTAGAATTAAAAAAATATGCCTAAGACAAGGTTGCCACATTTATTTAAAGACTTTCAAATTCTGTTAAACAAATTATTCCCATCAAACTAACCAACACCACCGAGCACCTTGCAAATATCGATAACAGCTAAAAAAAAAGGTCCTAAGACCAATGTAAGCGCTTTAAATAATTAAATCAATAACCTTCTTTTATGTTCCTTCAGAAACAACATGTATAGAATCTTGTATGTGCAACTATAGGCTGTTACTGACTTTATCAGGAACTTGCTCTAAACTAACAGATAGAGAAAGAACATTAGTAGATAAACTATCTACCTGTTTGTTTAATAATGCAATAGCAGAATGAATATCTCCCTGTTGTCAAAGCTCAATAGCTTTTAGCGTATCTTGCATACGTTTTAACTTTTCGTTCTGAGAGAGAACTTGATCATGGATGGCCTTGGTAGCTCTGTTGTTCCAATTGAGAATTCTTGCAGACTCAAACTGTTCTATTTTGGAGTCAAGTTGACGTTGATACCAATATTGTCAGTGTTGATGGCAATCCTCTGTGTAGACTTCAAAGTCTTTGGTGACTGGAAATTAATCTGTCGGCGTGAGAAGTCGTTGCTTCTTTGGAATCCATTGACACTTTGGCTTGGTTTAGCACAGATTTGGCATGTGCTGAGAGTCGATAATAAGTACTGGGAACAAGAATTCATATTGATATGAGGACCATTCTTGGGAATATATTTCTACTCTTGAACTAAGACTCCGCAGCAGTGTTCACACCATAAACAATCAGTGTTGGGATCGTGAACAAGAGATGGATGGCTACGGGAGGAATTTCATGTTCAATACTTTTTCCTCTTTCTGATATGAAAGACTGAGAGGAAGAAGATGTAGATAATCTAGGCTTATAAGAACTAGATTTTCTAAATGAAATAGTAGCCTTGCCTTTATCTTCTATGACCTTTGAAGCAGACTGGACAGATGAAGCGCCTGCAGAGACGCACTTTGTAGAAATTGTCCATTCTCTAGGTACTCGGATTTTATCCCAACTGACAACCTCTGGTTCAATCTTCTGGGCTGTCAAACTTGCGTGCATAACAACACTGCTCCCTTGTGAGGGACCATGTTTAATGGCAGGATGTGCAGTATTGGTTAATCTAAAGATTATCCTATAAAAAATAGCAAGGGGAGAAGACCCTGGCTTCATGTTAAGACCCGTAGTCTGTAAGTGGAGCTTAAGCACTTGATCCAACAAATTGTCGGTTTGTATGGACACAGGATAATTTGGAAAAACATTAAAATGTATCGGTCCATTGCTTAGATTTGTCTGTAGTGCATTTAGCGAGAAAATATTTAAAGCTCTCATGGTGGGTGTCAAGTAAACAACATAAAACTGAAGCATTTAGGCCTTGTCTAAACAACGGGGTTATCCCGATCTGCACACAACCTATATGAACAAACTTATATGTAGACTGCTTTTTTAGATATGCTAAATCTTTTGGAGATATTAATGGAATATCATATTCTGATTTAGCAGACGTCTTAACCTGTATACAGGACTCTCTAGACCTTATAGCAGTACTGGCAATCAAATGAAAAGATTTTGATTTCTGATAGACTTCATTGTAAGGGAGTTTAGGGAGTTTCCAACCTGGAAGCGGATTCTCCTCTTCTGTGATGTCCGTTTCTTCATTTACCGGAATCAGATCTGATAGATTGATGAAAGCATCATCGCCATCATCGGCTTGTAAAATCCAGAAGTCGATGCAACCCATTCCTCAGTGTCCATGTCGTCTGTAGTAATCTTCTGTCCTTCTCCGCATTTATTGGAAAGTATATGACCACACACACGCCTCACCCGAGCTAAAAAAAGGTCCGCTTTCCTTCTTGCACGTCTTACGGGATTCAGAGATTCAAGTAGACGAAACACTGGCAACAAAGAGAAATAATACAAGGTCGAAACTAGAAAACAAGAAAATAACCGTGGATCGATACCACAAATGTCAAGTTATAGGATCTTTAACAATTTTAATAACAAACTCAAATTTTATTCATGTAAGAGCAAGGCTCCATTACAATATTTCTTGTTTTCTCACAAGATTGCACGGGCTCACTATTACAAACTCTACAAATACTCTAATAGAAACCACACCGATTACTTACATAAAAACCCAATCACTTGCATGAATACCCGATGTAGTCAAAACCCGATGTCTAAAAAGGGATCAAACCTATCCTTATATAGGAAAGGAGATAGAAAGACACCGGCAACCTAGAAACCTAAAAACCAAAAGCGGTAACCCAGGTTACCCAAAATATTCCCACAAAGAAAAAAAGGACGAGTACATGCCACCTGTCATAACACCTTTAGAACGTGGGGAGGTCCACAACTTTACAAAAGTGATATCAAATCACTGCTTTATTGAGAGTGATGACAACATGCCTGTCATCTAGCATTATGGGCTGTATAGGGCGCTTTGGTCCAACATCATCATCCGAGGATGTGGAAGATTCTTCTTGTCGTTCAATATCACGTTGTTCAATAGGAAAAAGAAGACGTGTGTTTCGTTCATACCACAGACGAGAGACAATACGTGAACCATCAATATCCCTTCGAAGATATTTTCGAGTGGGAAATAGATACTGGTCTGGTATGTGAAGAGGGTACCCTAGTGCAGGAGGTGGTACATTCATCGTATGGTGGATGTAGAATTTCCTCTAGAGTTTTCCATTTGGATTTTCATGATGACCCTGCATGGTGTTAGTATGAACATAATATCTCATTTTAACATACTAGGGAATCTTACAGTTAATTATAATGTTTCTAAGAATATTTGGACTTGGGTGAGTAATGGGTATCGAGATAGATTTTTAGGCATGAACTTCGATAAGAAGTATTTGAAATGATTTGCAATATATTGCTGATCTCCTGGTCTTCTTGGGCGGTTCCATGCATCACCTTACGGCTAGAGCCTTGAAAATTTGAACCTCCATAAAGTATTAGGCCGTGGGATTAGTTGACGAAGACGAAATCCTTCAATAGGTCTATCATCAATAGGCTCTGTAAAATGGGAATGGCTCCATTGCCAATGTAGTGTGCAAAAAACCATTGGATCTGGGTGTATGAAATTCAAAGGTTGGAATTTCGGATCCACGAACACTCGGCGCTACCTCCATCATTTGATAAGGAGATATAGAGATGATCTCTTTGGATAAAAGTAGATGTTGAGCCTCCCAAGACATAACATTATCACATCATTCCTTTGATTTTACAAAATTGGAACATGTAGCAGTATTCCAAATAGGATGGAGGAATTCATGAACAATTTGCGTAACACTTATGGTTTTATGTTGAACAAGCTCTCTGCTAGCAAAGTCTGCAAGAGCATTCTTTTTTCCTGAAATATGTTCAACATCAAAATCATAGCCATCAAACCATTGAGCCCATCTTTGTAGGTGATCATAAGTTGTTTTATTTGTAGGATATCCTTTATATAGTCTTCCTTTGAAATGTTGCAAGTATGTTCTTAACAAAAAAAAATTCATCTTTGAATAAAGAATGAGAAAAGATTGTATAGCTCTTTTTGCGGCAAGTATTTCTTTGTGGCTAGAATGATACTTAAGTTCGGGGCCTTTAAAAGACCTGTATACCCTGCAAATTTGTTGATATCATCCTCTTTTCTTTCTTTGAGGATTGCTCCCCAAAATTCTTCAGATGCATCTGTCTCAATAATTTTAAATCATGTGCCAGGTAGAGACAGAGAAGGGAGAGTCTGGCAATGCTGTTTAATTTGCTGAACTGCTTTAGTCATTTGAGAATCCCATCTTTGGAGCATTGGTGCGAAGCCTTTTGTTTAACAACGGCTTTATGTCTGTAGCAACATTTTTATAGAAGCATGCAATGTAGTTAACACAACCCAAAAACCTTTGCAGTTGTGTTTTATCTGTTATTTCATCAGGGAATAGACTGATTTTTGAGATAATGTGTTCTTGTAAAAGTATAGCTCCATCTTGAATGGTGATGCCCATAAACTGAATTGTATCTTTGAAGGTTTCCATCTTAGTAAAAATAAGACATAATCCATTAGCATACACCGTTTGGTAAAATTGTTCGAGATGCTCCAAATGATCTTTAGTATTCTGAGAAAATATTAGAATGTCATCTATATAAAAAATTAAGAATTTGGACAGGTGACCAAAAATCTGATCCATTTTTTTCTGAAAAATGGATGGTGCGATCTTTAAGCCAAATGGAAAAATTTTCCATTCATCTTGCCACGGGGATACTAAATGTAGTTTTATAAGTATCTTCTAAATTCAAGAAGATCTGCTAGAAACCTGATTTCAAATCAAACTTACTATAAACCTTGCTGCCATTGATCCGAGTCAACAAATCATCTCGGCTTGGAATTGGATGATGTACTAGCGGGATATACTTATTGAGGGGTTTATGGTTTACAACTAATCACTTTTTACCTCTAACTTGTTCACTCCTTTTATTAACATAAAAGGAAGGACATGTCCAGGGGAGGCTTGGATGCCTGAATAAATCCTCCTTGAATGAAATTGTTAATTTTGGCTTGGCATTCCATTCTATTAGAGGGGACATACCTATATGATGTGCTTTGAATTTCGGAGGAGTAGTAGTCTCAAAAATTCTAGCTGACAATAATGTTTTTTTCTATGAACAAAAGCATGGGGATTGTCAGAAGAACAATCAGTCTTGATTTTATTGATGAGTGCATCAATAATAGAGGTATTCATAGAGATAGATTTATGTAACCAGTCAAGATTAGAAGCTTTGTGTGGCTTAGGTGCAGAGGGCACAATAGACTGGTATGTTTGAAGTCTTGGAATAGATCCTTGTGGAAAACAGATCTCATTTTGACAAATAGTATAGGGCATGTGATTGTTGATTATGGACCCAAGTAACATATCATAGTGTAGGAGATCAAACCGATGAACTTTAAATACGATCATGTTGCCTTGCCCTAATCTGTACTAGAATGTGGGCGAGCACTTAGAAATTACTTTCGTGGAATCAAAACTGACTTGCAGGAAATTAGAATCCAACAATCTCTAGGAATAGCTTTTTCTTTTAGCGACTCGATTTCTACACCAAGTATCTATCATTGCATCTAGAGAATATGGTTTCATATTTAGGATGCATATTTGAACTTTACTGAAATGGATTACAAGAATTTACATTTGTGCTTACTTCTACCCAATGTTCTTCATCATATTTCTCATAGGATTTTTCCATGATCAACTATCGACGCTTTCTTCGGATCATCAACATTGGTAGCTGATTCTTCTTCTTGAATTAAGAACTGAAATTATTCGGTGGCTTTCCGAATAGCTCGTTCAAGAATAGATATACATGATTGTCTCTAAAATCTTCTTTCAGGTGTTCCTTGAGTAGGGACTGGATTGGAGACTATTTGTTGTGGTTGCTGTGAAGTAGCAGTTCTGGTCATACTCATGTTTTCTTCTCTGTGTTCTTCTTCTTCAGGGAATAGGAAAGGAAAATGTCGAGGTCTAGATCCACGACCACGACCAAATTAGAAGAAGGATAACCTCGTCCATGACCTCCATGGCCTCTACTGGGGGGAAGAGAAAGGCGATAAGGAGCAAAAGAAGTCTCGGGAGAAGAGGGCTTGCGGAAGCAAGTTAGAGATCTTCATTGTTCTCTTGTTGGATTTTTACATCCAACTGATTTTTCAATTCATAAACTTGAACTTGCGAGAGAATAATAGTAGTTGACCATGTGTGGAGAACACATAGCTAGCTCGTGATTGAGTATGTATAGCTTTTTTAGCACAATACAACTAGGAGCAATAAATGGGTGTTCATAAGAGCTTACGATCATCTGTGAATGAAATCTTGGCAATGAATCATATCCTTCATTAGAGTCGGAATATTCATTTTCTCGTGGAAGACTCTGTTAATGGCGATTAGTAGCAATATGGAGTTTGGAGAACTCAATGTCTAATTCATAGCTTTACGTATCGAGATATGAACACATAGGTATCTTCATCAAGAAGATGCTCCTATACAAAATTGACTTTGGCCTTTGCAGAGGCCTTGTGACCTTTCTTAGGATAGTCCCGACTATAGTGATTTCATTTACATATAAAACATGCAATTTTTTGGGACTTAGGGAAATATTTTTTCTTTCGGAAAAATCGTCTTGAGGGCTTGAAAGGTTTTGATGCACACTGTGCATTTAGTAGGGTTCCTAGATTTTTGAAGCGTTTATAATGCTTCTTATGAAGAGAGACTAGGAGTAGGACAACCAAATTGATTATCTATTTGGGTAGAACAAAACTTGACTCCTAAAATTTTCTCGAATCTAATAGCCTCTTTTTGGGATTTTTCTCAAGACATGAAATGCCGATTAGTTTCAGATTATAATCGATTAATCTTTCTAAATGTTAAATCAACATCATTGTAACCATGCATGGCTTTCTTGTACTCATTAGAAAATAGGATGGGAAAGACTCAACATATCTTAGTTTCATGGTGGAATTAAATGGAGTACGTGAATGGTATAGTAGCTTCTACATATAGCATTGATACTGCGCGAACTTTAGACATATCGCAGAGTTGAGCTCGCAGGAACTCAAGATTACTAAGTCGTTTCTCATCTTCAACTGCTTCCAATGAATTCTATAATTATGGCGGTTATTAGACTAGCCGTTCCGCCACCAACTCGTTCAGCTCCTTCCTCGCCTTGGCCATTAATGATCTGGTCTTTCATGTGGGTGGGAATGGCATCCCACCATTCTTTGAGAATGCCAACAAAACCATTAGCAATAATGCCGTCAATATCCTTATCATGTTTGCGAAATTGTAGCACTTGAGTGTTGGCCTAGCCGATCATACCATGTACCATTTCTCCGATTTCATCGTGATTTGCATTCAATCTTATAAAAATTTGGCTGAAAATTCGGAGTTACGAAAGTACCTTGTAGAGGAGGTGTCGAACCGTCTCCCGTATCCATGAAGCTTTCAGCAACTTCCTCTGTTAATCTTGCCATGCCAATTTTTTTATTATCTCCATCCTTACGTGGGTGAATGGTGATTTCATCGCAGCAACTTGAGCCCAAGTGATTGCTTTGGACCAATCAGGACTGGGTCCTTGGAAACTTCGAAGATATCTTTGCTCTTGTCAGATTGAGAGGTTTCTATTTTATTTATAGTAGTAGTTAGAGTAGGGAAGTTACGTTCAAGTTCGGAAACGAGAAAAACATAATTCATTTACCTTGTTATTGTGATCTGAATCACGTCCAATAACCTTCTTTATGTTCCTTGAAAACAACATGTATAGAATCTTGTATGTGCAATCAGTAGGGTGTTCTTGACTTTATCAGAACTTGCTCTAAACTAGTAGATAGAGAAAGAACATTAGTAGATAAACTATCTAAAGTTAAAAACGGTTAGAAAAGAAAAAGAATAGGTGGTGGTTAAAAAGGCATTTAACCTAAAGTCACGTAAGCCTATTCATATTTCTATTACCTTTAAGTTTTTTTAAATAAAAATTCTTAAGTGTCATTTAAAACATATATGTCGACACTTAAATAGGGTGGTATAAAGGTAACTTTAATATTTTAAAGTGGTTTAAAACTTTTAAAATAGGCTCTTAGCCCACCCATTATAGAAGATTTTTTAATTATCTATATATGTTTTAATTGTATTAAACCATATGTATAGTATAGAATTCTAATACTATTAACAATTATAGTTTATAAATTTAATACTATATTAAGTGTGTAAATTTAATAATGTATTTTAAATGGGTGATTTAAAAAAATGAGCAGGCTCAAGTTAAATATGAGTGTTGACAAACCAAGATATGAATTTTTATAAGGCCAATAGGAAAATTCAAATCCATATTTCCATGGAGGATTGTCTCTTTCTAGAGACATTGAGTAAGTTTGAATTTACTTGGTTGTAAAGGAGGTGGTTAAAGTGTTTTTACTTATATAAAGTGGCCCAATAAATACTCACTAACCATTTTTTTATAAAGTATGAAAACTATATAAATATTTTTATAGATTATACATACAAAAAACTTTTTAAAAGTAAAATAGGGTTTCCCATTTTAAATTGTAAAAACAATATTACCAGGAGACAATGGTTTTTACACGATCATGAAAAAAATTTAAATGGCCTATTTTCTCGAATTTTGTCTCATGTGTTCTTTGATTTTCACTTGGAATTTTACTTTTGATTTCTTGAATTCCACAATGCCTTTTCACCTATGCAATAATCATCCAACCAACTATGTGGAATGGCAACATAATAAGTGAAAATATAAATGTGCACACCATAATAAAAGTAAATAGCAACATAAAACAAATTACATGTGGAAACCTCGTAAATGGGTAAAAACAACGGAATAATAATCAATTTAATATATAGTTCGTTAATTAATAATTAACAAACCTAATATAAAGTTTATATTTAAATAATAAGAATATAAACTATTCTATATTATTTAACTAGAAACTAAATATTATGATGCACTTAATATTATAGTTTTAACATTTTGTCTAGGAAATTCAATTACAACAAGCATTTGATGCCATGAAAAAAATATTTTTAAATCCTCCTATACTTGTACCTCCCACGGCTAAACAACCTTTATTGATATATATTTTTACCACATTTCATGCTTTGGGAGCCATCCTTGCACAACATGATGATTATCAATGTGAAAGTGCTATCTATTACATCCTCCAAACTTTGATATCTTATGAGTGCAACTATTATTATATCAAGAAGTTATGCCTTAGTCTTGTCTTTATAGGGTAAAAGTTATGCCAATTCCTTCTTAACAATTAAGTGCATATAATTACTAAGGTAGACCCTTTACACTATCCCAATGTCCCGCACACACTCTCGGGACGTCTCGACACGATGGGTGATGTTATTGACAAAATTTAACCTCAAATTTGTCCCAAAAAAAGTGATCAAAGGACAAGTTATTGTTAATAAACTTGTTGAGGTGCCATTAACAAACACATATCCCATCTATGATTCTTTTTAGTTGAATTTACATCTATGCCATTGATATTGACACATGGACCATGTGTTTTGATGGATTGTGTTTCCATTCTAGAATGGGGTTGACATAGTTTTTATTACTCCATAAGGTGATTATGTCCCCTTTGCATATCTCTTAGGATTTTATTCAATAAAATATCCATATTTTATTAAAATCTAGATGTACATATTTCTTAAAAATGATATCTAATGGAATATAAATGATAAACAATTTATTTAATTATAACTATAAAAGGATATGAGAGGGGTAAGGTACCTATCTGAATTTTTCTTATCATGCAGTGAGTCTGGACTAGACAATATAATGAAATAGAAGCATGGATTATCACAAAAATCACTAAAAATGCGAAGTGAAGAAAATGGTTGGACTAAAGCACCTAGAGAGGGACATGGGTGCCACTAGGCATTTTCTTGGATCTCGAGTCTATAGAAAAGGTCGGAACCTGGTTCTGATATGGTTATTAGGGCTTCACACTTTCTCTCCTTTGATCATTTGTATGTCACACTTGGATTTTTGAAGTACCTATAAACCTCCACTAAAGTATAGACTGCAAAACCATCGAAATAAAAATCAAATCCTAAAAATACATATGAAAACGATGGGTCGAGACTATCCTCATCTTCCACAACGATGGAATTACAAGCGAGCGTTACACTACATATCATACCCAATGTAGTATTATGTGCTTGTGGGTGTAATAGTGCTCTAGGTCATCCTTGCACCAATGAAACCAAGATAACGAGAAATAACTAGATAAAATGCAAATGTGTGGATGTAATAGAATGAACTTCCCTTCCTATGCAATGTGTATGCCAAGTAATGTTCCCAAATGAAGTCCCTTCATCTATGTAGATAGTTATCCCTTGATAAGAATTGTTTTCCCTTATTATGGTATGTATGTTGTGTGTATATAGGGATCTCTTGTTCAAATTTCAACACTAATGACCTGATATGCCAACTAGTACCTTGAGATATGAGAGGGAAAACTAAAAATGCTAACCTCAAATGTCAAAAAAATATCAATAATAAAGAGGAAATGGGCACCCGGGATGGAAAGGAGTGCATGGCGCTAGTGTTCAGCCACCGAGAACTAGTGTCAGGGACAATTGATGACAAATGAGTGAAAATCCGAAAGACAAGGATCCATGTGACATGAACAAAACCGTGTGTGTATGAGTGACAAGTGTGAATGATAAAAGAAAATAAATACCAAAAAGACAATTGAATGGACAATGGAATGGTTCATTAGTGAATACTTTTCTTACGCAAGATCCATATATAAAACAACATACTTTTTGGTAGAATAATAGTAGTAAGTGCATGAGTTTGTGTCTACATTTGCCTCCACTTTACATTGGTGAGAAAAAGATCGAAAACATAAAGTAGATAGAGATGCATACAAGAGAATTCTAGAGAATTCCATGTCACTGAAGCATGTGAAGAGTGTAGTAGAAGTGTGTGCTAAGTGAGAACATATAGTGTGGTGAAACATGGATCAATGTGTTGATCCATGCGGTGTAACAAGAGACGTGGGACCATCATGAGGAGTGCTAAACAAGATTGATGATTGTGATGTTGAATGATTGGAGATTTTTATTTTGGTGTCATTTGATAGAGATGTGATGGGTAAAGGGGTGATCGGTTCCCAACCTTTGATTACATGTGTATGAAAAATGGAGGATTTGGGAATCTTGCTACCAGGAGGAAGAGTGTAGGAGAGAGGTTTAATTTTACTCTCCAACTTTAACTACAAAATCAAAATATCTAGATGTTGTAGATGGAAAAAGATAAAATTATGTTGATTTTGGATCCAATTTTGATTGAATGTGATAACTGTATAGGAGCTGTAATGATGTATCGTCCCCTCTGCTCTACGTGTGTCACCAAAATGTGTTTGTATTGGATTTCATGTTAGGCCATCCGAGAAATGGTTGTAAAATGTAGAATAACTTCCTATGTTAGATCATCTAAGAGGATAAATACGTTGTGTCATCTTTGAGTGATTTATATGATTTTTATTGTCAAGATTTGAATTTATGTGATTGATTG